>CM067077.1:11257923-11591096 GCA_033980235.1 Diadema setosum | reverse complement strand
CATGTCGTCATTCCAGCCACCGTGACCCGGAAGTAATCTCTTGAGTAGTGCCTTGTCTGACTTTACGCGAACTTTATCTCCTTTTTTGATATCCGGCACCTGCACAGTACAAAGTATTAATCATTGCAATAACTATGTCATGTTTAATGTGCAGACACAAAGAAAGATACGAACACGTACATACGCACACACGAACGCACACACACCTACATACAAACGCACACATATACAGTATGTCCCAAAAAAATTACAACGGGACCCCCCGCAATGATATCTTTAAAAATAGTGAATCAATCTGAATACAAATTCAGGGTCTGAAACTATAACTCATTGCCCACATCTTACACAAAACCCCATTCGATTTGCTTCTGTGGTGAAAGAGAAATGAGGAATTTTGTAGAGGATGTCGGAAATCTCTTCTGTCCAAATTCTGTCTATTATCCGCGCCCTAGAGCATTGAATTGCTGAAGTTTGTAAAAAAAAGACTCATGACATGCTTTACAACAATCTTCATTTCTCTGTGACCGCTTAACCAAATTGAATGAGGTTTTCTGCAAAATAGAGCTAAGATGTTATATTTTAAGGTCCCGAAGTAGCACTTAGACAGGTCGGCCATTTTGGATGCTATCAATTCGAAAATTTGATTGTCATTTTTGAGGGACATACTGCAGTATGTCCCTCAATGGATTTTTTTTTTTTCAATGCCACTTCAGGGTCTTAAAATATAACGTTTTCAGAAATCCCCATTCGATTTGGTTAAGCGGTCACAGAGAAATGGGGACTGTAGTAAAGCATGTCATGAGTCTTATTCTTCCAAGTTTAGCACTTCGATGATTTTGTGTGTGAACAATAGACAGAACTTGGACAAAAGAGATTCCCGACATCCTCTACAAAATTCCTCATTTCTCTTTGACCACTGAAGCAAATTGAATGGGGTTTTCTGTAAGATGTGGGCAATGAGTTATAGTTTCATACCCTGAATTTGTATTTAGATTGATGCAATATTTTTAAAGGTAGGGAATCCCATTTGCATGCCTTAAATGAAGAGTTGTATAAATACAGTGGTATGTTGAAGAGAGTATCATTTTAGAAACTCCCGTAAGTATTGAAAGTGGAAGGTAACATTTAGTACATTTTTATTGACCGTTAGATTTTGAATTGAATTTTTTTCGGGGCTCACCGTAAATTCCAGTACATTACTAGGCTACCTTTGCAGACCCATGCACTGCATGTGTGTACATCATGTATATTTTGTGAAGAAAGTTCATCAAAACTTACAAACATTTCTATATACATTCTTGCCACACACTCTATATGTTATTACATCAGGTCTTATACTTTGTGTTATAGATTAAAATATACAGAAGTCTGCAACAAAAAGGCTTAAGTGTGGCTGACACACAGAACTACTGAGTAGTTGAGTTTTGTGCATTATTCAAATTGTAGATAACTGTTGACTTCCAAATTTCTCAGCAGTGGCCTAAACAAGTCCCCTGAGGTTCATATTTAATATTTTGCTGAATTTTGGGAGGTCTGTAAAAGGTATCTCCTACCTTTAAGGATATCATTGCGTAGGGCTCCGTTGTAATTTTTTTTTTTTTTGGGGGGGGGGGGGGAGACATACGGTATATTTCTTTTCAGACGTATATTCCCCCATAGGGCGAATAAACGTCTGGAAATTTTGGATTCCCCTTAAGGTTTTGACAATGTTTTTTTCAAAGCCTTATCATTGATCTAGGGCCTCAGGACTAACACAGTAGGGCAGCGAGATGACATAGTGTGTATAGATTGAGGACTATACCATCAATACAATTAAGGGGAGATTGGCAGGGATGCCAAAGAAAGAAAGAAAGAAAGAATGGTTTCATATATTGGATTGAGGTATATCTGATTCTAAACGAAGAAGTGTATTTTCTCATGTGTAACATAAAAGAGTTAGTGGTGTAAAATGCCTTTTGTGCTCTTGTAAGTTCAATCTCGCATTGAGCCAATAATAATGCGTAATTTTTAAAAAGGCAATATTTGTATTTTTTCTTAATCCTTTTTATCAAAATTCTCCCAAAGAATCTCATCTGCATCTCCCCTTATGGCTGTAAATAGCATGTTTCTTATGTGTGTGTATATATATATATATATATATATATATATATATTTTACAACAGTATAGCGCCGATCGGAAACGGAAAGAAGGCTGGCGGATGGGATGGACTGAGTAGTGGGGCAGGAAAATTAATAAGGGGGGGGGGGGGTCTCGGAGCTTTTACCTACCTTTTCCAAGATTGCTGCCGGAAGAATCTCCACTTGTCCGTCTTGGTACGCCACATGAGCATCGGATTGGGTCGTTCTCTGCACGAAGCCAATTTTTCCAGTGACCTACATCACGGATTTCCGGAAAGGAATCATATCCATGCAATGATTACAAAATCGGATGATACCCTTTTGTCATGTCCTATACACAATACAGTGTCGTGTATATTGCACTATACGTCCCGTTAAATCTCAACATTATATAGATGACTGGCGGGGGAGGGAACATACCGAATGTTCCACCGAAGGGTTTGAAATGCTATTGAGGGACTTATATTTAGCCTCCCGAAATAACATTTCAAACCATGATGAGAGTGGAACGTTTGGTACATGTTCCCGACAACAAAAATCATCATCTGTTATATTATGTGGGTTACTCAAATTCATCCTGTCGACTGCGTGTAAAATATGATCGTTCAATCGTTTGGTATTGTTTGTCATTTGTTACGTGAAAAATCCTGATCTTAATGTTTTCCCATTGAAGAACATTCCAAAACAATGTTCGAACAATGTGCGAATGTGCGAACATAACCAATGTGCCTCCATCAGGTGACTGTGTTTAGCGAATCACTAACCGCGGTATTTGACTTATATCCTATCGACCATCGACTGCGTGAAAAAAAAAAATGATCGTTCAATCGTTTGGTATCGTTTTTCATTTGTTACGTGAAAATGTTTTCCCATGGGAGAACATTACAAAAATGTTCTGCCCATGGGCGAACATAACCAATGTGCCTCCATCACCTGACTGTGTTTAGCCAATCACTAACCGGTATTTAACTTATCCTATCGACTGCGTGAAAAATATGATCGTTCAATCGTTTGGTATTGTTTGTCATTATTTGTTACGTGAAAATGTTTTCCCATGGGAGAACATAACAAAAATGCGCCTCCATCACCTGACTGTGTTTAGCCAATCACTAACCGGTATTTGGCTGACCCATTTAATATTATATTATAAACTTTAATGAAGAGGCCGAGTGTTTGTGCTATACTTAATATTCTGGGTTATCATCTTACTCCCCTGCAACACTTTGCAAACTTTAAATGCAATACCATTTCAAGGTGACCCTAACATGAAGTTATAAAGTCAGATAAAGGAGGGATCGACGATTTTTAAAAAGCTGAATTGAATTTTTTTATGAGAAAAAAGGTTTAAAGAGTTTTAAAAGTTACCCATATTTTAACCGAATAACAGTGATTTTGAACACCTGTAAAAACTTTTACAAATTTCCCGCAATGACGTCATCACACATATTCCTCACAGATTTGAGCCCCCCCCCCCCCCCAAAAAAAAAAAAAAAAAAAAAAAAAATAGCACAAAATTCACTGTTGGGGTCAGTAGCAAGGCCCCTATTCTCCTGAAAGTTTTCATTGAATGCTCAATGCAAATAAGATGAAAGTAATTATCGATAAGGATAGTACATTTTCTTTTCACATTTTGTCAAACGGAAAGTTAAATGTACTGTTTACCATTGGCAGCAGTGATTTAAAAATGTTCGAGATATTACACTTCATGCATATGTGTAGGTCATTCATATCACAAAACCTACAATGTAACAAAAAAATTTCGCAATAAAGCCTTAGTTATAAGGAAATTTATCACTACTGTTCAACTTTCAATGATTTCATCTTGTACGTTAAATTTGGATTAATTGCCTACCATTCTTTTTATGCCTCCGCCACGAAGTGGTGCCGGAGGCACTATTGCCCCAGTCACACAGTGCTTTACGATGGATTACGTCCGCCGCGGATAGATACGAATGAGTGGACGCAGGGGGACGCAGCGTGGACGCAGGCATCCGCAGGGACGTATGTAGACGTAATTGTCCGTAACTCATCCGTAAAGAAACGCAAAATGACGTCGCCGAACCTGCGAAATTTTGAAATGTTCAAAATTTCGCAGAGGGACGCCACGGACGCAAACTTACGCAAGTAACCGTAACCAAACGTAACTATCCGTAACTGAACGTAACTACCCGTGGCTTGGACGCAGACCATCCGCAAAAAAAAAATTACCTTCCGTCCGTTTGCGTTCGCTTACGTCCACCGTAAGTATCCGAAATTAACCGCAAGTTAACGTATCACAACAGTTTCGTCCGCTTACGGCTATTTACGGACAGCTACGGATGTTGCGGACAATTACGTCCTTCCCTTCGACGTTTTTCGTTTTCCACTCGCATGGGAACACAGAGACTCGTGGGAAGGCACAATACTCCTGTTGCCAAGCTGCAGCGCCTTTACCTGAAGGAATGCTACAACACAGTCGGAGCGGTGGAGCTCAAGGCAGAACTGCATGGTCAAATTATGAAATGTCTCCCACAATTAATGGTCATTTTAAGTGGCACCCATACCCTGTATACTCATGACATTGGTTGACTCTTGGTGCTGAACTTTTTTTTTCTTGTACTCTTCGAATGTATTTTTTTCGAAAAAAACAATATTTTGGGTAGGGGATGGGGTGATAGCATTTTATACACTTTTCTGGCCGGGGAAGGTGTGGGACACGGGCAACTATACAAAATGAGAACGAATTTATTTCTCTATAATATTACCCATGCACTTTACGCTCCATCGAATGTGTATTAGGCCCTACATTTTTTTTTTATAATAATAATAATAATAATAATAAAAATAATAATAATAATAATAATAATAATAATAATAATAATAATAATAATAATTTTAATAATAATAATAATAATAATAATGATAATGATAATGATAATAATCAAGTAAAGGACGTTTATATTGCGCAGCTACTATGATAATATACTCTACTGCGCATTACAAAATGACATGCATACAAGAAATTCAAACAGAAAATACATTACTTCAAGAGATGACTTGATATTGTACTTGGGCGTGGGAGGGGTGTTTGAAAGTTCTGACGTCTTTTTTTTCTGTAGATTTAATAAGCATTGCTTTATCATAAATATCTCCTTAACATAACCCAGTAAGTCATGAATATCGCTGAGCAACGACAGCGTAACCACAGTTTGTCTATTCCATGACTGCAAGTAATATTTTCTTACTCTTTGTATTTTATTTGTGGTATAGTGATGTTATATGTGACCCTGCACCACAAAACACACAAAAAGTCACCACACATGAAATTTTAGTTGGGAAAATATTCTGAAAAACAGACTTCAAGCTTTAAAATGATGTATTACTCAAATCAAAAGGACTCTCCTAAATCTAAATAGTGGAAAGAATGCACACACTTAAAAAGAAAAGAAAAGAGGCTCTGAAGTACAGTGTCTATTCAAGCGCTTAATTTTTATCAAGCCGTGCTGCTTGTGCGATGAATGGGACAAAAAACAGGATGGAAACCACCGGACTAACAACATTGAGGGGATTATCAGATTAAACTGAAATTACTACTACTACTACTACTACTACTACTACTACTACTACTAATAATAATAATAATAATAATAATGATGATGATAAGGCCTTATTTACCAAGGGTAGCCAAGTCAAGATCGGCTCGGTTGACCCATTTCACCTATTTTCAGTCCTCTCACACAATCAGTGTGTGCGACCTTTTGTTCGTTTTGTGATGCACGGTCACATATATTCTTTTCATTTATGACGTTTATTCAAATTTGAGTTGCACAAACAAAATTCAAACTTCAAGTTCAAAATTTCATATAGCTTTTACTATTGTTCAGCAAATTTTAAAGGATTACGATTTTTTCACAACTTGTACGGAATTCAATTTCAGTTTTCCCCAGTGTACAATGTAAGACAGTTCAAAATGTGATAACCTTGCTGTCATAATACACTGACTTAGCAGGAATCGTAAGAGAAAACCAAATTGTCCATAATTATTAATAACAATCTGTAACTATTCGTAACTATCCGAAAATATCCGCAACTGTTCAGAACTATTATGTTCCAATTCGTAAGAATATCCGCAAGTGGACGGAAGTGTTCGCATCTGGTCGTATCTGTCCGTATCGCCCGCATTTTTTGCCCGCATGTTTTGTACAAATTTCTGGTGACGGCAAAGGATCCGCTGGGGTCCGCGGAAAAAATGACTTTTTTGGACGTAACGCCGGACGCAGAGCATTATGTGACTGGGGCTTTAGTTTTCGGGTTGTCCGTCCGTACGTACGTACGTACGTCTGCATTCGTTTACGCGATAACTTGAGTAATACTGATTGGAATTTTACCAAACTTGGTCCAAGTATAGAATATGATGGGGCAATTAGTTGTTTAGATTTTGGGTGAAATCGGCTAAAGGCCAAAGGTCACAGGTCAAGGTTGAATCATGAAATTGTATTTGTTTACGCAATAACTCAAGACTGGATGGAGTAAATTTCACCAAACTTTGTCCGAGGATGATGTATGATGGGACAATTACTTGATCAGTTTATTTAGTGAAATCGGACAGAGGTCAAAGGTCAAATATCAAGGTCAAATCCTAAAATTTATCTGTTTACGTGATGACTCAAAACTGGATGAAGCAGCTTTCACCAAACTTGGTCCAAGGATGATGTATGATGGGGCAATTAGTTGAGTAGATTTGAGTGCCATAGGCAAGAGGTCAAAGGTTAAAAAGTCAAGGTTAAACGCTAAAAATGTTGCTATTTCCCCCATATCTATGCAATGCCCGAAGGTATTTTCTTGAAACTTAGTGTAGACATGTACTACTGCGTAAAGATTTTCCAGAGAGTTTCATGTCATAAGGTCAAAGGTCAAAAGGTCAAAGGTTAGGTGAATTTGTTACAATTTCACTTTTCTCGCAAATGGGTCAATGTATTTTTCATGAAACTTGGTACATAGCATGTACTGACTGGCAGGGATTATCTAGGGAACTTAGGGGTCATGGGTCAATAGTCAGGGATCAAAGTTCAAGGTCAACTCCTCAAAATTTTACTATTTCCCTCATATACTAATATATGCAATTCTTGCATTATTAGTTTTAATACTTAATATATGTTAATATACGTGTGCATACACATATCGATTCATTCATCTATCCATATTATGAATATGAGTATGTATATGTATGTATAGGATAGGTACATCATATATATTATATGAGCATGTATGTGTACGATGTGCCTTACCATTACTGCGTACATAAAACAAACACGATATATTTTGTTCAATGTCAGATAACAATATGTATAAGATATTTTGTATGCACACATTATTATTTTCATAGTGAATATTCGGTCATTACTCCGGCAATGGCAACTGAACGTGTTAACTTTAATATCATTATCATATTTTATTTATCATCATTACTATCATTGTAAAGTAGTTGGAGTGGTACCCATACACTCTGTAATTTTCCCTTTTCCCCCTATACCCTTCCCTATTTCTCTCTTTCTCTATTCCCTATTCTATTCAGAGTAGGTATAAGCATATAGTCTCCATACCGTCAAACCTCGGCTTATTTTGGAGACCCTTCTGTTTAAGTTCCATAAGCTAGTATGTTTGTATTTGTCTTGTATAATTGTACTAAAAACTATGTGTCGATATACTGTTTGTCATAAATGACATGTACATGATCCTACCTGATGTAACGGAATTAAGCAGAAATAAATCAAATCAAATCAAATCAAATATATACATGCATTTCCTAATGCACATTCTCTGGGAAATTTCCAGCCAGAAGGTCAAAGGTCAAAGGCCAGGTTTAAATGCGAAAAAAAAAATCTATTTTGTACTTTAATTACACTCTTTCTTCATACCTTGAGAATGGTTATTACTCAATGCACAAACTTATAAAAGGGTCGGTCAGAAGTCAAGTAAAAATCCTCAATTCCCCAAATATGTGTACCTGCACTCTTAGACAATTATAGCAAACCCAGTTCAAGGAAAGTGAACATTCAAGATATTTCTGACAAACCTGTCATTTCAATATTTTGCCAGATTCTCATGTATGTGAAACTGTCATCACACATTGTGAAGACCTTGTACTACACACCTATTGGGAGAATCATGCATTGTGGCGGAGGCATCAGTCGCCATAGCGACATTTCTAGTTTTTTTTTTTTTTTTTTGATTGTCTATCATTGATTTTATTGCAGTCAATATGATTTCGCATTCCGCTTTATTACTGCTTATGGTTTTATGGTTTTTATGACTTCTTTGAGCTTTGTATAGGCACGTATGTGTACATACGAATGTTTAATTGTGAATATTTTGTACTTGTTCGTGATCATGTGGAAAGTTATCGGATTGAAGTCAACGCAGACACGTTAGGTCCTCGGAATATACCAAACGACAGATCCAGCGGTCGGGGTGTATGTACTCTCTAAAAAAAAAAATCGAGTGAAAATTTTCTCTCTAAAAAGAGTGAATACAAAAAAAGTGAATTTCGAGTGAATTTTGAGTGAAAATGCTCATTTTCACTCATTTTGGAGTGACGTCAGCGATCACTCCAAAATCTTCGAGTGATCCCTGACGTCACTCCAAAATGAGTGAAAATGAGCATTTTCACTCAAAATCCACTCCAATTTCACTCGAAATTCACTCTTTATTGTATTCACTCTTTTTAGAGTGAAAATTTTCACTCGATTTTTTTTTAGAGAGTATGTGTGTATGCATGTGTGTGTGCATGTGTATGTCTGCTTCTGTGTGAGCTGTGGAGAGGGACAATGCTGGAAAATCATCTGCTTGTTCAGTGTTAAACAAATGATAATAACGATACCATTGAACAATATATAACAACATGCGGAAAGGGAATCGTTATAGAAAGACTTTGATTTTTCACAAATTCGGGTTCTCACCTCTTTGACGTGCTTTTGGCTTTCTTTGGGTAAACCCATATTCGACAGTGTGTCCGGCGACGCTGTCATGGCAACCCGATCTCCGGGAACGAATTTCGTTCCCTTCAAATTGGATGCTCGTTTCGATCCGTTGTTTCCTTCTTGCGAGAATCCACCTTCACCTGATAGTTAAGACGGATATTAAAAAAAGCCAAACAAAACAAGTTATTTTCCTTTTGCATTGATCACGGTGTGTGATGGTAATGATAGATTCATGTGTACTTACAGAAACTTTGGCATCTATCGAGACTAGTCACGTCATCTAGGACACAACGGGATGATAATCTGTGCAATCTTATCTTTAAGACTAGGCCTACTTTACAGAGAGATGCACAAATATATATATATATATATATATATATATATATATATATATATATATTTAGGTCTCAGTTCTGACGTCTGAGAAGCTAACAAGGTATTTTTTTTTCTTCTTTGAATGGCTGGTATATTTTAGAATATGCTGATTAATCATATTGTTACCATTATCGTTAGGAATATTTCTTTCAAAAGGATCAATATGATATATACGTCATATTATGATATACGGAAAAAGATATCGGACATTTCCAGAAAAAAAAAAATCATTTTTTTTTTCTTGTGGACGTATACCTTCTATACTCTGTGGACCTTATGTATCACTCGTTTTGTTTTGAGTTAGCTAACCATAGTTGTGCTCGTGTTTTGTACAGTTCACGGGTGTAGGCCTATATGCTTTATTTCGTCATTAATTGTTTACAGATGTATGTCAACATTTGAAAGCTGTTTCTCGTTATAGTTTGTTTATGTCGACATTTGAAACCTATTTCTGGCCTAAATATGTTTTTTTGCCAGTTTTTGGCTGCAAACGCTGAATGTTGGTTTTCTTATATTTGTCATGTGCTGTGTTGCACTGTGGAATTATTTCTTTTGCAACAATTTTTAGTACACATTGCACAAAGATATGAAGAGACAAAATATACACTGAGAATGTGTTATTATGGTTATGTTTTGTAATAACTTCAACATCTGCATTTGAGATGATTATATCACATTAGCATGAAGACAATCAGTGATGTAATACCGAAGACCGGCAGGTGGTCCTTGTAGTAATGGCGGTTGTCTCCATCCGCGGTGCAAATCAACTCTGGGATGCTTTTCCCGCCAATTTGGCACTTGAACGTCCCCTTGTTTTGCCTCCATCTAACCTCAGCCATCCTTTCGTCGCCAGAACCATGGACACAGACGATATCTCCTAGACCTATAATACCCAACATCGTAGAATCAGACGAATGGGCAGAATATCAATAAATAGAAACCAGCTGTTGATATGCATGTGTTGATATACATGACGTTATGCGGTCTGAAATTGCCTCGTTCCCGAAAAAAAAATAACGACAGAAGCAAACTAAAAAACTAACTGATACCTAAAGCATCAGAACAGAATCCAACGCGCAGTCATAATATAGTCATAATCGGTGATACGTTCAGTCTAACGATAACGGAGGTGTTTTCGTATCCGCTAACTGTGGTTTTTCAAAAACCAAACAAACAAATATATAGGATTGTAGGAATACATGTATTTATATTCACATTATTTATTTTTATCGCAAGAAACCATGACATAATGATTACAAAAGTCTTCGTAGATCACCCACCAAATCAAAACTCAAATTGAGTTGAAGAGAGAAAGAAAGGGCGGGGGGGGGGTCGGATCGGAAATCACACCATTTTTTGTGGTATTTTGTTATGATATTATACAATGTTTCTTCGCAGGTCTTTCTCTTGCAGTCATCTTAATCGTATACGAAGTATTCTTCAGTGCCCCATTATGTAGCAATTTGGGGTTTTTTTCTCTCTCTTTCTTTCTGATATGAGACTGTTTGGTATCCTCTTTCACCCTTGATGTACTTAGCTATAGCATCAACGTTGCAAAGCAAGCGAGTACATCCCCGTCACAAAAAAAAAAAAAAAAACACATACAGAACATTGTTGGAAAATATTCAACAGAATATGCAATTTATAAATGCATCTGACAAAATTTGTTAATCGTCAGCCAATGAGTTGATGTTACTGTATTGCAAATTCAATTCATGGATTTAAGTTAAGCTGTTGATATGTGTATTATGTGTAATAAATTTTGCAGTTGTGAAAATGAATATATTGTTGAGGGATATGTTTATGGCAACAGTTTGCCTTCGTTATATGTGATGCTCAATGATGAAGTTATGATAAATGTGAAGTTCAATGATGTAACACATTCTCCAAGCATCCATATGCAAATCATTATCATTGTACACTATATGTCAATAACATTATAAAGCTAAACCAGCTTTAGTTTCTTTTGTAACATTATGATAAAAAATGACACTGTTCTTGTCATTATAGGAGAATATATATATATGTATATATATACATACACATATATATAACAACAATGATTTAGATGTATCAAGTTGTTCTTGGGATTATACAAGTAAAAATGAATCAGTTCACACATATTTAAATGTTAACATGATAGAGAACCCAAATGTTAAATCTGGTTTGAAAAAGTCATTAGAGATTAAAGCATCAATATTACTAAATTCCTTGGTGTTATTTATCAATGAAAGGAATAACAGTGAACCCACACATTTTTAACGTATTAGCCAAAAAGAGCGATGTAAATCTTGTTTTTACAGCCAGAATTTTATCCTTACACAATTCTCCCCAAATCAATCTTGCAATCAATATTCTAATAATTTCTGATGCAGAATAACGACAGTTATACACAATACACAATACACCCCAACGTTAAGGTTCTTAAAGCTTTTGATATTAATACTATACTCTTTAAACAGTTACAAATTTCATGGTTACCTCTTCTCAGAATGGACTTCCTCGTTTTTCTCTAATGATTCGTTTTCAAAGGAGCATGTAAATACCAACATTCTTATCCAACCTGTTCTTACGACAGTTGGTATACACCTGAATAACCTTTAATTGGTTTTAACTTGTAAGATATTAAACTATTATGGTCCAGATATAATGAGTAAGTTACTCCGTAAAACTCGCAGCACTTTGGAATTCAATCAAAAGAGCAATCATACATATTATACTATGCCTTTGAATCGATACATGTACGTTTAATTATATAGGTTTGATTAGCTTAGGTTTAATTTGTCAATTCTTCAACATTAAAGTCGAATGTTTTCCTTTATCATTGCTATCACTGTTATTACATTGTTTTGTTACTTTTGAAAATCTCGACAACCCAACTCTGCAGAGTACAATATTCTTTAAAAGGGCCAGGGTTTCACAGTCCCTCACGCTTTCTTTCAACTGCATCCTTTGTCTATCTCATACAACTCCTCCTTACCAGTGCTACCTTATAAATGTGACCGTGCATCACAAAACGAACAAAAAGTCGCACGCAATGATTTTGTGTGAGAGCGGAAAATAGGTAAAATAGGTCAACCTTGCCAATCTTGACTTTTTCATATTTTTTGAAAGAGCAAGTCTTCTTCTACATCATACTTAAGTTTGGGGTCGTAAAACGAAAAGGAAATTGGGTTATTAGCAGTTATTCTGGAACACTTTTTAGTGAAATAGTGTGATTAGGTGTTTCTCAAAGAGTCCTGTTTTCATTTCTTAAAAACCCAGTCCATGCTCATCACTTTCAACTCCAATATCTTTAGAAGAGATAACCTTACTGCTTTGAATGTTGGCATTTATCATCAACAGAATGTGTTGATAAGGCATGCAAAATTTCAGCTTAATTTGGTAATCCCTTCATTGTTGTTACTCTGGTGGTTATCATCCTGTTATTTGTTCCATTTATCGCACAGCTAGCGCGTCTAGTATAAAAGATTAAACGCTTGAATAGACCTTGTTCTACAGAGCCTCTTTTCTCAGTTCACACTTATCCAGGGTGTGTATTTTCTTTCCAATATTTAGATAGGTAAGGAGAGTCCATTTGGATTGAGTCATACATCATTTTAAAGCTTAGAGTCTGTTCTTTCAGAATCTGACCTTAACTAAAAATCCATGTGTGGCGACTTTTTGTTCGTTTTGTGGTGCAGGATCACTTATGTTCTTAACACTGCTTTCTCGTGTCGTGGGTAGTAACCTGCTTGATAACCTCATATTATGCAACATGCCATGTTAGGTTACTGAACCATGGATAAACATTTGCCATTATTTATCATACATTTTTTCTACCGACTTTATTTTTACGCTCTGCCATTTGATCTATAGAATATAATTATCATTATGTCAGTTTGTCACAGAAATAAGGTAATTATTCCATAATCATAATGTCATGTTTTTCTGAAATTAATATATAGGTTTTCCCGGTCAATTGCATACTTTTGTCACTCAAATTCATTAATGTGCATTCAAATTCACGCAGCGCACGCACGCGAAAATATTGGGGCATTCAAATTCAGAATCCGAGCGATCAATTTCATTTATGAGCCTTCTACTTCGTTTTCGTGAAATCAAATTCACGATTGGGCATTCAATTTCAAAATGCGAGCACCGACTTTCCTACTCGTGCATTCAAATTCATACGATAGTCACGTGATAGTCCCAAGGAGCTTGTTTGGAGCGTTCAAATTCATTTTTAGACGATCAAGTTCCTACTTCGTGCAATCAATTTAACAAGGAAAATGGAGGAGACTTTTTAAGAAAGGAAAAAGAGCCAACACAACCAATGAATGCTTGCATGTAGTGTAATTAGGATTCTTTACATGTTCTACATTGTTCTCTGTTCATGTATTCTTTGTTTTTCATCTCAATGAATTTCAAATTGCAATGTCCAATCAGCAGTGCATCCAAACAACACAACGACTAGTAATCATATTTCTTGATGATACTGCATGCTGACAACGCCCCAACACCAACCATATAATGACAATTCATCAATGCTTAAGACAGCAATACACAACAGACAACACGTATAAAATGCTCATGTATCAGTTTCAATATAGTCAAAATTGTTTGTTTTTTTTCCTCGAAAGTGTCACTCAACGTCAACCCTCCGTATTATGCTCGTCTGTAGGCCTATACAGTGCCTATTTTTTTTTTTCTATCAAAGAAGATGGCTGGATAACCCATATTCAGCTGCAAAAGCTGATCGTCCATATGGGGTCCAGTTTAGATGTTTTGCTCTTTGCGATGAATAAATGAAGTGGGATCTTTTACGTGCATGAGTTGTGACTCTTTTACGCGTGGGACCTCCATTTTCATGTCCAATCCCAGGGAAATGTGCCTGTATATTCCTATTTGCTAAGCGCGAGTTCCAAATTGTCAATTAACAGGTGGACCTCTACTGCAAAATAAATAATCAACATAAATCCCAATATATTCAAAGCCAAGTGAGAAACACATGCATACACGGCCCCAAAGTAACTAAATTCAGGACTTCTTTTAAATTGAATGCAGTTATTTGGAACATGGTTGCCTATTCACGAATTTGAATGACCGACGAGATTCCGTCGCCAGCTTGACATGAATTTGAATGGTCTTTGATGAAATGCGTGCTCCTCTCTTAAATTTGAATGCTCCGATAGTGAATTTGAATGTTCCGTTAGTGAATTTGAATGCTCCGTTAGTGAATTTGAATGCTCCGTTAGTGAATTTGAATGCTCCGAGAGTGAATTTGAATGCTCGGATAATGAATTCGAATGACCGGATTTTGAATTTGATTGCTGATTCAGTGCTGCGAGCGTGGGATGCGTGAAATCGAATGCTCGGAATAGGAACTTGAATGACAGAAGTATGAAACTGACCGGGAAAACCTATATTATTGCTGCATTACAAATAGAAATGCTGATGTTGTTTTGTTCCAGTGTTCCACGTCTTACAAGCTTGGGCTTTTCAGTGGAACACTGTTTTCCAGCATTGTGATTATTTACTATTTTTGTTGCCATGGCAAAGTGCATTGTTTCTTTTTGATGACATCATTCGTGCATATACTTTATATTGTATTTGAAAAAAAAAATCCTTTATCAGACGAGTGTAAGAAAAATTAAAAAAATGTATCACTTTGGCTTATGTCAACTTTTTCTTTTCTTTTTGATGATGGAAATAAATAAACTATTGAATTGAACTAAATTGAAATCGAAATCAAACAGACACACTTGAGACTGGCTTGCTCGAAAGAGAATGCTACTTTTACATACATACGTAACGTTAGGATTCTCCTTACCATCCTCCTGCACTCCTTGCCAGAACCGACTCCTCTTGACCGTTGCACCTTGGAACAGCCCCCTCATTTGTACCTTGGTTGCATTTCTACGTGAGGGAATATGCACCCTGCGGGCAAGGCAAACAAATTGAAATGCATAACGCATAATTCCGCATCATGAGAGTCAGCTATTTGTTTATTTTTATCTTTTTTTTAAGCAGGGGAACCTCACCAAACTGAAAATTATGATTCTTATGACATGCAGTGTTCGGAATGTCTTTCAAAATGTTCCAAGGTATCTTATGATCCCCCCTTTTTTTAATCCTCAGGAGTACAAACCGAAATAGATGAAAACATTCCGGCCTTGTATGAGAAAGAAGCTCCTGGTGAAAATTCAAATACACCTCTTTTGTGACAGTTCTCGGGACTGACGACCACATTTTTTTTTTCGCGCGAAAAGTATCCCCATGTACCGGAGATTTAGGGAATACGGATGTGTTAAAGCGATCCCCTCTTAAAGAAGAAATCCACCCAAGAAATGAATAAACTCTAAAAGAAGGAGAAAAATATTTCCTACGGAATGATATATAAATGACAAAAATCGGACAGAAAATAAGGAAGATCATGACGTTTTTGAAATTTCACATTTTTCCGGAAAACATTTCTTCAGCAGTCCTTATGAATACTCAAATAAACGAGTTGATGATGTCATTCCCTCACAAGTTTACATGAGTGTGTCTTAAAGGGAACATATAGTTTTGGTTGAGACCTAATTTAAAGTTTCTTCCTTTTTTGTGAGATAATGAAAAACCTCTTACTCTCTAAAAAAGAAAGAGTGAATTTTCACTCGATTTTCAATCCCCTTGGTAGTGACGTCAAGGATCACTAGAAGTGGAGTGAATTTCGAGTGAACAGAAATTTCACTCCAAAAGAGAGTGAAAAAAGACGGAAATTTTTTTGGTGGGATGTTCACTCCTTTCTCACTCTAAATTCACTCCTGTCGTATTTCACTCTTTTGTCAGTCGTTTTTCACTCCGGAGTGAAAAAAGACAGAAATATTTCTGGTTGGATATTCACTCCTTTTTCACTCCAGGAGTGAAAAAAGACGGAAATATTTCTGCTTGGATATTCACTCCTTTCTCACTCTCAATTCACTCCTATTGTATTTCCCTCTTCTTTTGTTACTCCGGAGGTTTTTCACTCCTTTTTCATTCTTTTTTCAATCCCAAACGGAATTACACTCTACATGAGCACACATCTCTATCACAGCACTCAGTGCACTAGTTATTCAACCCTGGAAGAAAAAGTGACAATATGGTGATGGATTTGGGAATAATGTAGGTGGTCTGGAGCCATTTCTGGATAATGAATACCAATCAAACTAATACAAACAAAAACAAAAAGTAACGTTCATAATATAGATATTTGTTAATATTAATGCATGTATTTTGAAGCAAACCATCCACCACTGGTAGCCCAGTGCATTGCCAACTTTGTGTTCCAGTTTTGAAAGTCATTTCTACCCGAGCTGGATCAATACATGAAACTGAATAAATATAAGCTAGTAATCCAAATGGCTGTAGTTTCATTCTTTCTTATTAATTTATTCTTTCTTTAAGTAGCATTGAGGGGGATATAAGAAGATAATGTACTAAATGCTACGCATGTTATGCTTTTTTTATGAGCTGATTCTCTATATTTCATAAATGTGTGATGTCCACTGGATCACCTGAAAAACAGAAAGGAATATACCTCTTGAAATATCTACACTTCAACTACAGAGCAGTACACCATTACAAACAGTCTTCATGTGCTGAGTATCTGGTTTTCCATGAATTATGTGGCCAATAATAATTTTACATATTTTTATCATTTAAGAACAACTGTCACCATAATCATCACAAAGTCCCTGTAAATATGCTATTCTAGCTGTCATTCCCAAAGCTCTACAAATGAAGAGTTTGTTTGCAAAAACTGATAAGTCCATATGTGCCAAATGGAGATATTTGTGATTTAAGGTCAAGAAAAATGTAGAGAATAATAAGAAAATCTTTGCTTCTTTTGATCATAACTTCAAAAATGTACCTTTATATGTAGTGACCAATATATCATTTAAAATGTATTATTTTGTACTTTATGACAGAGACTGTACTTCAAAATCTCAAAAAATGGACTTATCAGTTTTTGTGAACAAACTCTTGAAATATTAACATCACACATTTCCCTGAAAATATGCCAAATTCATAAAGTTTGTGCAAAAGTGACAAATTTTACAAGTACCCTTCCTGAACATGTTTAATTTTCGACTACAAGTGAATATGGCATGTTCAATGATAAGCTACAAAAGACTTGCAAAGTATAGTCACCATTATCTATATTGTAATACAAAAACAATTACACATGTAGTAGGAATTGTGATTGCTTCGAAAAATTGACAAAAATACAGAAATTTTCAATACTGCATGGTTAATCAAGTTTGGATCCTCTGTCATGTAACACAGTGATGCTCTACAAGTACATTGTACAAATACCTAAACATACTCGATCAGAGAAGCATGGTCTTGACTTTAAGTCTTTAGGTGGGGTATTTATGTAGATGATAGAGCCAGAGGGGGGCCTCCCTGGAACCCCCCCCCCCCCAGAACTCGGCCATCAACTGTGCGATCATTACAAAATCCACACACAAATTGCCTGTGACACAATTTATAAAACGGTAATATTGATTTTCAAAAAAAAAGTCACTTGGCTAAATTATGCTAATTTGAGCATGAATCAGACCATTTGCTGTAAAGTTCCAAAAAGGCACATTTTTTTGGTGTAAATGTTCTTTTTAGTGTCCATAGCAAATGTAAGAGAAAAAAAAAATGTGCCATCAAAAAATTCTGAAGTATCTATTTTTTCTATTTACTCATGTATTTCTCTGTTTTTTACTTTTTGATTTTCACTGCCTTTTCAATGAAATTTGTCAGCGATACGTCCAGCATGAAAATATTTATGTTATTGATTACAATCAATAACCCCCCAAAATAATCATGCCTTCATGAAATTTGGCATGGAATGTCAAAGGGGGAGGAGGGCTCGTACCCCCCCCCCCCCCTCAACCGGGTCTACTATTTATGGAAAAAGAATTGCAATCAATACAGTTGACACAACATGCATCATATCATTGATCTTCTTCACTTACATAAGGCATCATTGTACAATATTGAACACTTGTAATCCTTCTGAGTTTTGCCAGATGTAGCAACAACTAATGCATGCAAACTGAATTCCTTATAGAGTGATTTCATGTGACGTCATGTTGGCCACCATAATGGTGGCTTCCATAGCAAAGGCGATCAATATTCACTCATGCATGCCTCTCTAACAAAGGTGTTCTTTTGCCTTAGGTTTCCCTGAAGTAAACATTGCTGCAGCTTTTGTATGCAGGCTTGATTTCTAGTCAGTTTAGGCAATTGACTTCATTATGGTGGGCAATTGTGACATCACTGCAAACACTCTATAGAGTAATTCCGTGAAGTTGGGGCACAAAGTGTTACATTTTAGCATAACTCAATACTAATTATGATATACATATATTGTTTATAGGCTTTACATTTGTATTGAGACTATACATTTTCCTGGAAATTTTGTGCCATTCAGACTCAATTTTTATGAAGTTATTAAAACGATATGTAACGGTGTCTTGTAGCATCGTGACGCGTCCATGTAGCATCGTGATAGTTAAAATCTGATCCTACAAGACAAATTAATGCAATTAGCTTGACCAAAATTTGATATATGCATAATTACTAGATTAGTCAGACAGCTAAATATCTTAACCCTCCTTTCCACCGTTTTACTTTTACAAGAAAATTACACAATGTGTCACTATGCCAAGCGGTGGCCACCAAATGTTGCAAAAAAGGACACCGCATAGCATCATGATACATTTTGTGATTTTCTTTTAAAATTCAAACTGTGTACAGCAAATTTGAGATATTTAGCTATCTCATTCATATCTTGTAAATGCATATTGCATCAAATTTTGGTCAAGCTAATTGCCATAATTTGTCTCTTAGGACCAAATTTTAAAATATCACGATGCTACAGGACACTGTTTCATATTGTTTAATAACTTCATCAAAATCGAGTCTGAATGGCACAAAATTTCCAGGAAAATGTGTGGCCTCAATGCAAATGTAAAGCCTACAAACAAAAAATGTATAGCATAATTAATATTGTGTTATGCTGAAATGTATTTTTTAAATATCATGATGCTACATGGACACTGCCCCAACTTCATGGAATTACCCACATCAAAATATGATTGTCAGTTGCAGGTTATCTTAATAATTTGTTACGAGGTCAAGGGAAGAATTATCCATAAGTTTGACTTGGCACATTAGTGAACTAATCTATTTGGCTCCATCTACTCTAATGCCATATATTTATCAATGATGGGCTGCAGATGTTTTGTGGAAAAAGAAGTTGAACCAGTTGAGCTTCTACCCTCAAGTTTTTCAAAGTACAGTACATCAATTACATAGAGGTGAAAATGTACAAAATAACTCTGGGTCCCGTAACCCTAGGGATCAATGATTCCCATCAATTTTGTTTATTTTTTTCCCCCTACTCCAAAGAAGATGGATGCAATAAATTTGAGCACATGCATATTGTGCTGCATCAATGTTAATCAAAGGGGTGACAAATGTATGTGGTATCTTAATCACAACATGGAGACATGATCTTCATCCCAAGAGCATGGATGACCATTGGAAGATTCTACTATTTAGCTGCTATTTGTAGCATCCCCCCCAAAAAAAAAAAAAAAAAATAATAATAATAATAAGATCGAAAAAATTACATGCAAGTGTCTGTCAACAGTTAACTTCTCTCTTGAATATGAGACCATAAAAGATTTTATTCAAGCAAGTCAGAATTGCCTGGAGAGAAGGGGGTGCTTAATCATGAGCGCAGCCAGGTTCGTATCATGCGGAATGCCAAGCCAAACATTCTTTGATATGCTTGGAACACCTCACAGATGAATGTATTGATTAACATGTGGCCATGAAGAGGAGATTTTTTCTTGACAATATAAGTCAAAACTATTTTCAGTTACTAGTACAACAATCAACAATTTAAAGCATTAAGAAACTCTTTTCATCGGCGAGTCCTGTTCTACTTTTTATGTTGAAGTGCTGCAGTACATCCTGGTAACAGCTTCATGCTAAACTACCGCTGAGCCTGATGAGGCTGACTCTTCAACAAGAATGTAAGTTCCAACGTCAGAGGAGCATATACTGTATCTCAAAAGAGGAAAAAGAGCAAGGGTATTTAGACCTATACACCGATGGTAGCTGTCTCTTCTCATTGGGCTTCTACTCTTACGTTGGAATGGTGCTCGGTCAGGGGCTTGGTGGGAGCTGCAACTACTCTCTCTCTCTCTCTCTCTCTGCCTGAGGTGATGAGTGGTGTCATAGCTCCTCCTTCAAACGATACTCAATGAATCCATGATCCTTGCCATACAGGTATACTCCTGAAATATAAGAATGCATTGTAAGTCAAAGTTTTTTCTTGAGTCTCAACAAATTTGACTTTGGCACAGAGTTGACTATAACTGATGAAGATCTGGTAGCAGTAGAAATACATGTAGTGGCACTCTTATGGAAGAAAACGAGAACAGGTTTATCATAAATGAACGGCACAACTGGCATGTTGGAGCTTATCAAGTTACATTACGTTACGTTAAAGTTATCGTTCATTGAACCTAAGTCATGGAATCAGGCCAATCTGCACACAAACTTTTTAGACATCTATGAGAAGGTACATCAAAGATTATAAAAAGTCCCCACATTGCCTGTATATTTGCACAATGATTTAATTAAGAAATAGATGCAATTTCCCTGTAAAGGCCATTTTTTTTTTTTTTTTTTTTTTTTTTTTTGGGGGGGGGGGGGGGGGTCATGCCCATGACCAGAAAAACTTTGGGTCCTTACCCCCTAACTAAACAAGGATGATCAACTCCTAGTTTGGCTGCTTAATTCTGTCCACTAGCTCTGGAGAAAAGTTGAAAATATTGAAGTTTTTGCAAGCTAGATGAATAAGATACCATGTATGTCACTTAAGCTTTCTGCTAAAAAGGGCTAAAAAAAGTTGTAGATCACATAAACTTATGAGTATAAACTTACATGTCCTTTTGCACCTTGTGTGGCGTCTCACAAAGTGGGGTACTGCATTGCAACTGCCTTGGCTACGTCTTTTGCTCACTACTTGGGTATCTGAATTTAAAAAGAAAGCAAGAAGAATGTTAATCATATTATACGACGCAAATATATAACATCAAATATTTGGCCCTCATCTTAATCTTTTAAGGGACTGAACTATTTTTATGTTTTTTTCTTGGCATTAATTTCTATTGCTATTCAGTACCACTGTTTCAAGTACATTTATTGCTACTTGAGCCAGATATCAGTTAATACATATGAAAATTTCATGCAGATAGGTTAAGTATGAATGTGCAGTTAGTAGTTAGTAGAAAAATTTATACAAGATGTGATTATCCATTGAACTTCATGGCACATCAACTCCAACTTTTTTATTCATCATTGTGATGATCATATCATAAGTATTAGGACTATTACCAAATCAATATACATGTGGCCTGATGGGGCTACCAAGAAAATAAGTCAGCGTGGAGTCTTGTACGTTAACTCTGTTTACATGTTTCATACAAGTATATCAGTCTTTATTTTTAAATCTATAACCATCACTTCATTAACAATGTTATACTTACCGGTCCCTTCTACTTTCTTTCTTTTTTTTTTGAGGGGGGGGGGGGGGGGCAAATTTTAGTCTGTTGTTCTCTATACTTGAGAAGACAATTAAAAAAAAAATGAACAGGCAAATTACATTGTTATATATTGGATGGAAATGTAGTACAAGACATGACAATGGGAAACTGGTATTCCAGACCAATTTTCAATAATTATAATAATAATATCTTAAATAATTGAACTTACGCTGTAGTTTTCTGCTTCCATTTTCAACAATAAATATGCTACAGTGATCTGGATGTGCAGATGTCTCCTCGGAACAGTCAGAACTCCTTCCCTCAGCTTTGGAAGTATCTCCTCCCCCTTGAAGTGATGTGTGTGTTGAATTCCTGGGCAAATAAGTAAAATTTGATGGTTTTATGAATCATGGAAATGGCATGAGGATAGTAGGTCCCTCTAGTTTACATTATAAACTTGAAGTGCAAAATCATTCAACATACATATTTGACATAAGCAACAGCTCTACTTACACAACTCAAGACTGACCATAACATGGTTTTCACTTCTGTCGATACGGCAAGTACCCAGTACACATTTTTTCTTAAATACAAGTACTAACCTGTCAAGAAATTCATTTTCAGAGGGAAGGACAGCTCCAAAACTGCTCCATGAAGTATCTTGAAAATCATTTCTTCAAACAAAATAAAACCAACCAAGCATTCAGTCTCTTAATGTAGCCTCTTATGTAATTACTGAGACTCTAGAATGTAAAATAAATGTCAATCAATTTCAAACTAGTCTCCCTTCATTAATCATCGTGAAAAACAACAGAATAGCTTACAGCAGGGTTAGTGCAATGGAAGTCCATATCTCAGAGGCTCCTTCGCTGATGTTGGCCCGGTGTTTCCAGCATTCGTCAACCCTGAATTCAATGGCTAGTCGTTGACCACATCTGGTACTTTGCAATCTGGTGATCTGCACCCTCTTCGTGTGACAGAGACTGTACAGCTATCAATATCCGTCTTTGTGCTCCAAATGATGACCCCTACACCGAGTTCCTTTAAATCACCACCACTCCCAAAGAGCTGTCATGTATCTAAAGCTGGAGGAAAGTATGAAAACACAAGGTTCAGAAATGGATTTAGAACTCGATCATTTCCACAAGACAATATGCAGTTGTTTTGTCCACACAAATACTAAGTGAGCACCAATACAAAAGCTAGTAGGCCTAATTACTTTTTTAGCTACCGGTACATCAGCATATTTAATGTTAGAAAGACCCAAAGATGATCTCTGCTAAATTTCAATACCTAATAAGGTCACCTGTAACTTTCATAAAAACAATGTTGAAACATAGTACCCGTCATCGTCTGCTACAAGGGGGATCGATCCCCATGACGTGTGATGAGCACGCTGATCTTCAGCTAGAAGTGTGATGTCACAGTGGACCAACACTTAACACGAACAGTACACGCATCGTACTTCTTACCTATAGTAGTACAGTAGTAGATGATCACCACACATGACGTGGGAGTGTACGTGGTACTAGTATATTCTCCCAGCTGTTTGGATACTCGAATGTAGTGGCAAATAAAAGTCCTTTTTACTACATACAGTGTATATAATGAAAACTAATCATAAATCACCAAATTTCACCATTTTTCATTACCGTACTGATCGAGATCACCATCTCATCTGGCAACACAGTGTCAGTGATTCGGCTGTCAACTCAACAATAGCAATGTACGTGTCTAGCGCTAGGCGCTTGCTTTAGCACAGCTTAGTAACAGTTATAGTATTTAAGTTCTATCTTTATTTACACTCGACTACATTAATCTCTGTGTGATGAGTATGCTTGTACAATGTCAATTCAATGACTCAACGACCAACGTTTCACTCATCACTCATTTTTTTTTTTTTTTTGAAATCAGAACTCAAATTAACTGGTCTATTTTGTTTAAAAATTAGTTTCTAAAAAAGTTAAAGACTTTACCGGTACATAGTCCGCGAATATCT
Source organism: Diadema setosum (assembly GCA_033980235.1). Lineage (NCBI taxonomy): Eukaryota > Metazoa > Echinodermata > Echinoidea > Diadematoida > Diadematidae > Diadema > Diadema setosum. The sequence continues at coordinate 11,567,082 of CM067077.1, read as the reverse complement.
AGTTCAAGCCCTAGATCCCAACGTGTCCAATTAAAGACTCAACGTATTATTACATCCCAACACCCACCAGTTAAGTTTCGGCCTCGGATTCTACAACTAGCTGTTCGTAAGGTGTTCTTCGACCAGCCCCATAGCTAACTGTGTATAAGGAAAGCCCCGGGCCCGGGGTTATTCGTAAGGTAACTTACATGTTCGTTTACGGAGAGGTATAACGTTAGACTAGCCCGTAATACTGGAAAAACTCAGCAAGTTATAATTAGATCGATCTTTTATGGTTTGCTTACCTTCCAAAATGTGAATGATATCTCCGCCCCACTCAATTTGAAGACAGAAATTTTCTCACGTCCATCACGACATCCAGCTAGGCTCTGATTCTCACGAATACACACGCACGTAAATCTGTGATCCTATGCATAATACACGCACAGCTAGCACACACACAGCATGCACGCAATTGCACACAGTCCACGCACAGGCGATCGACGCGTCGATCTTCAGGTAAACCATGCCCGCGCCCAAGCCAGGGGAAATTGCGGCTGGTGATTGGCTTAGAGTAAACACATGACAAGGGAATTCTCAATTCCTATTGGCCTAGCCAAATGCGTTTAATTATGTATTCACTCGGAATTCACTCGGCTTAATTTTCACTCGGAATTCACTCGGCGAATAGGTTTCACACAAATTTCACTCGTTACAAGAGTGAAATTCACTCAACAACGAGTGAAAGTCACTCTTAATCGAGTGAAATTTTATTCACTCCTTGCGAGGAGTGAATTATTCACTCGAAATTTTTTAGAGAGTATGAAATATGAAAGACCATGTAATTTCAGGAGGAATTCAACGTTTATTTGATGAAAATTGGTTTTGAAATGACTGAGATATTCAAAACAAAGCGATTCTAATAAAGTGTGGAAACCAACCTTTTATTACACGATCACTTTGTTTTACTTTGTTTTTTGGATGTTTCAGTCATTCCAAACCACATTTTTATCAAATAAACTTTGAATTCCTCTTTAAAAATGGTATGCTCTGTACTAATTCGTAAGTGTTTTCTTGGCATATCGCAAAAAGTAAAAAAAAAAAAAACCTAAATATTCATCTTCTCCAATACTGTACCATACCTTTAATATTATCAGTTTCAGCATTTGTTCTTTTTAATCTTGGGTCGTTTAAAGACATGTTTTATATCTATACAAATGAAATGTGAAATCTTTGTCATTTCTGTATAGGAAATAAATAAGAAATTGTGAGAGCAAAACATCGTCAACTTGGTGATTTCAATATGCATAAGGACTGGTCAAGAAATGTTTTCCGAAAAATATGAAATTTCAAAATGTCGTATCTTCCTTTTCCGATTTTTGTCATTTTTGTATCGTTCTGTAGGGAATATTTTCTCTTGCTGTTGAAGATTATTTTTGGTTAGATTTCTTCTTTAACAATGGCCAAGGATGTCATGATTGATTAAAGGAGAACTCTGCAGAAGATTTTCAGATTTTACATATTAACAATTAAGAAATTGATTATACTGGGTGCAGAGTTGTAGAATTTACAGTGATTGGGATAAGGAATAAGCATGTTTTACTTGCCAGCCTCACTATAAGGGATGTTCAGTTCAAATTCATTTCATATTTCCATTTTCTCAATAATGAGATATTAAAATTATTGACAATAAAGCAAGAATACTAAATATACATCCAATCATGTATTTTGATTGAAGTAGAAGAAAAAATATATACTTTACACAAATGTACATGGTCATATCAGGGAGGTGCACCTCCCTGGTCATATCGTATGAAGATGCCACAAGTATAAGAAATATGATTGGGCCTACATAAAAGCTTTAAAGCTTGTAAAACTGTAGGTTCCCGAGTTCATATAGGCATATAATTACACGGAGAATGGATATGTTTGTCTTGACCAACTAGAATTATACCAGTACAAAAATCAATAAGTAATAAACTTATGAACCACAATGATATCGCACCAACCAGACTGTATACGGATCTCACAGTGTTTGAAAAAAATGCTATATATTAAAAAATGAATTGGTACCATTAAATAACTTAAGTAACTTGGTGCTGCGGACAAGGACAAAAGACTGGGAGTATTAAAAACAATTGTTAAAAACTTGGTAATGTGTATCCAGTAAGTAATAACTCATTAACTGTTTCAATCTGCGTTTGAAGGTGAATAAAGATAAGAAAGAAGTGATATCTTGAGGGAGGTCATTCCAATATCTATCAGTAAATAATTGTTTTCTTTGCAAAAATAGTGCGAGTACGGGGAAGGTGATAGGCGTCACTCTGGCGAGTGGGATAACAGTGGATAGAGCGATTCCTTTTGAACATGTGGATAAAAAAGATAGTAATTCATTAGTTGCTAGTTTATACATGAAAATTCCGAGACTGTAATAAATAGGTCTAGAATTTTCAGAATTCTGTTTTGATGAAAAAAAAAAAAAAAAACAGCTGGTATGAGCAAAATATCCGGCGTGGTTTATGATTCTTATTGCACGCTAATGAATACGGAGAAGGGAATCTAGTAATGAGTGAATTTCATTTCCCCACGCCAAAATTTCATAATCAAAGTGTTGATATATCAAAGAAGAATATATACTCTGCAAAATATAAACAGGAAAGAAATGTTTAAGCTTATTCAAAATTCCAATATTTCTAGACAAAATTAACAAAACTAATGTGAGTTTTCCAGGATAATTCTTGGTCAATCCAAAGCCGTAAAAACTTTGTGTTATTAACCTTCTTTAAACATAAATCATTTATTTTGATATCATAAGGGACAGCATTAAAAGAATTACTGAATGAGTTTTTTCTATGATGTATGAATAGGGGCTCAAGGAAAGCAGAACAAACGGTGACAAAAGAAGAAAGCATGCATAAATTATACACCTCTAGGTGAGCCTATAACCACATGGTATTGCAATGGAGTTACATAGGTAGGGCCTACATTTCTGAAATATGTGAGACTCATTATGATTATGTCATTATCTTTGTTCAGTGTAATTTGTTTGGGGTTTTTCAGAGTATTGATTTTGTTTTTTGGTTTTTTTTTTTTTTTTTTTTTTTTTTGCTCAAGGACCACAATTAGTCCCACAAAGTTATACAACCAGATGTCGATCTATGTACACCATGGTATGAAATTATGAGCATCGTCTCGAATGCTCTTAAATACTTACGGAGGTGAACCCTCCGTGTTGATGCGAACGAATGTATGGCCGTCGGCGACGTGGTCGTCGTTCATGTAGCACTCGGTGCAGAGGTCGAAATCACTGCACTGTGCGCATTTCCATCGGATTCCAGTTACGTTGCCAGCTTGACTTGGCCTATAGCTATTACACTTTCCATCACACTTTACGCCGCGATGTTGAACTCCTAGAATAAAACAGTAAATCTATAATATGTATTCAAAAGGGTACATTCTGAAGTCTGTTATAAGGATATAAATATCGATTTATTTATCTATCCATATTATGAATAAGAATCTATATGTATGCATAGGATGGGTAAATCATGTATATTGTATGAGCATATATATGTATGTGTACGATGTGCCTTACCATTACTGCGTATATAAAATAAGCACGATATATTATTTTATTCCATATCAGATAACAATATGTATAGGATACTTTGTATTCACACATTATTATTTTCATAGTGCATTATTACTCATTACTCCGGCAAAGGCAACTGAACGTCTTAACTTTAATATCTTTACCATATTGTATTTATCATCATTACTATCATTGTAAAGTAGTTGGAGTGGTACACATACACTGTGTAACTTTCCCTTTCCCCCCTACCCTTCCCTATTTTTCTCTTTCTCTATTCCCTATTCTATCCAGAGTAGGTAAGCATTGTGTAGTCTCCATACCGTCAAGCTTCGGCTTATTTTGGAGACCCTTCTGTTTAAGTTCCATAAGCTGTTTGTATTTAAATGTCTTGTACAATTGTACTGAAAACTATGTGTTGATATACTGTTTGTCATAAATGACTAGTACATAATCATATCTGATGTAACGGAATTAAGCAGAATTTAATCAAATCAAACATGATCACATGCTTTTCTCAGCAGCAGGCTTTTTCCCTGTAAAGTCAGTGGTAACGGAATTACACAAATGGTAACGGAATTACGTCTTCTAAAATACACTGGAAAAAACACAAATTCTTGGTACTCATGTATTCTGAAATGTCTTGATAAAGATTGTTTATGTCTTCAACTAAAATATAACCACTAAATAAAAGTATTCTCTAGCCTTTAACCTAAAGCTGATACAAGTGTATAGGTGCCAAATGAGTTTCTATTGAAAAAAAAAAAAAAAAAAAAAGGAAAATTTTCATGCTAACGACTGTGATTTGAAGTTGTAACTATGTCAATCAAGATCTCGTAACTTTTAAGTACCACATCCATCAAGATTTGTTTACTTTCAAGTTAAGAATCTCTCACTCTGCGGGTAAATGACATCCAAGACACATGGTATAACGGAATTACGCTACAATAGCCCTACACAAATACAATTCTATAAATCTAGTCAACAATACTCAAGTTTTCTTGTATATCTTTTGTTTATATCATGCAAGACACCTTTCTCTGTTTTCTTCTTCCTAAATATGCTAATTGTTAATAATATGTGTGAATTACTTACAAGTACTGTACATAAATATAATGTGCACACGCACAGAAAAAAAAAATACTGTCTAGATTGTCTAAATCATGAAGTGTCAATTTTCAGTGCAAGAGCTCAGTGTGCAGACCCATCATTGAACACAATGTTTAATATCAAGGATGAACACAAAGGATGCTTGAAACGTTTTATTTGTTAAGTGAAAAGATGCAGTTGTGGTTCAATGACAAGTATAATCAATTACAATTCAATCATGAATTGAAAAGAAGGTTTTCTTAAATATGATTATAACTGCACCAGTGCTCAATCCTTAGTATTATACACTGTACATTGTGGCTTATATCAATCACTAAAACTTTGTGACATTTTACTAATAGCTGAAGTTGCCCCCGGGTATACAATGTACAATGTAGTGCATAATTTGATAATAACCTTACAATGTAATTCCTACTTAAGCCTACAAAAATAAAATGAACTGAACTAAAACAAAATATAATACAGTAAAATAATTTTAACAAACTACAACTTTTTGAACCATTAGAGTAACTCCACCAAATTATGTAACTTCATTTTTAAAGGTTAAAGGGCCTCTTATATCCATCTGCAGCTCACTGTGTTAGAGCCAGAATATTCAACCCGTGACTAAAATTAGTATTTACTTCTGACCACACAAAATTTTCAAATGACCTCTTCCGAAATACGACAGTGATTTGATCATCATAATCATTGACTGTAATCATGACGTGGCCTCTAAATTTCCTACAAGTTTCCGGTCTCTGTCTTTCTTTTTGACCTTGACAATTTTCTCATCCTGAGTGTTGCCATACATGTACTGTATATTCACTCACAAGAAGTGTGCATCTTCTCTTTTGCAGTAAGTGGTATTTTGACTGCCTGAAAGCAAATGAAAAAATACACTGTAATGGCACTATTAAAGGAAACTGGATTGTAAGGCAAATTGTAGAAGCAGAAAGCCATTGACTTTATATAAAATCTTCTCAGGACGTGAAGTATAGGCCTAAATGTTTCAGTTTAGAGCTGTATCACAATAACTGACTGGGTAAATGTTCATTACAAATTGTATTTTTGTCTTTATTTCTTTTAAAAAGAAAAGATAAAAGAAATTTCAAAGGGTAGCAGATGCTCTGCATCAAAGGGGCATGAAAATAAAAATAAATGTCTCTGTGGACGAAAGATCTAAGAAACAGATGAAAGAAGGTCATAGTCATACACCTACCATTAATAATAAAGGACTTCAGGATGAAAACAGGACATGTTCAATGGTCTTAAAGTCTTTACAAGTACAGAAATATCAAAGGTGCCACATTCAGTGGGCATCCCGTGTCAAATAATGACTTCTTTCACATTGTGTATGATTCTTCTCTAAAATTCTTGATCTTTCCTCACAAAAACTATCCTGTTCATTTCTCTGTTAGTAGCAGTGCTCTCTTTCCCTTGTAAAGAAATTTTGTGTTCTTCCTCTTCTTTCTAAGCTTTGTCCAATGTATGTTGCATCACCTCCATTCAATAGTCCCTCAGGACTACAGAATGTATACTTCGATTTTGTATGAAACCATGAGACCTTTTAGGAAGAAAATATACACTAGTATCTCAGAATTCAGTATGATTTTTAACATTTGAGAATGAGTATCCATATAGCAAACCTAAAATCAGCACAGTCTCCATGTAGTTCTTGTACATGAGAAAAGGTAAAAGAAGGGAGGAGACTTCCAGCAAAAGTAGTATTGTCTGGCATTTACCCTGATGTTAGGGCTCACTGTCAGAGGCATCCAGCTATGCCGAGTCATGTCACTGCATCACACACTGTATATTTCAACTTTCACCCCTTTACTGCCAATCACTAACACTGTTAAGCTCAAGGATAATGACCTGAAGCTATTTCATGAAGAGTTCACATACATATTGGCATGAAAGTAGGTTACGTCATTTTTTCCATATTAGATGTGCGTGTAATTCCGTTACCATGTAATTCCGTTACCACAATTACAGCATAACTAAAGGAGATATTTCACAAAATGTTTTGTGAGTTTTCAGGGAGTCACATTCAGAGAAAAAAAGAATTATAAGGGGAGGAAAAAATCAGTGATTAGTTTGTTCAGGGGAAAACTTTTTTTTTTCAATTTCATTAACGGAATTACGTCAATTTGTCAGTAGATTTTGAAACTTTCTCCAAAAAAAAAAAATCATAATGAGAGTGACTGAATGCTTCATAAAATGTGATTGAAGCATAAGAAGAAAAATGTGGAAGTATGGATAAAGCAGAGATATATTTAAGTTGTTTCATTTTAAATTTTCATTTGATATTGTAAAGTTTTTGATAACTACAATAAATAGTCTTCCAACTTTAAAAGTGTGTACAACAAAAACGAGGAAAGTTATTGAAAAGGAGTTTTCTGTTTCCGTAAATACAACAACCCGTCTGCATAGGAAACTTAAATTTAATGAGTATTTACTTTACTTTGAATTTTGCTGTTTTTGCCCTTTCCACACGGAATTGCCCATATTCATTGGACCATTCAGACGATTTATTTATTTATTCATTTTCTATTTTTGCCTTCACAGAGAAACTTCTTTTTTCCCTTCTGCAGTAACATTTCAAATTCTGCATTATGTATAGTTTGAATAAAAGTAATGTATTATTAAAGGAAACCAACCGAAAGAGCAATATGGATTGAGTGAAAACAGCAACATTTTAGTAAAACACATCAATGAAAGTTTGAGGAAATCGGACAAATTATTAAAAAAAAAACTTTCATGAAAATTATACATTCCATCAAATTGATACTGACATGATTAAGGGTAGAAATAATTCCCCTTGCTTTTTGAAAGCGGTAGTCAAGTACTCTTTCATGCTATAGAAAAGTGAAAACATGACATGTTGATTTTTTTTTTATTTTCTTTACATTGTTGTCCACAAATTACGTCATGAACTCTAATAGTCTCATGATCCAGTGGTTGCAATACCTTTATCGTAGAAATTTGAATTCGTAACTTTCCCATCGATTGTCCAATTCACTTTCCTCATTTTCACTGATGTGATCTACTAATGTTGCTGCTTTCACTCAATCCACATTGCTCCCTGGGCTTTGGTTTCCTTTAAAGTCTCGGGCATTATATAAAAAAAAAACAACAACAAAATAATTTGGCGTGAGTACCTCTTTACCTTTGCGTAACAATATCTGAGAGGACCAGACCATACTCTCTATCTGAATTTTCGAATTAAGTAGATTATTTGTTGTAAATCAATTTACAACGTAAATTATACTGATTGTTTACGGTGATTGGATTAATATCATAATAGCTATAAGGCCTAATTCAGATATCTCCTATATTTGTAAGTCTAGTGTTTGTATGATTTCTACTCCCAAAATTCCCCTCTCAGATGAAAACAGAGGACGCAAGTAAAAAAAAAAAACAGAAAAAAAAACAAAAAAAACAAAAACATTAACTCTTTCACCGCTGAACTGGCATTAATATATTATGAAGTTAGAATTATTCAAAATATTATGTGCGTTTTCTAGACAGTCACCTACCTGCACAGGCACTGTCTAGCAAAAGAAGATCGTGTTCATTGTCTTCCCGTCCGATGCGATAGCGTGCACGAGATCCGTAGTCCCACTGGACCACCGCCCAACCTTCAAAGCAGCCTTTCCCAATCTCTACTACGGTGCCTACGACGCCTTCGCCCCCGTCCTGATCACCGTAGTCCCAGGACGGGCCGCGTACCACGCGGGAACCAACTCCCGCTGCCGCCATATTATGCCCGTAAGAAACCCACAGCGCTGAATATCAACGGAGGTAAAATTGGCACAAATAACTTAGCCAGTGAAAGAGAATAAAAATTTGATACCACTCTTTCTTGGACCCACTGCAGCACAATCTTTACTTTTGACTTTAAAATAAACAAGCGATACATGGATACCTGCGGAATTATAGGCCTATATACTTGTTACAACTGCGCGATAGAGTCTGACTTGCCATCTACGCAACAAGGACTGTCCGTACCTAATATCCGCGGTGTGCTTCTAACCTCACCGCAGCAGTGGCAACACGCACCACGCATCTCACAGACTCGTGGAAATCCCACTGATATTGAAATAAGCGGGGAATCCCCGCCACCAGACCAGTTGCAACACGGCCCGGGGACTGCGGGACTTGAACGGGGAATCCCAACACCCGTTGATACACAATGTTTACCCAGGGAGGTACCTCCTTGCTTTACCTTTGCACTCAATTGGGTACACTGGTATTTAGATTTGCGGGTGTCCTTCACAAAATGCACTTGTATGTCTGAAGATGTACGTAATAATACGTAGGCCTACTATGCGTAGATATCCCACAAACACACACACACACACAAAATAAAAACGAACACAAGCAAAGAAGAGATAATGATCACACGTGATGCAAACTTGCTAAAGAAAAGAAAAGAAATAGGCAAACTTATCATTGGAAATGGGAATGAGTTCAAGGGCCCTGTTTCATAAAGTTGTTCGTAAATTTATGCATGACTTTCCGAACGACTATAAGTGTCAGTGTGTGTGCCCACTTTGTTGTTACTTACCTTTTAACAAAGTATGGCTGTATCATTGTGATCTACATTGGGGCAGAAACACACTTGCAACTAGAACGTGTGTTAAAGTAAGAATGATAAGTATTATATGCAAAATTTCAACTTTAGCTGTTGGAATCAACAATAATGAGAAATCATACTTGGCTTGCCATATCCGTCTGTTCAGAATGAGAAGGGTGTAAGTTGTGTTGAACACAATGGGTTTTAATGGCAACTTAATGCCCTTATCTTTCTCAACCGACGATTTTAAGTCGTTCGTAAAATCGTATGCAACCTCCCGAACAGCTTTGTGAAACAGGGTCCAGACTAAGGGTCTGATAATATTTTTGTGCAATTTGTTTCGCAGTGCATTATTGTAGTGTCTTAATTTGTTTCACTGTATTTTTTGGTGAGGAAGGGGTGGGGTGGGAGTGGGATGTTCCTGGTCTAGTCAGCTTCCCTAGTTCCGCCATGGACGTACAAACAAACTGTTTGTTTGTATATCCATGGTTCCGCGGTCCCTACTGTAATCAAAATGAAGACTCCTTAGCCAATTATCTCATTCTCCAAAAATTATGTGCTGCCTCATCATTTACTATGAATACCCACATTACTATACAGTTCCTTTGTAAGGTTGCCTGAAATAAAAGGATATAATTATTTCCAGAGTATAATAGATACATTTTTTTTCTGCTGTGATACGATTATTGGAGATTGACATAATCTGCATCGACGGGTCGCATCATCTATTTCATTAGAACGTGAACATACGGAACATTATTTTATAAATTAATAACCTCCTCCCTTGGCGGAGGTAATTATGTCAACAAACACGCAGTGCAACTGCATGTGACGCGAGCTGTCTAGATCGTAATGATTGACTTTTGTAGGAGCATAACCGATAACAAAGAATCGCCTACTGCCTCTATAATGTACAGAGCTAGGTCAGATCAATCGCAGCCAAAATTGTGATAACAATACACACCAGAGGGATCGCCACACACAATCACTCATCCGTAAACGAGCGCGCTTCGATCGATGTGTGTCGAATTGCGTTGCAGGTTGACTGGGGATTCCCCGTATAGAAATATAATAAAGTACAATAGATGTACCACTGTACGTACCCGCTGGCGGCGTATTAGCACGTATCACCAGTATAGTACTCGGTATACGCCGTACTGCTTTCAGTCTAAACTGAAGTTGCTTGCCCAGGACTGATTTGATTGTAGGGAAGACACACATACACCATCATGACGTTTGTTTTGTAGGCTTGATTATCGTATGTGCTGTTTTATCAGTTGCTGTATCATTATTCTTTCGGTCACGCCGCACTGGAATCCGTTGGCATAGGTGATAGAAACTATTACTAATTTCAATGGCAGTGTTATCTGACATGCAATTTTCGAACTATTATGGATGAAAAGTCAATTGTGTTTGTTTGTGTGTGTGTGTGTGTATGTGTGTGTGCGTGTGTATGTGTGTGTGTGTGTGTGTGTGTGTGTGTGTGTGTGTAAGCGTAACACTTTATACTAGAAAACCGCGGAAGTTTACTCGCTTACTCGCAAAACTGGTCCATGCGTGCTACTCTTGCTGCACGGCTGTGAATGTATAACAAGCGAAAAGAAAAGATGGAGGTATGAGAAAATATTCCTATTTCTATCATATTATATAATATGCCACTTTCAAGTAATTTCATTTTCTAATATCATGGTATTTATGTCGATTACCATGAGATAAAGTCAATACAGATGTGTATTTTGTTAGCTATGCAATAGTCGAAAATGATCTTTATAAAAATGATTTATTGCAGACGTAAATCCCCATATTGTATTGATTTTTTTTTGACACACTGTACATGTGTACTGATTGGCATGTGCTTTAATCTGAATCAATTCAATTTTCATACTTTCAGAACTCTTTCACTCTAAATCTTTCTTGGTATCAGTAACAAATACTTAGTGCATTCAACAAAATATTCCACGACACAAAACCGCCCAGCTCAAAACCTACACACACACAAAGAAGCCGCGGGTTATTAATACAATACATGTATGTCATTTGGGTTGACGGACTGGAATTCGTGAAGTTTATCTCACCTCGGATTGTAAACCTTTTTCTATCTACTCTCAAAATTTGACAGCTTGAAAACAAAATCGACAGCGAGGTATTAGCAGTTTCTCATTGACCATGATATACCCTTTTTTGAAGAAGTGTGCTGCTTTTAATTACCTGGAAATAGAATTATTTTCATTTTTTTTTTTCATTGCTTCTTCTGCACAGCATGCCTGCATGGGTGACCATTATGGTCTCAAAATTCCCTCTTTTCTCCATTTTCTATATCAAACAGCACGTCATATTATATCAATCACATTTTAAATGTGCTAGAATGGTCCAAATTGAATACGTTTTATATTGCATGTCTTATTAAGTTTAGAAGTTATACTGTCTTAAGCTACGTAGAAATGTGGAAAATTTGTTTTGGCCTACTTTTTGTGGGGTTTGAGCTAATGGGTGGTCACATTATTTGTTGTATTTCAATATGTTGCTCACTGCATCAATAAAGAAAAACAAAACCACACAACTTCACTCTTTTAGAGAGAGAAGGAGAGAGACCAGGAAGATTATAAAAATATTCTGTTTCCTTTATTAGCTCCACTCATGCCAATGTGAGATATCTAAGTTTGTAACAAGTTACTCATAATGTTATGACCAGTTCTGAAACGCTGGAAAATTATCAGATTATGATAACGACAATAACATTACAACAAGCACGGGCATGGTTTCATACATTGCAACGTGTCGACTACATGATTTAACGAAAATCATCAAATACGGATTGCGAGAGATAAAACAGGAATCAATTTCACTGAGCTAGAAATCGATCCTATAAAGTTCGATTCAACTGGTTTTGGGGACAATTTGGGGATCAATCGGTCCCCAGAAGTTAAAGAGCTGTTTCACTCTTTAAAGTCATTTTGGATCAATTTGTATTATAGGCCTACATTGTAGCGCCCAATTTGTCAGTATGTATAATGAATGCCAATGTATCCTTCCCAAATAGATCTGATCTGGATATGTCCAAACTTTCAGTTCATTCATTGGTTCGATATATTTCCCTTGTAAGTGAAAAAGGGTCCTGGTTCTCAGTGAAACAAGCAGCAAGTAACGCCTGTTTAGTGCCTAATTACATAAATAGGTAGCTTTATCATGTTTGTGTGGCAGTGGGAAAAATATAGCATTCATCGACGGTGATATAAAATATTATGCATGAATGAATATGCCACAAATGAAGTATGTATTTTACTTCAATCTAAACACGGCCTAAAACGAATTCCAGTTCACATGTATAGGCCTACTGACAGCATATTATGTACATCATCCCAGTAGAAAAGTTGTAGGCCTACCATTTGCATGACTTTAGTACTGTTTGATATTGGTAGATGCGCGCACACACACACACACACACGCACACACACACACACACACACACACATACAACTGTTCTGTATTGTACCCCGATACAGTAAGAAACCTACATGTATAATGAGGTGATTGTCATGTTTTTTTTTTTTTTCAAGTCTCGCTGTATTTTCCACCGTACTTGTTTTGTGCATAAAGGCTACGACATTTTTCAATAATTGTATGAAAGTACAATTTCGACTTGTGCGGCAAAAGGCGCACATTGAACTGGCATTTTTTTTAATAGTGATGACATAACGTATATTTTTTGCGCTGAGCTGTAATCATGTGCATTTGAATACATTCGCTATCTACGATCACTGACAATTGCCTGACGCACCAATAACTTTTATTTGATTTCAACAGCTGTAATACATAATAGATGCTATTATTAATTCATTCTACCAGGTAAAGTTCTGACAAACGGAAGAGCAGCAGCCGTTGTTGGCATCAACGCTTTGATATCATGAAGTTTGAACTCAGATTATTCACTATTAAAGTCATTTGGGAACGATTTATATGCTGCGCCCATTTTGCCATGTTCTAAAATACATGTTGAATGCCAATATATCCTTCCAAAATAGGTCTGATCTGGATATGTCCAAACTTTCAGTTCATTAATTGATATATTTCCCTTACAAGCTACATAGATGGGTAGCTTTATGTGGCAGTAGGATAATAGCATTCATTGACATCATGCATGAATATGCCATAGATACGGTTTCTATACTTGAATCTAAAACGAGTTCACATGTAATAGTACTGACAGCATATGTATGTCATCCAAGCAGAGATGTACGTACAAATTAAAAGACTTAAGTATACTGTTTGACATTGGGCAGCATGTTACGTAATCCCGGTAGAAAGTGCAACCAATTTGCATGACTTTAGTAATGTTTGACGTTGAGAGCATTATTACGTAATCACAGTAGAAAATGTAACCAATTTGCATGACTTAGTACTGTTTCACATTGAGAGTACACGTAATCCCAGAAGAAAAGTATGTACAATTTGCATGACTTTAGTACTGTTTTTCACTGAGAGCATCGGGTACGTAATCCCAGTAGAAAATGTAACCAATATGCATGACTTTATACTGTTTGACATTGAGAGTATAATACGTAATCCTAGTAAAAAAAATATGTACAATTTGCATGACTTTTCTAGTACTGTTTGACAATGAGAACATTTTTACGTAATCCCAGTAGAAAATGTAACCAATTTGCATGAATTTAGTACTGTTTAACATTGAGCAAGGGGGTGGGGGAGAGGGGGGGGGGGTCGGCTGAGACACCGCGTAATGGCGCTGCCCATGCCAAAAACACACATAGCGCGTCACAGAATCGGTCTATAACAAGGCGATTTTATAATACACCACCACCACCACCACCACCAAAAAAAAAAAATATATATATATATAATATTGTATCCTGGAATAGTAAGAAACCTATATAACGAGGTGATTGTCGTTGGCTTTGAGTTCTCGTTAAATTTCGCTCAAACGCACACATCGAATTGACAATATTTTTTTTTCACAACGTATACACTCTGCACTAAGCTGCAAAGATGTGCATTTGAAGACATGAGCTATAACGATCCCTGACACTCCTATAACTTGTATTTGATTTCAACAACTGTAATACATAATACATGCTATAATTCATTCATAGTACTAGGTAAAGTTCTGACAAACGGACAAGCAGCAGCCGATGTTGGCATCAAAGCTTTGATATCACGAAGTTTGAACGCATTGCGTTTGTACATTACCCTGTTATCTCCTTTATTTCTACATAAAACTGTATTTACAATATGACAACCAAACCAACCAAACCAACCAAACCAACCAGTGAACAACTGTTCAACAAAAATGTAATTCTCGATACCTAGAGACACTGAGGTATCTTGTAAAAAGAAACACAAGGGAGTTTATTTCAGGCATGCTTAATGCACACTTGATAAGAGAATAGTAAAAACTAGTCCTTTTAATAGATGAAATACATGCAACCGGCTACAACTAATCAATTTGTTCAAACTAGGTTGAAAAAGTGTTTCTTAAAGTTTGAACTTTTTGTTCGTTTCTTCCTCAGGCTTGTGATTCTTCTTTTTGTTCTTCTTTACTTTAATCATATTACATCTATGTGGAGAGTGTGTAAAATGCAACTGTAAACACACTATTGCGAAACGGAAATATAAATAAAAAAAAAAAGAGGAAACCCACTTATCCGATGTTGGAATGATCCTTTCGACAATGCGAAGACAACGTAACATTATTTGTTACATGTATACTTTCTTTCTGACCACATGGTTTCACTGTCCTCTGTTTTCTTTTCACAATTATTCAAATGCGAGTATCAAATCACCAAAAAAAAAAAAAAAAAAAAAAAAAAAAGAATGTGAAACAACAAAACCAGACCCAACTATATTTGCCCGTAGTCCCAAACAGTACGTTGACAGCCCATCCTCCCACTCACATTATACACAGCAATGATACAACCGGTCATGTATACACGATTCTTCTGACGATAAGGGAGATGTGATAACGGCACCATAATTATTGGATATCTTAATAACATTGCATAATAAGTATACGTTCTGGTATCATTTTCACATGGATGTGATGTCAGACGTCAGACTGCGTATATTGTTCTCCCATTGGGATATATCTACATCAAACATGTACTGATATTCATCGAAACGCAACAATACATCATACTTTTTCAAGCAGGGCATTTTGAAAGATTGCCAGTGAAATACCGACTGGCTCTGACCATCGTAACATACGCATAAAACAAAAACAAAAACAAAACAAAACAGGAGTCTAAACATGCATACAGTACTCTTTTTAAACACATGCAGCTTGTGATTATTTCTTGTACAGTACTAACTTTTTTTTTCATGTTATACTATTACCTAATGCTATCTTTACATAAACGAAAACGAGGTATCATTGTTATTTTACAATCATAAATATCATTTCTTGCACGCGTAGTTATACAATTCAATGCCGAATAATATAAACAGCAAGAAAAGACACCACTATTTCATTTTCCGTCGTAAATAATCTAAGCCTGCATGAACATTAACCCATTCTCTTACATCAGCCCATAATATAACAACCTATTGACACCTACTCAAAAGATGTTTTTAAGTTTCGCCATACACATTACGAAACGAATATTGTTATTTTTCAATCAAAACAATTGTACTGAGCATGACATTTGCATAATATTTAAATTGAGTATTTTGATCTGAAGCCACCGTGAATGAATATCCGGCGTACTCATATCAATACGGGACCAATGAAAAAAGATTATCATTTTTTTTTTCCTCCTCGAGTTGTATTATTTGCTGCCATCTTCAATATCCTTAAAATTGATTTAATACTCGTTCTGCAATACTTCATAAATGTGTGAACATCCTTTACATTGTTTGATAATCAACCTTAAGGCATCAGGTATAGTTGTTTGACAACACTTTCCATCAAACTTATACCTCTATCACAGCCTGTTTCCTTATACCGTTTGGCATAATTGAAATAATCAAAAAGTTAGTATCCACATTTTATTTCCTCTCAAAAGCAATGAATGATGTTACATTTACCTTTTTTTTTTTCACCGAACGAATCATTTATGATTTAATTTCCCTTTCTTACGCCACATCCTTTACAAAATGGATACACTTTTACAATTATTCTATTATTTTTCCACATATTCCACATTTTCCACATTTGCACATTTTCCGCATTTTTCCACATTGGAAATTATTACAATGAACAGAAAGTAAATCTTCGTAAGTTGTGGATATAACAATTGATTACAGGTGTACATTCTATATAGACTTCTTCGAATAAGATATAATTTCCTAGGTTTATGTCTAACATTGCTGAGGCTGAGGCTGAGGTAAAAACAAACTCGCTTTTTTGACTATTTTTATGTAGTAAATAACAGTCGTCTAATCCCTGATATTTTCAATGCTGCGGCCTAACCTGTGCATACAAAAAAAAAAATAATAATAATTTTTACTCCTCCTTGTACATATACTGTGTATATGTTTGAATAGCACCACTGAATGTGACCACTGAGTTCTGCAACAACAAACTAAACAAAAAATCAATCAAAACAAAACAAAAACAAGCTGTACCGTACAGTTTGACATAATGAAAATGTCAAACTGCCGAATACTTGTGTCAGGTACAATGTGCAGTACAACTCACACGAATGGCATTCGTGTGAGTTGTACTGCACATTGTACCTGACACAAGTATTCGGCAGTTTGACATTTTCATTATGGACCTCCGTGGTCACATCTCCAAGAGACATATATAGCAACATCTACATTGAGCCATACGCATGAAAAAAAAAAAAAATAGCAATTGCTTGTGCTAGCCTTTTGCTTGAATCTGTACGCATAAGCATTTGCTTGCTACCTGCGAGCAATATCTATAGAGACCAAGCACTTGCCTAAAAACAAATCCATGAAAAGGACTTTTTGCCTGCTCTTTCTAGCAATTGCTTATGTTTTTTTCCAAGCACTTTAAAACGAGATTGAGCTTTTGAGGCTATTGCGTAAACCGGGACGATCGCTTTTAAAGGGGATGGCTAGTAACTGATCAGTGGGAATGCTGGGGGATGATTGTTCCAATCCTTGTGGGATTCATTTAAGAGTACATTATATATCTATTGTTGTGTGAAAATTATTTGCTTCAGAATGGTCTCATATTCAAGTAATGTCCAGTTTAATGTTTCCAGGTTAGCGTGCCTGGTCAGTGACGGGACGTTAATCTGCACATTACTTGAATATGAGACCGTTCTGAAGCAAATAATTTTCACACAACAGTAGATATATAATGTACTCTTAAATGAATCCCACAAGGATTGGAACAATCATCCCTCAACATTCCTACTGATTCCCACTGATCGGTTACTAGCCATCCCCTTTAAGCATCATACTCATTTTCGTAAATGAAAGGCCAAGTTGTGCCGGAGTAGTTTACGTAAAAAAGACATTTCTCCTGAAATGTTGCGGGAAATTTTTCGTTTCAGCGTGAGCGGGGGAATGTCCAGAGGTTAGCACACAAAATGTGATGAGAAACGAATTTAGGATGATTGGCGTCTGTGGAGAGCATGGCCGCAATCGACGTGCAACCTGGCAGATCCAGGCTACTCAAGCATGCAATCAAGGAATCAGCCAGAATGTTTGTGGTGTATGATGTGTGTGAATGAGTGTCATTTCTGGTATATCTGGGAATGTTTCATGTTTAATGTTTCCACACATGTCAAATGTTCAAATGATTACCCACATGCCCTTCAAATACTTCAATGAGAACCCGCCTAATATGTTTTTGTGTTCGCACAAGCGTGGCTTTCATTTTGTCGTAATCGCAAGCAATAAGTGCTTTGCAAGCAAGATATTTCAACAAGCAAAAGGTTATGTATGTTATGGAGTCCAATTGCTTGAGTTTGATCGTTTGCTTGGCAAGCTTTTGTTTGGATTTCAAGCAATATGCCAGTTCGGAGTAAGCTCATGGGCACATTAGTACGAAATTAATGGCCTTTCTTTTTCTCAGTCGGTTAGGAGCACTTCACTCGTTTCCAGAGAGACATATACGCATGGGAAGCTCTTGGAGTCGATTCATGAGTTCAGCGGCCGACGGTCTCTCGTTCGGTTCTTCCCGGAGGCATGGCCTCATGATGCGTTTGATGTCTGAATCAGCTCTTCTCAGAACTGGAGGTTGGTTATAGAAACCATTGAGATGGTCCGTTAGGAGGTAGCTATGCGGTGCGATACCCCACAACGGTTTCTCCGTGAGCAATTCGAGGAGGGTGCACCCTAGAGACCAAATATCACTTGCGGAGGTCATCACGCTTTCCCCTGGGTCCCGCCCCCGTCGGCTGGCTTTGAGACACTCTGGCGGCATGTAGTACCTTGTGCCCCGCACGCTCAGACTAGAAGCCTTGGGGGAGTTGAGAGATTCCATGTGTGCAAACCCGAGATCGCAGAGGTATGCCTTCTTGCCCAGTTTCTCCACCTGTCAGGGCGTTACAGGAAATCAAAGGAAATATAGTAGGTACTGAAAACAAATTTTCTAATATTGTAATTTTGATTGGAAAGGTGAGATTATAATGAATATTGTTGCTTATGAACATACATAGAACCTGCTAAAATGTTTTCGTAGGAAAAGAAGATCATACACCAAGGCAAGAAAAGAACTCAGAAAGAACGGGACTGGAAAAAGGTACAGAATACTAAAGAAGCAAACTCAGACATCTTGTAAGGCTTTCAGCAAATACCTTAATGACATCATCCGTAGCGAACCCGGTGTGAGTAAAAGGCTTGATGCCATCATCAAAGCAAAACGCTGTGACCAAACAGGTGTTGCTCCGCTGAAAGATGGTCCAAAACTGTTCACTAATCCCAAGACTAAAGCTGACCTACTGAATCGCCAGTTTGCTTCAGTCTGTACTCGCGACTCTACATCCCCCTCACCCGGCTATGAATGACAACTCCATCAATACCAATGGAATTGTCGAGTACTTTAAGAACCTAAAGCCATCCAAAGCTTCGATCAGGACAATATGGTGTCCTACTATGAAGCTCCTGAAGGAAAGTGCTGACGAAATAGCCCCAGTCTTTACCCTCCTGTATCAGGCGTCACTCGACCGAGAATTTATGTTCCATCTTCATGAAAGACAACAGGGTATCAGGTCATCATCAGCTAAATATAGACCGACATCACTGACCAACATACTGTGTAAACTATTGGAACATGTTGTTATAAGTGCCATAAACACTCACCTGGACAAGCAAGGGCCAAACAGGCCTTATATCCTTCTAGACTTGGCCAAAGCCTTCCACAAGATATCCCGCACGTTAATCCTTCATAATATGCAGCATTATGGAATTCGGGGCCACACACAGAAGTGGGTAGAAGAAGTCCTTAGCGGCCGCTCAAAGCAAGTCCTTGTCGATGGAAAAGTCAGATCTCAGGCTGATGTGGAATCTGAAGTTCCCAAGGCTGTGTCCTTGGTCCCCTGCTGTTACTTGTCAGACTGTATCAAGACCTCCAAAACCTACCTTTTCGCAGATGATTGTGTATTATACATGTACAAGAGTATTTTTTAGATGATGCTGCCTTACTTCAAGGTGATCTGGATTCCCTACAAAAGTTGGAGCATACCCATCGCATACAATTTAATCCGGCAAAATACCAGGTGATTACAGTCACCGAAAAGCGCAAACCCTTTTCCTTCCCATACTATATCCATGGAGCCCTCCTTGTCCCCACTTCAAGTTAATAATTATGATAGCAACTGGGAATAGCAATTGTCATGGTAAGAAGAATCCAGCTTCCTTATTGGTTGTTGCTAAGGGTAATTGCCATTCCAGCAAGAGTTGACATCATAGCATCTTTTATGAAATGGGGCCCTGGAGGAAATTTCATCTGCCAAATATATGGGCCTTCGTGTTGACAACAAGCTCAGCTTCAACACAGACATCACAAGCAAGAGAGCAAACTCTACTCGTGCATTTTTTTTCCAGCGCAACTCCAATCATTGGCATAAGGACATCAAGGAAATGATCGACAAGACATAATGTTATGTCAGACCAATTGCAGAGTATGCAGCTGCTTCATGGGATCCCAACATAATCAAGGAAACATCAATAGGATTGAACATTTTCAACGAAACAGTGCCAGGTATGTGACTGGCAACTACAACCCAATAGCAAGTGTTTTAACGATGCTGAGGAAACTTGAGTGGCCCACACTTCAATGCAGGCATCACAGATCCGTTTGGCAATGCTGTACAAGATCCGCTTTGACCTGGTTGGCATAAAATGGGATGACCATCTTACACCATTGTCTTCAGTCAGCAGGCCGCACATTGTGGACTAGCTAGGCTCTACTTCTCAGGTTCTGGCTTCCTCCTTCTTTCTACGCACAAGCAGGGAATGTAACGCACACAGAGGATCCAGCTGGCTTCCCATCACATGATGCCTCCCCAAAAGTCTTTTTTTTTCGAATTTTTTAATTGCATATCATTGTAAATGTGTGCGTCGAGAGCCCATCTGTGCTCACAGTTTAATTGGTAGTTTAATTGATAATTGCGCATCACGTCACTTTGCAGTGTAATTAATCTTCAGACCCTGAAGGATATCATCAATGGAAGAAGAAGACGAAGAAGAAGATGTTGCACGTTGTGCATATTATGGTAACACTGTGGACACGTTCCTGCAATTTGTGATTTGTTAGCAGATTGCAGCAAACAAGAAAAAAAAAATGAAGAGGTAGGTAGTTAATGTCAAACACTGAGATTATCATAGAACATTACTATAATGCTCCGGTGAGGGGTTGGGCAGGGTGCATGGGAAATGACAATACCTATTGCATCGTGCACTTTATTAAACATTAGTCAAGGGAATTTGTTGTAGCGCCTCTTACTATGATATTGGATGGCTTGATATCGAGGTGGAGTATCTTTGATTCGTGAAGGTACCGAATTGCCTGAAGAATTCCAAGACTTATCTGGACCTTTTCAGCTTTGGAGAGTGACATCTGGAAGAAAGAAGCAAAGAAGATAGGATGGGGAGGCTATTAAACGAGAGAGGATCACAACATACATTTTATATAAACGGTCAGTCTTTACCCAATGTCTGCATCTTCGTCACTATCAACTATACATGCCAGAATATCAAAGCTTCTGATTTAATGAAACATCACTGAGCTTTGTTGACTTCACGTTGTTTAGAATGCTTTATGTACTGCGTGTCTGCCCACATATAATTACTCCTTTATATCATTCACATCTTTACGGCATACACGTTTTTTTTTTTTGTTTTTTTTTGTTTTTTTTTTAAACTGTGTTTACTGGTGTTCGTCTTTCTACTGTCCCCTACGGTATATATTCGGAAAGTGATACAAACTTCCCAATGGTGATGCCATTTGCCATCTTCAGGCTGAGTCAATCTTTCAGAAATATGCCCAATATAATCAAGTAACCAAGCTAATGAATATTTTGCATACTTTGTGCCGGTGGTTGTCGCTGAAAAGCAGGTCCTTCAAGTTGCTGCCCTCAACGAGCTGCATCACTAAGAGTGTCTCTTTGTCCTTGTATGAGAGTGCCATCATGCGGACGATATTAGGGTGTTGAGCTCGTCTGTAAATCATGAGACAATGGTTAATTAGTGATTGTGGCTACGATTGCAATTTTATTCATGGGCCATTCACTACGGGCGGTGCTATACGAATGCTTTTGTCGTCTTTCCCCCATGTAATTACACGTCAGATGCCAGGCGTTTCTCGCTTTCTTTTATTTTTTTTTATTTATCTAATCCTCATTCTGTTTATGTATGTTTTATTGGTTCAACCCTTTATCTCTCATAATCTCTTAGTCAGTATCTTTGCAATCAACACCCGTACACGATTATTGTTGCTGTTGTTGTTTCCTGTAGATTGACCAAGGCTTTAGGAGCAAAAGGATATAACATTGTAAGAAATGTAATCATGATAGATCGAAGTTGCCCAGAAGACTGGGTACTTATACTGTTCATGATTCTCCATCATTATACAGTTTGTTCTTCATCACTCGGGCTGATACAGCAGATATAGTAGATATAAGGTGAATAGTACTAAACAATTACTTAGAGTGATCAGTGATGACCACTGGAAAATCCATGAATTCTGATTTCCTATATGAATTCATAGAAACCCCAAGCAGTGGGTACCCCCACCACTCCTCCCATTTTTGAAACCATCACGTACTCTGCTCATTTATGTCAACGCAACATGTGTGGACTTTCCCTTTCAAGATAACAACAACAACACAAAACAAATTTCAACTCTCTCACATGTGCACCGAAATCTCCCTTTCGATATGATGTATCTCGTTCTTCTCGGTCGACAAAACTTTCACTGCCACTGGTGTCTCCCTCCACACAGCGCGGTGAACCTTTCCGAAGGCTCCTTCTCCGAGGATCTCTTCCAGTCGGATCTCTCCCGGTTCAACGTGATGCACGCCCTCGAAGTCTGAATTACAAAAGAGAAGTCTTCCCTAAAATGACAGTTTTCCCCCAACATTACTGTATACTGCATAATCTTAAATCATGAAAGCTGTTTGCTGGACTGAGTTCATTGCACCAAACTTGTTGCCTCCTTCACCGAACTCAATCAATTAAAGTTCTAGCAAGAATGAAGTGTGCATGATTGTCTTGTTACATTGTAATTGAATATCACTATACATTGCGGCGGTCTACTATAAAATAATGATTACGTCATTTGCGTTATACAACCGCAAGTGTTCATACTCCTATACAATGATCATGTGTGTTTAAATCGTTTCAGTCGCCCGTCTTTTTCTCCAACGCAATCTCTTTTGTGAGAGAAGGGTGTCCCGACCCAGACCTAAAGAGGAACAAGTTGAAGTAGTTCGATATTTATCATTATGTTTCGATGACTTCTGAACATCAGGGGTACAGTATAGGCCTACATCTTTATAATGAGCATATTATTTTGGTCGACTCAATTATTTACCATCATGCAACTGTATGAAAGCATACAGAAATATGAAATCATTATAACTATGCAAGTACATAAAGCAAGTAAGAAAGAGAAAGAGAATGAAAATAGGTATGAGCACAAGGCATACATCAGGAGCATAATTAGTTTATGTGTGTTATGAGATAGCTAGGATGCACACAATTAGTCTTTAGTACAGTGTATCAGAAAGTATGTAGCTTTGTGGGTTAAAGTACATAACGATTCAAAGGAAATAATAATTATGAAGGTTAGCCCCCCGCCCTCCATCACCGCAACAAAAACAAGGGCACACTACATAATAATTTTAGAAGAACACATACTCAAAAAATCGGCAGCTGTATATGTCACAGAAAGAGAAAATAGTGGGACCCCTCCCTTCTATGTAATACTCTCGTAAATATTGGTGCATGTGGTGTTAACAGATATAAACATTAATACAATTATGATCTACGTGATGAGCACAGTAGAAGCAGGGTTATGATATCATACCTTTGAGAGTCGAAGCATCATCATCGTTATCACTGTCACCCTTGGTGTAGGTGCTCTTCTGGATGACTTCGAGACAACATGGATGGAAGTTCCATCGTCGCTGCTTCGTCCTCACAATTACATTCCCGTCTGTATCGACCTTCATCACCTTGGCAGATTTGCCAAGATCCTTGGGGAGTAGAGGTTTGAAGGGGTTTTTAGTATAAAAAGATATGATTTATGGTTAGGTGAATGAATTGAGAGATAAACGTATAGATATATATTTAGATAGGAGAGACACCGAGAAAAAATATATGTATATATCCATATATCTATATAATTTTATATTATATATGTATATATATCCATATATGAATATATATATATATATATATATATATATATATGCATATATATATATATATATTCATATATATATATATGAAGAGTTTGTTTGCAAAAACCGATAAGTCCACATTTGCCAAATGGAGATATTTGCGATTAAAAGGTCAAGAAAAATAAAGAGAATAATAAGATTTTGTTGCTTCTTTTGACCATAACTTCAAAAATATGCCTTTATATGTAGTGAGCAAGATATCATTTGAAAGGTATTATTTTGTACTTTATGACAGAGACCATACTTTAAAATCTTCAAAAATGAACTTATCGGTTTTTGCAAACAAACTCTTCATATATATATATATATATATATATATGACGAAGTATGTGACGAAGATGACGAAGTAGGTTGGTAAGGCATTTCAGTCCAATAGTGCTATTTATTCAGACCAAATTTTTGACGAATACATTCGTCTTCTTCAGGGTCAAAACTGATTGTCGACCTTGAGGAAGACGAATGTATTCGTCGAAAATTTGGTCTGAATTAATAGCACTGTTGAACTGAAATGCATTACCACCTTACTTCGTCATCTGTTCTATACTGGATGAACTACAAGTATAATTATATATGATAAATATACACAGATATATTTACAAATAAAAAAAAAAATGAAACAATACACTTCATATGCTTACAACCAGACTACCTTTTCCATGTCAACATTCCAGCCGCCGTGACCCGGAAGTAATCTCTTGAGTTGTGCCTTGTCTGTCTTCAAGCGAACATTGTCTCCTTGTTTGATATCCGGCACCTACACAGTACAAAGTATTGATTACGAACATTTGTCACGTTTAATGTGCACACACAATACTATTCTTGTTTGGAAATGTAATATTCACATTTATTAAATACATAACCCTATACAGTTGGGCAATTCCGTATGGGAGGGGCAAAAACAGCAAAATTCAAAGTAAAGTAAATGCTCAGAAATGTAAGTTTCCCATACAGACCGATTGTTGTATTTACAGAAACAAAAAAAAAAAAACAACTTTTCCAATAACTTTCCTTGTTTTTGTTGTACATACTTTCAACGTTCACTCTTAAAACATCCGAGTCAGAACTGACCCGGAACTGGGTCCGTTGGGGTCACACACCGTTCTGGGTCAAAAATGACTTGGAATTTGGTCATGGAGACCCCGAATGGGGTCACCCTGACCCAATTCATGACTCTGAATGGGTCACATCAGACCTCATTCCTTGTCATTTCTGACCCGGAATGGTGTGTGACCCCAACGGACCCAGTTCCGAGTCAGTTCTGACTCGGATGTTTTAAGAGTGTTGGAAGACTTTTTATTGTATTTATCTTAAATTTTACAATATCAAACGAAAATTGAAATTGAAACAACTTATATATTCCTCTACTTTATCCATACTTCCACATTTTTCGTATTTGCTTCAACAATCCCGTTTTATGAAGCATTCAGTCACTTTCATTATGATATCTGTTTGAGAAATTTTCCAAATCTACTGACAAATTCAATTCCGTTACTATAAAATAAAAAAAAAATCTCCTGAACAAACTAATCACTGATTATTTCTCCCCTTACAATTTTTTTTTCTCTACATGTGACTCTCTAAAAACTCACAAACCGTTTTGTGAAATATCTCCTTTAGTTCTGCTGTAATTGTGGTAACGGAATTACATGGTAACGGAATTACAGGCACATCTGATGGAAAAGAATGACATAACCTACTTCCATGTCAATATGTCTTTGAAGTGTTCATGAAACAGCTTCAGGGCATTTATTCATCCTCAAGCTTAATATTGTTAGTGATTGGCAGTAAAGGAGTGAAAGTTGAAATTTAATATTATATACACTGACATGACTCAGCATACACTGTAGCTGGATGCCTCTGACAGTGAGTCCTGACATCAGGGTACATGCTTGACAAGACTACTTGTGCTTGAAGTCTCCTTATAAGAACATACACATACAAACTTGTAGCAGTTTTAGGTTAAAGGCAAGAGAGTACTTGTTAAGTGCTTATATTTTAGTTGAAGGCATAAACAATTTTTGTCAAGACATTTCAGATTACATGAATACCAAGAATTTGTATTATTTCAAGTGTATTTCAGAAGGCGTAATTCCGTTACCATTTGTGTAATTCCGTTACCGCTGACTTTACAGGGGAAAAGCGTGTTACTAAGAAAATGTGATTAAATATTTGAAAAAAAAATCCAACTAAATTGAAGTTGACACGATCAATGATGAAATCAGACAACAACCTACATGTATGTGTTATAAATTTCAGAGAAACTACTCCCAAAGTCAAGATTGAAGTTGTGACTCAATTTTCTGATAATTCCGTTACCATCACACATAGACCTCCTTTGTAACCAACCAAGAGAGAACATTTAACAAATTTGTACTTGGGGTGATAGTGTGAGCACCTCTGCATCTTTTAAGTGTATCAAGAGAAGGCAAAGTAATCAATCCAGTGTACAGGGGGAAAGAATTTGAGCCAAAATTCTCCAGTATAATGATAGTGTGAAGTGCATAGGTTTATTGAAATGCCCCAAGAACACTAGTGTAATCAGTATTGTTTCATTAATGTCACTGTTCTGAATTTGTAGTAAGCTTTCTTATACATATTTATCTATTGATTGATTGATTTTTTTTTTTTTTGTTCTCGATGGTTTTACTGATTGGTCTTCTTCAGGATCTACCTACTCTTTACTGAAAGGTCGATGAGAAGATGCATTATGAGCACTAATTGACCATTATTATTCCAAACATGGCCCTGCTACGATACTGATGCTGTTGTAATAAAGATTATAAGGCTCAAGTGTCAACACTTTGCATAATAAATCTGAGAATTCACGCAGATCGCATACGGAAAGAAGGCTATCCTTGCCTTGCCTACCTTTTCCAAGATGACTGCAGGAAGAATCTTCACTTGTCCGTTTTGGTACACCACGTGAGCATCGGATTCGGTCGTTTTTTGCAAGAAGCCAATTTTTCCTGTGATCTGCATCACGGATTTCCGGAAAAAAAAATGGTATCCATGAAATATAAATTCAGGCTGGATTTTACGTTTCTATACGTGTCATTAAATTCAAAGCATTATGTAGATACAATATCAATAGGTGTCATACATAATAACATGAGAGATCATCTTACTCACCACCTTCATTCTGCAAACATTAAGTGCAATACCAAGCTGTATTCAAGTTGACCGTAACGCAATGAAGTCAGACCGATAGTGATCGAAGATTTATCAATAGCGGAAATTATTTCTCAAAAAAATGTTTCAGGATTTTTTAAAGTTAACTATGTTTTCATCTGATAAAAACAACATTGACTGTGAGCACTTTTGTGAACCCTTTTGCAAATATGATGCAACTGATTACGTCATCACACCAATTCCTCACAGAATGTGGGACAAAAACATACAAACAAACAAACAAACAAACAAACAAACACAAAAATCACTGTTTGGGTCTGTAGTTTAGTCCTCCTCCCTCCCCCCCCCCCCCCCCATTCCCCTAAAAGTTTTCATTGAAGGCTTTATCATTTTAAGACAGAATGAAATGATCGTTGAAGAGGACATTTTTTTTTTCAATTGTTTGTTACAACGGAAAGTTAGATTCTGTCTGTGCGCGGGTGAATGGGAGACTTTTAGATATTACCTACTTTAGGAAATTGCTCAACGTGTTTCTACCCATATCATTAGCTCAGGAAAACGTGTCCAATTTCAAGCTTGCCTACGTACTTTCTTTCTTTTTTTTTTTTTGGTGAATTCTGTTGTGTCCATTTTTTTTTTTCGATTTTTGACGATTGATTGCACCCAGATTTAACATATCGCCGTATGATTTCGATAAATAGTTTGGGATTGTGTTATATTGGCGTATGCGCCTTCTTAAAAATCTTTGATGTGTTCATATTTTTTACTTGTTTGTATAAGCAGACGGATCTATTGAGAGCGAGTCTCCTCGAGAGGTTTACAGAAGACTGTTCCAGTTATCGCGGCGTGCGTTTGTGTGTGCGTGTGTTTGCAAGCTTAGAGGACTTTACTGGAAATAATCATATAAATAGTGATGTAAATAACTGCCATCAAACAACGATCGAACGAAATTGGTTTAAAGGAAATCGTGTCCCGTGATAAGGAGGTTGTAAGTTCGAATCTTGCTCAAGTATGTACACAATAATGCCCATAGTTTCTTTTGCCAGGGGTACTACTAAAACAATGATCACTTCAGTGCTTAGTAACGTCGATGTATATGGCACTTTATCAATCAGTTGCAAGACTTCGCTGCTTCAGAAATTAGTGTTCTTACCTCTTTTATGTGTTCAAATATTTCTGTGGACAAACCCATGTTAAACAATGTGTTGTGTGAAGCCGTCATCGCAACCCGATCTCCGGAATTGAATTTCGTTTGTGTCGATCTTTTGTTATCTTCTTGCGTGACTCCATCTTCTCCTGAAAGTCGAGACAAGTACAAAAACATGCTGAACTATTTTCCCTTTCTAGTGTTTACGGTCTGTGGCAGATATTGGGTTCAGGTACTTTACACAGAGACTTGGGTGTACCTAAGCATCTAAAAGTATATGAGATTGTTTTCTGTACAATTAACTTTACGAATACCTTATCGAGAGATCAGTTTGGGGGAAATAGTTTGTTTTTATTTCTCTGTTCTACTAGACGTATGAGAAGATGAAGTCTTTTTTTTTTTCTTTGGATGCTTTACATGCTTATAGTGGTATTGTTACCATTATCACATTATCGTTATTCTGATGGAGGGATAATGTCAAAAGGATAATAAGTTAATAATGATAAGCGCCCAGATATCCCGAATTTCCAGCATAAGAAACCAGATATTTCGTTTTGTGAACGTACGATTTCCTACTTTGTCAAATCAATTACAATCCAAATAACAATAATGATAATAACAGTAATGTTTATAACAATAACAATACTAACAATAACAATATGGTCAACTTCATGCAGGGAGCTTAGGCAGTATTGACACTTTTCTACCCGAGGCCCCTGCCATTATAAATTTGTCATGTTATTATCACTAGTTTATTCATTATCATTATATATAAATCATGACCAGTGATCATTTCAACCCTTTATCCATTTTGGCTTGATTTGTAAATACGTATTCTAACTCAAGCTTCTTAGGTATTCACCTGTTTGCTTTCTTTTTGATGTTAATAGTTTATGTTAGTTTATGTTAACATTCAAAACTGATTTGGGGCCTAACATTTATTTTGTGCCATGAATCTTTGACTGTAAAACAGGGTTTTTGTTTTTGTCTTTGTTTTTACTAATGTTTGTCATGTGCTAAGTGTTGTACTTGATGGCATTATGCAATTATTCCTTTTGCAACTTTTCTGATATATACGTAGGCTACAGATACTGCATAATTTAAATGAAGAGACATACATAATGATAATTAAGAATCGGGTAATTTCAATATCAAAATCGAGTATACACGAAGTGATGATACTTCTTTAGAATACACGCAAAATCAGTGGCATAAACGTACCGAAAACCGGCAGGTGGTCCTTGTAGTAATGGCGGTTAAGAACATTCGCGGTGCAAGTCAACTCCGGGATGTGTTTCCCGCCAATTCGACACTTGAACGTCCCCTTGTTTTGCCTCCATCTAACCTCAGCCACTCTATCGTCACCAAAACCAGTGACACAGACGATGTCTCCATAACCTATAATTTCCCGTAGAGTTATAACAAAATGCAGACCCAGAACACTGGAAATAAACGGAAGTGTAACTTAAACAAAATAATAATAATAATAATAATAATAATAATAATAATAATAATAATAATAATGATAATAATAATAATAATAAACGGAAGTCTCGTGACTTACCCATCCCGTCATTGAGTTAATGGAGCAATTTCCTGCATATAATTCTCTCCTATTATATAATTACTGTAAAATTGTCTAGAAAGTTTGCAGTTAAAATCAAATAAATTCACACTTTATGTTTTGTATACAGAATAAAAGTAGTCAGAATTTGTACACATTCGGCGTTATTAAGCTCAAACAATTATTATCGATCCCCCCCCCCCATATCCAGGGCTCATCCTACGAGACCGACACCCACGAATAATACAACCCAAGAGTTTGACACCGTCCAGGCTAATAAGGCCCATGAGTTGGACTCTATGTAAAAACAGCCCACGAGTTTGTCATTACAGCAATGTAGTTTAGTTTCGTTTAGTATAGTTTAGTTTAGTTTAGTTTAGTTTAGTTAAGTTTAGTTTAGTTTAGTTTAGTTTAGTTTATTCTTTATCACACCCGTCACACGGACGGCCGGCCTAAAGAGGCCTATGAGTGATACATATACATCAAACATTCAAAGTAATACAAAACATATGTTAATAAAATAATGTATGTTACGACACGGGGCTTCAATGTGTTGGTCTCATGGGCCTGATGTGCTCAATGCCGAACTCATGGGCTGTATATCGGGGGCTGTATGAATCGGATGTGGAATTCGTGACGTGCATCAATACTCTTCCAGAAGCTCCAGTATCCATGCTTATTATTATTATTATTTTTTTTTTGTAAAGAACACACTGCCTTCTTTCTTGCTGACTATTGTGTTTTAAAATTAAGGAATATGTTCACTCTTGTCCAACACGTTCTTGCCACAACATACTCCTGAATAACTTTTGAATAATTTTAACTTGTAAAATAGTGAATCAATCCAAATACAAACTCAGGGTACGAAATTATAACTCATTACCCGTATCTTACAGAAAACCCATTCGATTTGCTTCCGTGGTCAAAGAGAAATGAGCAATTTTGTAGAGTACGTCAGGAATTTATTTCCTCCAAGTTCTGTCTATTGTGTTCACATACATACGCAAGAGCATCGAAGTGCTAAACGTTAAAGAATCAGACTCATGATATGCTTTACAACAATACACATTTATCTGTGACGCTTAACCAATTTGAATGAAATTTCCTGGAAAATTGACCTAAGATGTTATATTTTAAGACCCTGAAGTACCATTTAGATAGTTTAATCATATTTGGTGTTATCAATAATTGGAATATGTGATTGTGTTTTTTTAGGGGGGGGGGGGGGAGGGACATACTGTTTTTTTCTTGGAGTGAACATGGACTTACATGCAATATGCCATGTAAGCATATCTAACCATGAAAGACGACTGCGTAATTTCTGTTTTCCTTAAAATATACAATATTTCTATAAATTTACTATCTGTTTTGTTTTTGTATAGATGATTTTATAAGCCCTAATGGCGTAATTATTTTCAGTGTATCATAAAAAAGATATAAGATTGTTTTTTTTTTTGTGCCGTTATGTTTTTTCTAATTCAAGAAAATAAAAACATATCAAAACATAAAAAAACATATATATCAAGATATGAATCGGAATACACTCACGTATGAGGTTAAGGGGATTCCCCAAACAAAGAGAAATGCTGCTTTTAGATTATAGCGTAATGTTATGAGTCTCCTCACCATCTTCCTTCTCTCGCTGCCAGAACCGACTCCTCTTGACCGTTGCACCTTGGAACAGCCCCCTCATTGGTATCTTAGTTGCATTTCTACGTGAGGGAATCTGCACCCTGCGAGGAAGGTACAAAGTAGAAAGAAGTGTATGCTTCAACATTGATAGAAGACAAGCAAATCTTGAAAAATGAAAACAAAATCATGCATCAGTAATGATGGATTTTATTACATGTATTATTACTATTATGCTTTACTTTTTTTTTTGTACGAGTGAAATCTCAAGAATTAAGTTCCTCGTCAGGAACCTTAACTTAGAATAGTTTAATCCATATTAGGCATAGATGTGAAACTGTGTTTGTCATTTTGCTGGCAACATTCGCAGAGTTTTAAAGACTCTGAGAGAAAATTTAAATGGAATTCCACAAAAATTCACTTTGCTGCATAACGAAAGAGCACTTGATTAACCGCTTTCAGAAGAAATGGGAAATAATTGCTAACCTTAACATATTTCATTGATTAATTGATTCATTCTGTCATTCATTCATGTTTTATTTTCATTTCCAAACAATATACATAGGTAATACAAACGTCAAAATGACATGTCAGTATCAAGTTTATGGAATGTATAATTTGCATGAAAAAAATTGTGGAATTCCCATGATATTTTATTCATATTGTTGTCCACTTATGACACCATAACCTCTGGTAGTCTCCTCATCCAACACCAAAACTTTTAAAATTCATAACTTATGCATAAATTGTCCGATTTTCCTCAAACTTTCATTGATGTGTTTTAATGATGTTGGTGCAATCCACATTTCTGTTAAAGGTAGGGAATCCCATTTGCATGCCTCAAATGAAGAGTTGTATAAATACAGTGGTATGTTGAAGAGAGTATCATTTTAGAAACTCCCACAAAGTATTGAAAGTGGAAGGTAACATTTAGTACATTTTTATTGACCGTTAGATTTTGAATTGAATTTTTTTTCGGGGCTCACCGTAAATTCCAGTACATTACTAGGCTACCTTTGCAGACCCATGCACTGCATGTGGGTGTCCATCATGTATATTTTGTGAATAAAGTTCATCAAAACTTACAAACATTTCTATATACATTCTTGCCACACACTCTATATGTTATTACATCAGCTCTTATACTTTTAGATTTATGTTTATAGATAAAAGATACAGAAGACTGCAACAAAAAGGCTTAAGTGTGGCTGACACACAGAACTACTGAGTAGTTATGTTTTGTGCATTATTCAACTTGTAGATAACTGTTGACTTCCAAATTTCTAAGCAGTGGCCTAAACAAGTCCACTGAGGTTCATATTTAATGTTTTGCTGCATTTTAGGAGTTCTGTAAAAGGTATCCCCTACCTTTAAGGTTTTGGTTTCCTTAAATATCTGTTCTTTCAACCTTTCCTAAGCATCTACTCAACTATAATTTAGGAACGTTTTATAGGGGAGGTGCAGGATATCGTTGAGCAATAAGTATCTGGATTCCACACAGTCTGCTCACACCAATTCCTTCCCAGAATATCAGCACCCTCTACAAGCAAACGATAAGAAGTAGCAGGATTAACTTGATGGTCCAGAAACACATGTTGCATCACGTCTAGGGTTTGCATGATTTGAACATTCGTTTCGACTTTGGAAAGGTCAACTGAAAGAATGTAAATTACTTGGTCTCCAAAGAAAATATCCACAAATCCCCATGGCATGAATCATTGTGCATGTATACCTTTGATGATGCATTTGATGCAAAAGCACATTTTTTTTTATCCATGTATTATAAAAATATGCCTTACATTAAAGTTTCTTCGTTATGTTTGTAAAATAAAGGTGCCTCCTTATTTATCGTAATTGATTTTGCAGTTCCAATCCGCAACTCGTTTTTTTTTCTTTGCCTTTTTATACGAAAGCGATTATCTTGTCTGAGACATGGGAAAGTGATGAGTAAAAGAAAGAAAAGAAAAGAAATCCCATTGCTGATTACAATTTATATAATAAGCAAAGCTTCATGTTAATACATACGAGTGGTTCTTATAGATGAGGGGTGTTAAATAGTATACATGACGAGTGTTTGAACTCCTTGAATTTCCAGATGCTCCTATACTTGAAACCAATTTTGTATAGGAAAACATTCTGGCTACTTTTAGGCCCATGTTTGAAATTCATGTAGGCCTATCTGTATACAACGCCGTTTAACTCCCCAAAAAGTGACACACCTGTCTTCCAAAGCTGGTTCAACTCTCCTGCGAGTGTCTCAACTCTCCTTACACTGCGGGAGTGTTGAGCCACTTGACCTATTTTTTTTTTTCAAACCCTTCACTCTCGAAACATCCGAGTCAGAACTGGGCCCGTTGAGGTCACACACCGATCCGGGTCAGAAAGACAAGGAATGGGATCAGATATGACCCATTCAGAGTCATGAATTGGGTCAAGGTGACCCCATTCGGGGTCTTCATGACCAAATTCCAAGTCATATTTGACCCGGAACGGTGTGTGACCCCAACGGATCCAGTTCCGGGTCCCTTCTGACTCGGATTTTTTTTTTTTTTTTTAAGAGTGTTTATGTGCAAATGAGTCAAATGTGCACAAATTTTACACACAAACCTATGGACAGGAAATAAATGTAGCACACAAAGGGAATGATCTTGAATAAATTATGATATGGGAAAAAAACAATCCTATAATTGTACTTCAATATGGTAAAAATTTTTGTAAGCAAGGAATAAATTCGAAAATATTTCAAAAGTATAAAGTTGGCTCTACTCTCTTGCTTATTCCCTACCACCTTCAGAAAACTCAGCAATTTGAGAAAAACTAATCAAATCTAAAATCTAAACAGAGGAATTGATTGTTTCAGGGTTCAATTTAGAATGTGTATGTAAAGCTGTGAGCAGTGAGCATTACGGTAAATATGGAATAGGGTTTCTACAGACAAGCTTATAAACTCCGTACTCGTATATATCTCAAGAATGTATATAACAGTGACGACATTACAACTTTCTGTGAATTTCGTCATAAGCTAGCTGTGATTATTTTCATTGTTGAAGCAGAAATCTTAAGTACCACAACCTCGTGTTTCTTTGTTTCTCTACAACTCACTCAGTACATACTACTACATACACCTCCCCATGGCTTACATCCCCTTGAAAATTTCATCTTCCCTCCACGATCATACATTTTATGACCTGATAACTTAGAACGATTGCTTAGTCACCTTTGGGACATCGGATTTTACCCAACAGCTCGCCCACAGACGTAAGTAATCAACATCATCTCTCGGTCATTATTTGTATTTTTGTATTGTTGACTGCGCCCCAAATCTCGACGACGAAACACACCCGAAGTGCCCAAAGGGAGTCGCACCACAGTATTACATAATTCCATTTTTTATTTTTCATAAGTTCAAAGAGAAATAAAGCAAAAACAATACAAAGCCTCCGTTTGAAAAGTCGTTAAATCTATTTTACTACTGAAAGGAAAACAAAACCCAAAGAGCAATGTGGATTGAGTGAAAGCATCAATATAATACATCAGTGAAAGTTTGAAAAAATAAGACAATCGATGCATAAGTTATAAATTTTAAAGTTTTGGTGTTGTAATGACTGGAAAGGATAATACCAGAGTTCATGAAGTCATGTGTGACAACAATAAAGAAAATAAAAGAAGAATTCCACGAAAAGTAACGTATAAATTACACATTCCATGAAGTTACGATGTTACTGCGATGACATATGTAAGTTAACATGGTTAAGGGTAATATCATTCCTTTTGCCTTCTGAAAAAGGTTAGTCAAGTGCTCTTTCGTTATTAAAGGTA
The DNA here is from genome assembly GCA_033980235.1 of Diadema setosum. Classification (NCBI taxonomy): domain Eukaryota; kingdom Metazoa; phylum Echinodermata; class Echinoidea; order Diadematoida; family Diadematidae; genus Diadema; species Diadema setosum. Next base: position 11,531,721 of record CM067077.1, on the reverse strand, counting down.
GAACAGTGAGAGTGTGTTGAATTCCCTTTATATATAGTATATTATTCTTTATATTGTTGTTCACTCATGATGTCATAAACTTAAATAGTCTCCTTACCCAGTCATTACAACACCAATAGAAATTCATGGCTTTGGCATTGATTGTCCGATTTTCCTCAACTTTTACTGATAATAAAGTCTCAACAGAGACTCGGGCTATACCCTTTCACCAATCTACGGTCCAGTGATTAACAAAGACAGACAACGGCAGCAAGACAACACTTCACTGCATAAGGCTTGAGAAAGTCCTCAGGAGTAGGACGAAAGCTTGCCCTCTACAATTCAACTTTGGTTGAAGCTCAATCATTTAATTTATCATCATCCCCAGCCGATGAAAGTTTTTAGTATCAAATACTGATAATGTTTCGATAATGTCGCAGCTTTCACTCAATCCACGTACATTGCTCTTTCCGTTTTGGTTGCCTCCAAAGCTTTTGTTACAATTTCTCTGGCATGATTTCGTCGCGCCAAGAGTGCCTATTTCTATACCGGAGATTTTTTTACGGAACAATGATTACGGTATGCATTCCCTCCGACAGCAGAGGGTATGGCAACACAAGCTGAGATCAGCCTCGCTGTCCTCACGAATTTACATACGGGGGTGAACCCTCCGTGTTGATGCGAACGAACGTATGACCGTCGGCGACGTGTTCGTCGTTCATGTAGCACTCGGTGCAGAGGTTGAAATCACGGCACTGTGCGCACTTCCATCGGATTCCAGTAAGGTAGCCAACCTGACTGGGTGTACACTTCCCATTACACCCTATGCCGCGATGATAGACACCTATAGAATGGAATAGTAAACAATCCGTTGAACTTGAGTTCAATAGTGTTAGATTTTTTATCGATATATCTCTTTATTTTCTTTCAAGTGAAATGTTATATTGTTTTTACATTCATTTGATATTAAGTCTAACATTTTCTATGTTTTTTTTTCTAGAAAACAGAGAAAACTCATGCAGGAGGACCTACATGTACTTTCCGTTCTATCGAAAAACTTCCTGTACCGCCTTCATTATAAATGCAAGACCTAGTATTCATAGTTTGCATAAAAGGAATGTTTCATGAAATTCGGGCGAATAAAAAGAGCTAAGTACAACGTGAGTGCCCCTAGCAATCATGCGTTACACGAGAAGTCGACTTTTCCGAACATATTCAGTTGTACAATAATAATGTGGTGCTCCGATTTCAATTATGATATGCCATAGTCGTATATGATTCAGTGTTTTCTCTCTCAAATAAGAGGACACAGAAACAAACAAACAACAAACATACATACATTAACAAACAGACAAACCAACAAACAAAACGTAAAACATACAACGAAAACTCTTCATCGCTTAATTGGTATTAGTTATAAAAGTAGAATTCAAGACTTTTTTTTCGAATGATAAACACTCATAAATCTACCTGAACAGGCACTGTCTAGCAAAAGGAGATCATGCTCATTGTCGTCGCGACCGATACGGTGGTATGCACGAGATCCGTAGTCCCACTGGACCACCGCCCAACCTTCATAGCAGCCTTTCCCGATCTCCACTACGGTGCCCACGACGCCTTCACCCCCGTCGTCATCACCGTAATCCCAGGACGGGCCGCGTACCACGCGGGAACCAATTCCCGCAGCCGCCATGGTTTTCTGCCCGAAAGAAACCGATTCTTGGCGATAGCACTGAATATCAGCTGAAGTCCATTGCCGCAAGTTACTTAACTTTCAAGTGAAAGAGGATGAAAAACCGAAACATCTTTTTCTTGGACCTGCAACACAAGTATTACTTTTGACTGGATAACAAAATTAAGCGATACGAGGACAACTGCGGCATTGTACGTGTTACAGTCTGACTTCAATCATCTGCACAACTTCGAATAGTATCCGCTCCACCTCACTGTAACTATGCAGTGGCAACACACATCACGGATCTCCATCACATGACTCGTGGAAATTCCACTGATCTATAAATATTGAGATCAGTGGGAAGTCCCTGACAGTTGCACCATTTCGGGACAAACAAGGACCCACCCACACCCATTCTAGATGTAAACAGAGTGCAGTAAATACAATGTTGACGATAAAGTAATGAAACCGTGGTACTATTGTAGGATGTTATTTTTGCATTTACGGGTAGCATCACCTGGTTCTTATTAATGTAAATCTACAGAGCCTGCAAAAAAAGGAAAGAGAAAAGAAATAACACAAGGATCAGCAAGCGCACTTGGCTTAATGGACCTCAATAAACGCCAATGCGAGCAGACACGATCAAAACATTGAGCCGTATTAATATTCAAATGCTTGCAAGCAATACTTTCTTTAAGCACAAGCGCTAACTTGTCAAGCAACAGAACATGCTCAAGCAATACTGCTTTAATCCAATGCATCTATTACATTTTGCTTGTAGGTCTACAAAATGATAACTTCCATGTAAGTTTTTCTTGCCCTATCTATACACAAGCAATTTCTTACGATTTCAACGAAAGGGACGTCACAAGACAGTGTGTGAACATAAGAACAAAGGTGGGTTAATGATGTATTAAAGGGTGTGTGTGTGTGTGTGTGTGTAATCATTTCCTGACATATATAGCAAAACTTTAAAAAGACTCTCAAAATAGACATACAGACAGACACAAGCACACGCATACAAACACACACGCGCGCACACACAGGTCTACTGGCTGATTACCATAGAATGACTACCCTGACTGCTGCCTAAATAATGAATAATACATGTAATAATAATAATGATAGTAATAATAATGATAGCAAAATCTTATAATTACAGCGCATTTTTTACTTGAAATAATTTCAATGCGCTTTACAACCATTAATGATAACATAATAGAAAATAAATAACAACAAAAATTACAGTGTACAAATGCAATATATTACCTTCTTATACGTACAGAATGGGTCAAACTTGCCAATACAACTGACATAATAACATTGATAAAAGTTCTAATTCAAATGCAATAAACGTACATAGCTATGCTCTATTATACAAAATATAGTTTTCATCTCGTTTGAAATTGTCAGTTGGCATCTGACTTCTCAGTGGGTATGGCAGAGAATTCGAAAATGTAGGTGCGGCTAACGAAAAAAAAAAGAAAAACCCTTCTCTCCATAAGACTTTGTACAGATGGCAAAGTACACTACAACACGTAGGCCTAATAGTTTTAACTATTATAGTAACCACAGCCTTGTTGCAGTACGCAACGCGTGCCGTTTTTGAGCATATAAGAATCGGAGATATCCAGGAGGTTTGTATGCACTGCTATGGGGTTACGAGAGTTCTGAGGTGTAGTGCGGAGCTGTTCCGTGTGGTGCTGTGAAAGCGATGAGGAGGATCGTATCTTGAATGCGATACTTTTTAGGAAGTCAGTGCAGGGCCCTGTTGCATAAAACCCTTACCGCTGGACTTACCGCATCTTTCTAGCGGTAAGTCTTCAAATTAGCGGTAAATTTTATAATACTTGATGCTGATTGGGTGTGACGCCTAATTTTGACGGTAGTTACCATTGAAATTCAGTGGTAAGTTTTATGCAACGGGCCACAGATTTTGAAGGACTGGGATTATGTGAACAACATGTTATGTTAGAGTTTCAAGGCGCGAAGCCTACGGTACCCCGGATCTGCCAGGTCGCACAGCGAGAGAAGCCTCCTTGGTTTTGCTCCCCACAGATGTCAGATATCATACCTGTTTTTCATTAATCACATTTCGCGTGCTGACCACTTGACATTTTCTTCTTTGAACGAAAACAAAAGTTTCGTATACATTTCAGGAGAAAGTTATTGTCATAGATTTCTACTAATACTCCTGCAAAAGTTTTGGCTTTCTTTTGGGAATGCAAAATAATGACGCTAGCAAAATGTCCATACGCAAATCAGGGTCGCGGATCCAGGAACTCACTAAAGGGAAGGCGCCTTTACAAAATTAAAAGGAATGCGTCCCCCCCCCCCACCATTTTTCTCTTTATTTCCTTGTTTTAGCAAAAAGGAAAGAGAAGGCGCGCATAAGGTGCGCCCCCTCTGGATCTGCCACTGCAAACATGACATCAATACACAATTGCTTGTGCTTGCTATAATAAAAGCTTTGACTTGTTTTTATGTATACGGATAAAAGCTAATTTCGTCTCGCGCAAGAAATCACCAGTCTGTTTTTCATGATAACGGCCCATAGGTACATGTCATAGAATTGCCCTCTGTTATGACAAAGCCAGTTCAAGTCAACCGCAGCAAAGAATGCTTCCAGGGAGGTGGTACACACCAAACAAATCGCGACACACAAGGTCTCGACACAAATCGCGACACACAGCACTGTTGTAAACACACAGCGAATGCAAATGCTGTGTGTTGCAATGCGCCATGAGTTGGGGGATTCCCCGTTGGAAATCCCCGTGCTACCGCGCTCTCTCTCCAGGTAGCTTCTGCCAAGTGAATACTAGTACACACACGTAACACCAGAAGAAGATCGCATATCGACAATGTTGACCTGTAAGCCATGATGTATACTAACTAATGCATGTACTGCATGTGCTGCGATATTTTGATTATCATTTACATGTATTTTGCTTCGATAACGCGGAACTCACTGATTATCGATAGCGAATCCGTCGATGGACATAATGGAGGGTACATCTGTATGAACGTACGCCAGCAATGGTTGTCACGATACGGCTCACTGAAGGTTGTTGGAACAAGGTGCAAAAGATATTGCTAGTTAGACAAGTGGTGCAAGCCGTCTAAAGAGCCGTGCGAACGTGAACGGACAGGCGGGGTAAGTTCACTGTCTTTTTTTTTTTTTTTTTTTTTTATATAAACGTGTACATGAATTGTGTGTAGACCTCGATGCAGAATGCCTTGCTGTGAAAACTAATAAAGAATGATCCATATTCAAGGTAAATGAAAATCCGAAGGTTTAACACACTGTTATAAAGGCCTTAGCTAACATTATTGCACACATACCATACGTATAGAATTGATGATAATTATTTATATATTATATTTATATCATGATCACCATTCTTGATCTTTACATATTGTATAAAGATAATAATGATTATGTGAAAGTACTCATTATCGAGAATAGAATTATGATATAATTATAATTATATACATATTATGTTCATATAAGTTGCACCCCTCATGTAACAAGAGGGAAGCCCCACAAGTCTGCTGGTGTCTATTTCGTGACTTAGGAGCTAGTTCAGCCCACAATGATTTCAAACTGTAAATGTAGTTGTCATGGTGATGAGTCGAAACATTCATTTGATTGGTCATTGATGTCTCCATGTAGGCCTATAATTTATAAACACTGCAGTTTATACTGTAATTTATTATTGTTGTAAAAAGCATTATCAAACTCTTCCCTGTTGGTATTTGGCACATATTGTACGGTTGTGTTTGTGTTTTGTGTTTTTTTTTTTGTTGTTGTTTATGTGGGGTAAACCACCAACATAGAATAGGAGGCGTTTGCAGATTAAGAGAAAGATCGTTTTATTTTCTTTGGAAATCTTGTATTTGTCTTTCTATTCAAATGTCTCTCGATCTGAACAGAAACCAAACAAACAAACACAGAAAGTGCAAGATGAGGCGGTGTGGCGAGGAGTGTGCACTGCTGTATAAGTTTTGGTTTGTGATATGCGCAGTTTGGGGGCAAACAACAACAACAAAACACACACACACAATGCTGCTTGCTTCAAATGTTCACTCGGTTTTTTATTTATTTCAAAACATCTGTCTGTACCATTACCAAATTGAGAACATGCCCTATACCACAGAGTCATATCGATAGTGATCGTACTAATGGTTGTGACATAATGCTGATGATAATTAAAGTTGCAATCACTTATTTTTGGAAGTACCAGGCCTATCATGATAATCACGAAAATCTAAATTAGATCGCCATTTTTCCACCGCTTTGATTAATGCACTAGCCTATGCATTGTAAATATTAAATAGTAATAAGATATGGATGACGTGTAGTTTTCTTCACTTGTCTCCCTCTCTACAAATGAAATTTGTAAGATCGCAATATTGCTGATCTCTTACTTGCATTTATATGATGGTAATGACAAGCACAGGAACAGAATAGTTCTTTAAATTCTTTTCCTGCTATTTGATATTGAAAATGTCATATTATAATCATTATTATTCATGCAACAATATTCGTTAGAATGAAATAACAGCATGGTTATAATCACTTCCGTGAGGGATAAGAGTGTAAAGTAATCGAATTGTACAGAAAGAGGATTTGGTTTTGTTGTATGTCTAGTTTTAGTCAAAGGTTGCTTTTCTTTCCTTTCCGCTCAATTTTCCTGCCGTTAGTGCACAGGAAATGTCTAGCTAGTAGCTTGGAGCCTCAGTAGCGTTATGGCATACTATCATTTAAAGGTGTTCCTATACACATCATAATTACTATACAGCAACACACCGACGGATTAGTCAGTGTAGCATGCAGACCAAGCAGTCAGTCACATTCTTGTATAAAAAATGCACACATAATGATAATCTATACGCATGTGATGTGACTGCACATGAATTACATGTTGAATGTTTGTTTAGCGTGCTAAGTGTGCAGTTCCACAAAACAGCGATCTATACATCGGAAAACTCACACACATAACACACACACACACACACACACACATACAAAAAAAAACATGCACTGCAGCCTTAATTGCTTTATATTTCTTAAATGAGCAAAAGAAGTTATTTAGAAATAAACTTGATACTGATTACCATGTTATTCAGTCAACATAGCAATTATAGTAACACTTTTGTGACACAAACTGAATGAAGTGATGCAATTATTGGGAGTATAATGGGAGTATTTCAGTTATCATAAGCTAGGAGGTCGAGCTCATTATAATCCAGAAGAAACTGGATGAATTTGCGTAAGAAAGCCCTTTTATTGCACCTTCTGAAAATTATTGATTTCTCGGCGTGAACATGTTTATAATGTCAGTGACGTTTCAGACAGTTCACTGACATTGCCAGTGAAAATATAAGGGAAATTTTATTTACTTTATATGCAGTTAATATTACATTTTATAGACATACATGTAGGTTTTGTTCAGGGGACGTTTGGACAAGGCGAGAGTTAAGTGTGTAACCCATGATGAATTGACTAAGTACATTTGTGCTGGACCCAATAATCAGATCATAAAACGATTTGCCTTTGCAAAGTGTCTATTCATGATAACAAATCTGAAGTGAACTTGGAGTATCTTAACAGTACAATATCAGTTATTTGTTTTAAAACAAGGAGATATGTATACAGTGTCAGTTGCCCCTAAGTTGTAAAGCTTTTTGCATATTTTGCGACTTTTTTTTCACATAAAGAAATGCAGCAAACGCATAAAGAACTGCACTCATCTCTCAAACATCTTATTATCTTATTCAAAAGAATGCTCCTTTATCCCGCCTATTTTATTATGTATAGGGTGGTGTGGTAATCATGGAATACTTAAAGATAAATACGGTCTACTTGATTATGTACCTGTTTATCCTACTATATTTCGGTAAGAAAACAAATGCAGTGTTATAATATATTTGTAATACAGTGTGATTCATTTTTATAAAATGATCACATTGTCTAGGAAACACTTTTCAAATAAAAATTATCTTCATGCAAGAGTAATCATGTTTAAAAAAAGACAATCATTGTTTCACAATCATTTCGAAAGCCGTTGAATGTCCTCGCCAAGCGTTTGCTTGTGATGATGGTCTCCTGAATTTCTGTACATCAATAGTTGCTTAATATTTGTCTTTGAACAACAGGTAAATTTGAACCTATGTGTGCATAAATGTATTCATAAAATAATATGTCAAAAATTGATATTCAAGTTAATAATTCATTTGTTTTAACTGTCAGATTCAAATTATACTGTGCTCAATTAATTCGTTCAAGTGACTTTGTATTTCATTTATGTATGGAAAAGAAATTCAGAAATTTAATAATAATCAAATCATAATCAAACTCGGGATGATTTTCAGACTTTTGAGTCACTTGAGCATTAATAGATTGGCCATTACCGGGTACAGTTACAAATTTTGAATTTTATCTACTTGGAGAAGGATATACACTGGTTTCAAAATTCGAAACAAATCACATTGAACAAAAATGATGACATATATCAACTTAGCGTATTATAAAGAATCCATGAGACACTTTAAGAAAAATTGGTTTAAAGATGCAACTTTGCGCCTTTCTGATCAGAAATGTGCAAAATTGCACTTGCAAAGTGCTGCAATATTGTGTCACACTTGAAGACACAAAGTCGAACTTATTTTCTTTAGAATGCTGATGGGTGCTCATTATTAAAGGGAAGATAAACCCCAAGAGCAATGTGGATTGAGTGAAAGCAGCAACATTAGTAGAACACATCAGTGAAAGTTTGAGGAAAATCGGAAAATCGATGCCAAAGTTATGAATTTTTAAAGTTTTGGTGTTGGAACCGCTGGATGAGGAGACTACTAGAGGATATGACGTATGAGTGGACAACAATACAAAGAAAATATAAAGGAAATTCAACAAAAATTCACTTTTCTAGAATCATGAAAGAGCAATGGACCAACCTCTTTCAGAAAGCAGGGGGAATAATTGCTACCCTTAACATATGTCAATATCAAGTTGATGGAATTTGTAATTTTCATGAAAAATGGATTTTTGTAGAATTTTCTTTATATTTTCTTGGTATTGTTGTCCACTCATACGTCATAACCTCTAGTAGTCTCCTCATCCAGCGGTTCCAACACCAAAACTTTAAAAATTCATAACTTTTGCATCGATTGTCCGATTTTCTTCAAACTTTCACTGATGTGTTCTACTAATGTTGCTGCTTTCACTCAATCCACATTGCTCTTGGGGTTTATCTTCCCTTTAAAAGCAGAACAAAGGAAAGCTTAATTGCATAAACTCTACTCAGGAGAAGTTGTGAAGTGACGTGTGTGGAAGTGGAATTATATTGCAACATTTCTAAAATGCGTGAACCTCCCGTGTCATCATCCTTGTTCAGTGTGATTTGTCGTGTTTTTCTGAGTATTTGAGCAGTATATCTGCTCAAGAAACACAATAAAATGTCCATAAATCTTCACACAGCACTACCGCTTACTTGTCACGATGAAAAAATATGAAAATCGTGTGGAATTCCCCCGAAATTTAAAAAAAAAAGGTTTTTGCTAGCACACACAATGGTATTTCGTAGAAGTTTATAATACATGTATATATAATAGGGGACTATTTACATGCTCCAATTAACAGGATTTGGCATTGATCACATGCAGAGAGCGATGTAATTCCTATTTGGATCGCTGCATAGTGTAATTTTCGGATAAAACTTCAGGTGTGTGAGTGTGGCTTTTATTGTCAGTGACGCGACCTTGCAACCCTCTACAATAACTGTAAAGTTTATATAACGTCTTGAGAGTCAAATTGGGATGGCCACATTACAGATTTTAATAGGCCCTAAATTGGCAACTTTGCATGAAATCCCTTTTGCAATGGTTTGCTTTAAAGAATTTTGAAATTCCTATAACCTCACAATAAGAGGGGAATCACGAGTAAAGCAAACACACACACACGTACACACACACACACACACATTTCGGTAAGGATTTTACACATCGTATTGACAGTATGTGGGAAAAAGTAATGGCCATAACGCTACGTTTGTTGTTATCAACAGAGCAGATGCAAGGATGGGGTCACACCAAGATCATTGCTCCAAATTGAAATACAAGTGTAACATTATCTCCCCATAACTGTGTACAATACGTGCCTTAATGCATTGCGGGCATGAATTCACAAACTTTCTGAAAAATGAAGAGAGATAATAGATCTGATTACAACATTTATAAAAAAGCTTATGACCGTTATTCTTTCTTGTATTAAAGGAAAGGAACTTTTCATAAGGTTATACTCATTGCATTATGGTTAAGTGTGCGTTGTGTGTATATTAAGTTGAATTAATTTTCGACGGCTTCGTTACTGAAAAATGTAGGTATACTATATATATATATTTTTTTTTTTTTTTTTTTTTGGGGGGGGGAGGGGGTAAATGCACTGCACTATACATTTGGATAAAATACGGCATAATTACGATCTAGGTCCCTATAATAATTTAATTCACGGCGTTCTTCTAATGCACAACTACTGTAGTACTTGAACCGGATTAATTTAAGTAAATTTTTGCCTTTCATAGTTTGCAGGGGAAAGAAATCTTACAAGAGAATTTCTGTTCATTTTCTTACGATACTAAAGTCTTCCATTCCCCATCCCAACAAACTAGGAAACAGCCACCCAAGTCACATGCTGTTCAGATGGCTTCTGTTGCCAAGGGATGGAGGGTGGTCCGGGGTCCGGACTGGAAGTACGAGGACCAAGATGGGGGCAAAGGTCACCTGGGAACCATCAAAGATGTACCTGGTGGAAACCAGACCGGACTGGTCGTCGTCCAGTGGGATTGCGGCTACCGCGGTCGTTACCGAATCGGAGCCGACAACGCGTACGATCTTCTGCTTTGGGACAACGCGCCTGCCGGTAAGCGTAAAAAGTACTCACTGCGTTCCTCGAAGGTCATTCAACAATCTCGTTAATACGTAGAACATCAATATTTCTTTTCGTGACTGTCTTTCATTTCATTTCATTTCATTTCAACGTGCTTATTATTTTGAACTGTATACAGCATTACTGCAATGACAAGATGGCCTGTTCGCAGTGCCTCGTATTTAACAGTGATATTGATGATAATAATGATAAATGGTAACACATTACCAGCTATAAATACGACGCACTATTAATGCTTAGTACTGACACTGGAAATACTTATAGGAATAATACGATGGTCGTATTTATTCAAAGTCTTCAGGGAAAAAAATACGTCCTCAGGAAAACCTTTGCCTATATAATTATCATCTCTTATATTAATGCTCATGATAAATGCACCAGTAGAGGGTCATCGTCTTTTCTAAGGGTGAACGCACTATAGACCAGTGCTTGACGGCAGTTCATGGTGTACCGCTTTGCTCAGCAGGTATCATTATCATTATCATTATTGTTCGGACTGTGAACGTTTTCTTGTTTTCTTTGGGGTTCCCCTTGGACCAATGTACTCAACAATATGTTTTCTCGTTGAGCGCTCTACAGAGTGGATTTGACACAACATAGATAACAACAATAGCAATAGCGGTAATAACAATAGAAATGATAATATTTGTTATTATCATCATCATCATCATAACCTGTGGTTCAAGAAGGTTCTCTTCTGCCTGGCAGGGACAAAACACAAGGGTATCGAGTGCAATGAATGCTCTTACCACACCAAGGGAGGACTCGCCGGAGTTCGATGGAAGTGTATGGACTGCCCCAATTATGACCTTTGCACCCCGTGCTACCTGGCAGGAGAGCACGAAACCAATCATGCGTTCTGGAGATACACGAGTGCTGAAGCAACAGGGTGAGATTGCCGTATACTTTTCGGAGTTTCTTGCGCACAAAGTAATAGATAACACATTTATAATACGTAAAGGCACAAAGTCTATACTGGCATATACAATGTAGTTTTGTTGTTATATTATGCAATATAAAATATCTTAATATTGATATTAAGTGTGTGTGTGTGTGTGTGTGCGTGTGTGTGTGTGTGAGAGTGTGTGTGTGGCATATAATATCATAATGTTCTATTACAATGTAGACATGATTACCTTCCAGCGTACAGATGCCGATTCGACAAGGTTGCGAACAGCAGGATGTCTTTGGTTTCTTCCCTAAGGCGGAGGTGGCACGAGGACCCGACTGGAAATACGGAGATCAAGATGGTACGTCCAAAGAGTCAGAGCAACTACAAGCAAACCAACAAACTAACAAACAAATAAACACACTCACACGAATAAACAAACAAATAGATAAGTGCTTGAATTACTCAAGGATCACACTCGAATCATATCACGAGAACCCATGGGGGTCAAATTAGGAAAGTTCAACCAAGGGATTACATGGGGTGTATTGAGTATAGTAACCGGAAGAATTTCAACATTTACCAGGAATGCGAAAGTGTCAGCAGTACACGGCTGCAGAGTGAATAAGAGGCTTTGATGTATACGAGTATTCGACGATTGTGTCATATTTATACGTGTATGTCTATTTCACAAGATATTAAAAACTCAGGAACTACACGTGTCTTACAGTATAATCAACCTTAGAATATCATCCTTATATCATGAAATTATTGTTCATATACATAGAACCTACCTGTACCTGTAATGGGAGATAGTTTTCTTCAAAGAAAAGACATGTGGAAGAAATGAATCTTTGTTACTCACGTGTTGTGATCCATCTGTTTGTTTATTTGATTGACTATTTGTATGTTTTTGCATGTCTGTGCCAGTTTTCTCTCATTTTCTCCCTTTTGTGTCTTGAAAAACTGTCTTAAATACAAAAAGGTGGGAACGACGGTCGCGGGCGTATCAAGGACATCACGGAAATGAATGATGTAGCTCGTTCGGCTGCCACCGTCATATGGAGTTCGAAGGCATCCTTTGCGGAAATCCCAGTAGTGCGTGTCGGTTACCATGGTTTTGTCGATCTCAAATGCCTATCAACTCCAGTACCAGGCGGGAAATATCACGTAGGACATCTTCCAATTGTTGGTGAGTTAATGCGTCGGTTATGTTATATTCATACTCATTGGCAATAATCCAAGTTACATGCATTTATGCGCACACACACACACACACACACACACATTCATACACATAAATGTGCGGAAACGAGGTGATAGAGCAGCAAAAAAAAAAGAAAAAAAAAAGACAAGACAAAAAAAAAACCCTAACCAAATCAAAAGCATTCTATAATCCACCCCACCACAAACGGGGAAGAGAAGGAGAACTAAGAAAAAAAAAAGGTAAGATGATGATGCGCGGCATTAATTTAAGTTTGTTTATTGTTTTGATTTCTCTTTTTATCATCGGATTTCTTTGAATCGATTCGATTTCAGTTTAGTGCAGTTTCGATTCAATTGCAGTTCAATTCAATTTGTCTTTTTTTTTTCATCCAGCAAAAGTTGTAAAAAATACAAGCATGATACGTTACGCGTGGATCATTGCCAGTTTTCCTTGTTACCTCATGTTTCTTGTTCCTATGACTCTCTTGCTTGGCAGCATGTGGAATTTCGATGGCGATTTTCTCTACACCCTTATAATGTCATTATGTTGTTGAGCTTTGCTGTCGTCTTTGTGACTGTTTATAATTAAAAAGGAAAATACAATGTATGTGAGGAACTAAATATAATGGGAAAGACCAGGTGAAGGAAGTGCCAAACATACTTTCTTTTCAAACATGTAAGATCGTTGTCATTATCATTGCAATATTGATAAACTCATAAAAAAATAAATAATTATAATCATCATGATCATGATAATCATTGATTAACATATATATATATATATACAAACGTGTTCGCGTGGTTTATTATCATGGTTACAATAAAACCATGATGTTCATTGTTTTCATTATAATCATGATACTGCATGAGAAGACGTGAAAGTCTCTATCACCTCGTTGCTATTAGTATGAAGGCATTCACTATTCATGTCATTGATATAATTTCCATTGTGTGACGTCCATGCATGTTTTCATAGGATATGAAGAAGGTATCTTCGTGGACGACAAGGTGTGTATAACGACCGACAAGGAAACATTCGACGACCTCCAAGACGAACTGGGTCTCGACAAAGATAATTCGGTGAGGATTTCGGAAAATTGGCACTTGTAATTTCTTACACTTGACAATATAAGTTAAACATTTTGATTACCATAAGCTGTTTTGATGCCCCGTACTATCTGATACAGGGCACTACGCACTATTGGTGAGAAATTGATCGAAACACGTTGCAGAGGATAAAAACAATCAATACCACAATGTTTCTGCAGCTTCAGTAAGTTTGATTGCGTTCAATGTGTCTGATCAGACCCCCGTATTTTAAACTCACAAGTAAGTATGTATACGCCTACCTATGACTTTTCCTCAGTGATAGATAAAATGTTTTGCTTTGCAATATCTTAAAATTAATGTATGGCACCTAGTAGTTCTACCTAACGCAACTCGACTTTTGTTTTACTCATGGAAAGAAATCATTCCCATGGAATTAAATCATGCTTGTAAACGAAATGTATATCGTTTTACGGCCGACAAGCTAGATATTGAGAAAAGGTTCACGAGTCATTATAAGTCCATGAGCATAACACCGAGTAAAACATGTCCACTGGCAAGACACTACAAGTACACATGTAATACATCCCAATGAGCTGCACACAAATTTCCTACAGGCAACTTGCGCATTGCTCGTACGGTCACTCTGTGAAATATTTCAATTTCTAACATAACAATTGTGACGTCATACACACACAAAAAAAAATCTGAGTCAAATGACTCATTTGCGTGAGTCTTCAGTTTGTCCGTGAGGCGACACACTTTTGCCAAATATTGAGTCTTTTTACTCACGCTTACTGAGTCACTTGACCCAGTAGTGAAACAGCTGAGTCAAACAGCTGAGTCAAATGACTCATTTGCGTGAGTCTTCAGTTTGTCCGTGTGGTGACACACTTTTGCCAAATATTGAGTCTTTTTACTCAGTAAAGTCACTAAATGAGTCAAGTGACTCAGTATGCTGAGTCAAGCGACTCGCTGTGCGAGAATCGAAACGCAAAACGATTGAAACGTCTCTTGTTCAGCATGCTGATCCAGTCGCTGACCTACGCATGCAGCACGACCGTAGACGGAGTATAGGAATCAGATCCTATATCTTGTGGTAGCCTATAATCCTACTCGTAACTAGCTATTCCTAACCTACTCTTAACTTATTCCTAACACCTAACTACACACCACGAAACAATGCTTCTAATATATACCCATGTCGTAAAATTGTATTTTTGTATGTGGTTACTGTTTTGAAATATATTTTCTATCCATTATTCAAGACTTCTGTTCTAATAACAGAGCTGAATATTTCATAAATTATATGAAATTATAAATATTTAAAAATTATGCAATTTACCATCCGCGACAAAATCAGAAATTTCGGAAAATATTTTTTGAAAAATAGTTAATTCTTTTGCTTGAAGTTATTACATGATCGATTATAATCGTCTCACTGGACTCGCATGTCACATAAAATGAGTCGGTTGACTCATTTATAACAGTTACTGAGTCAAATAGAGATGATGCAATCGATTTTGTGGCTCATTATTGTAATTCGGTGTGCGTCATTTTACTCGTTAGATTCGGTAAAACGAGTCTTTTTACTCAGAAGAACTTAAAAGGTGTGTCACAACAGCAATGACTCAGTAGATTTGACCTAAAATGAGTCAACTGACTCGGGTAATTTTGTGTGTGTAGAAAAACAACGATGAAATGTAACAGACATCACTGTCTGCGCTCCTTCTCATGGCCAATGTAAGATCCCTTCACATACTAGTATATCGTATACAGTTGAATTCCATGAGTGAAGATTGTTTTGGCAAGAATGACAATTGCCTTTCGTGAAAAATTTGTAACGCAATAATAAAGTGTTTTGGACACCACATCAGTGTTTGTGTATCGGCGGCTTGTAAAAACTGTCGTCTATTTTATTTGTGCCATTTTTTACACTCTAAGAAAAATAGGTTCACCTTTGCATTTTGACCGGTGTTACACTGGGGAGGCCTCTTCAGGTGTTCACTGGTCTAAAAGGTGTAAAGTTAAGATAATTCAAATGTGACGCTGGTAAAAGTGTAACATAAAATGTATTTTTCGTAGATAATATTTCCAGAATGCTAATTGTCTTTTTGATATATTTTTTACAGATGATATCACATTTCGCAAGAGTACTGAAAATCACAAATGAAGGCGTGAAGGTGAAGTTCAAATCCGGAGTGAAAATGGTCGTCAACCCTATGGCACTCGAGAAGGTAACAAAATATACAATGACATAAAAAGCAAACACACTGTTCAACTTCTTTAAATGCATTTCCTTTTAAGCTACATTCGCTGTGCAATTCATATCTGATTAAGGATTTACACCCAAAATCACCGGGGGGGGGGGGGGGGGGGTGTAATTACATGATGTTTTGTTTCCACTTTGAACTTTTAACCAATAACTAAAGTAGTTTCTAGCCAGTTCTTGCTCATACAGTGAATTTCAAGTTGTCAAGTTGTTTTATTTCGTATCGAACAAATTGATGGTACAATGAGGATATACAATGTGTATGAGTATTTAGTATGGCATCCAAGTTGCTTCTGTGTTCTTTAAGCTAATATTCACTGAAATTTACTTGGAACTGTTTGTTTGAATTTGACAAGAAAACGAAAAAAAAACATCATGCCCTTCAGCGATTTTTTTTATCCCCCCCCCCCAAAAAAAAAAAAAAAATATATATATATCTTTATCGCATACATAATGCGATCATTAGAAACATTTCCTCTCTTTCTGCGCCAGGGACTTTGAATATTGTGGATAATGCTATGCGTTTGTATGTGTGTGTGTGTATGTGTGCGCGCGCGCGCGCGTGGGTGTGTTTATGTGTGGATGTGTGTCAGCTGGCACTGAAAGCACACAAAATGTTTAAGGTTATTCACAATGAATAGAAATGTAGAGTATGTAGCGGATTGTCGTTAGAAGATGAGTCTTATGATGTTTTATGCATTTACAATTTAGTATTATCTCAAACAATCAACCAATCATGTGTCACTATCAACATTTGTCGACAGGTGCCGGTGTTGAAAAAAGACGATGAGGTACGGGTATGCAACGATAGGAAAAAGGCAAAACGACTTCAAGAACATCATGGGGGTTGGAACAGCTCTATGTCAAAGGTCAGTAAAACACTAATTAATTTGATTTGGAAACTTGAAGCTAAAAATTAAAAAAATAAAAATAAAATCCGAAAAAACGTCTACCCTTTCGTAGTGATTTAATTATCAAACACCAGAATTCTTTCTTCATTTGTTAGAATTATTTTCGTACCGCTAGCAGCCATACAGAATAGCCCGCGACATTCGTTAGTCTGCCGAAATGGCCGGAAGCCACAGTATTACAGTAAAACCTGAAAACTTAATACGTGATTCCAGCTGTCTTCCCCTTGACAGTGACGACGTTCACAACTTAGTTAAATGCTTAAGGAAGGAATAGTGCCTGGAATTGTTGGGTCCGTTTCGTGAAGTCCACACATAAAAGTCTTTACATAAATTTCAAAATGGCCTAAGTTGCTCTTATTATTCAGCTATGAGAGGCTTTCAAAGAGAAGTGAAATCCATTTCATGAAGTCTCTCATATTAGTGTGTCTTATGAGCAAAAAGTCTCTGATAAGACTTTTTATAAAATGGCCATTTTTTTTGTTCAACTGCAAGGAAATACATGATAGCCATATGCTACATTTATCTTGATGCTCTTTCCCTTTTTTATATATAAGATAACCTGACAAGGAATAGAATGCTTTAAATGCACCCTGAAACGTATCACCCCAACAAAGGCAACCATTTACACACTGATAAAGACATCCAATCACCTTTTTTAACTATTCGTGCCCCCATCCCCACGTGTTCTCCGTTATGTCAGGTGGTTGGAAAGAAGGGTACGGTGGTTCGAGTGGACAAGGATGGTGACGTTAGAGTTGCTTTCGGCAGCCACAAATGGACTTTCAATCCTTGTAGTCTCCGTCGTTTGATTGGCAAGACTCACTCTGGTAAGTAATGCATTATCATCGTCACATCACTCACTTGTGTGACTGATGTCAGATTTGATTTTCGTTATTTTGTGTTTTACTTGGTTGTAACCAAAAGTGAGTGCCTTCGGGTGTGTGTGTGTGTGTGTGTGTGTGTGTGACATTTCTCACTTTAGGGTCCTTGAAGGGCAAATTGAACGGATAGAAGATATAATTATTACGAATTTATCACTATGCTTGTGCTAACACGATTATGGTTATGTATGGCAATGTGACTGACTACAGTATTGGTAATTGTGATTGCACATCCCGTGACAATATTTTCCGTGACAATAATATTGTCACGGGAATATTGAATATACTATTATTATAGTATCAACCCTTCGATGGGTCGAAGACGAATGTAATAAGACTGCCACTTATAAAACTTTTGTCCTGTAGAATCCGAAGAGGAGGTGGAAGAGATCTCGGAGGATTCCGACGAGGAAGGCGATGACGTAGTGGGAAGTGGAGACGCCGCCAAGAAGCATGCAGACCTCTTTCATGCCGTCGACGAAGGCGATGTCGAGACAGTTCGGCAGATCGTGGAGTCCCACAGGGAGCTGGTTTGTTGCTTCATCATTATTTCTCCCTGTATACTGAGTGAATATGCATTGAATCACTACTACTGTAAAACATGATTTATTCGCGGCATGAATTTTTCGCGAATTGGAGCCGACGACTTTTTTTTTTTTCTTTTTTTTTGCGGCGTGAAATTCTCGCGAACTGCTACTGGCATTTAATGCATATAGTGTAGACAAGAACTTTTGCGTGCACTTTGATTTCGTGAATCTTGGCATTCGCGCAATTAAAATGCACGCGAACATTCCTAGTTTTACCTATACAGTATGTCCCAAAAAAAATTACAACGGGACCCCCTGCAATGATATCTTTAGAAATAGTGAATCAATCTAAATACAAATTCAGGGTATGAAACTATAACTCATTGCCCACATCTTACAGAAAACCCCATTCGATTTGCTTCAGTGGTCAAAGAGAAATGAGGAATTTTGTGGAGGATGTCGGGAATCTCTTTTGTCCAAGTTCTGTCTATCATTCATGCACTAGAGCACTGAATTGCTAAAACTGGAAAATTAGACTCATGACATGCTTTACAACAATCTACATTTCTCTGTGACCGCTTAACCAAATTGAATGAGGTTTTCTGCAAAATAGAACTAAGATGTTATAAAAGGCCCCGAAGTAGTACTTAGACTGGTCAATCATTTTGGACGTTATCAATTCGAAAATTTGATTGTAATTTTTGAGGGACATACTGCAGTATGTTCCACAAAAATTACAATCAGATTTTCGCATTGATAACATCCAATATGATTATTTCTTTTCAATGCTACTTCAGGGTCTTCAAATATAACATCTTAGCTCTATTTTGCAGAAATCCCCATTCGATTTGGTTAAGCGGTCACAGAGAAATGGGGATTGTAGTAAAGCATGTCATGAGTCTGATTCTTCCAAGCTTAGCACTTCGATGATTTTGTGTATGAACAATAGACAGAACTTGGACAAAAGAGATTCCCAACATCCTCTACAAAATTCCTCATTTCTCTTTGACCACTGAAGCAAATCGAATGGAGTTTTCTGTAAGATTTGGGCAATGAATTATAGTTTCATACCCTGAATTTGTATTCAGATTGATGTAGTATTTTTAAAGATATCATTGCGTAGGACCCCGTTGTATTTTTTTTTTTTTTTTTTTTTTGGGGGGGGGGGGACATACGGTACAGTAGTCGTTGCAAGTCTTGGTGATCGCCATAGGTGATGTAAATTCTTCCGTCCCAACTCTGGACAACTTGACAGAACCCTGCGAAACTTTACGAAAAAAAAAAGAGAGACATACGATTTTCGGTTTCTCTTTATTGTTTGAAAGGCGTTTATCAGGGTTCCGTGCGACCACTAGGGTAGCATAATGAACGGCAAAACAGTCTGTATTTATTTGTCTTTTTATTCCCTTCTGTGTACCAATATTCGTATGTTGCCTTTTTCGATTCTTGCCCTTTTTGCGGAAAAGATAACGCAGCTTTTTTTTTTTTCAATAATAGAACAACAATTATGTCATGACGAGAGAGAAAGAGAAGTCTAGCAGGGACTTACGAGATGTTGAAAAATATCGCAAGCTATTATGTAAATAGTTGAACAATCAAAAACATGTACCGGGTTTTATGGTCTATATCGCTGATGATTGTTAACTTAAATTGCTATAATTCCCATAAGTCTTGCTAGTTAAGTTACACTGTGTTGCTCTCTGTTCTTTAGGAGCTTTTGCTGCAAATTCTAAGGTTTCAAAAAGAAGAAAAAAATAAGGAACACCTTAAGAAGACTCTTGAAAAGATATCTTTTTACGTAATTGCATAGTCTGGTTGTGCCCTGACAACATCGACAAGCAATGTAAAAAAATATATATATATACAGTGAAAACAACACCTTTTCCATCACTGAACAATTTAATAGAAAGAAAGGAATAGGGAAGAAAGTTTAACTGTATAGTAAATGGAGGAAAGATGAGAGTAAGAGGAGGAGACAACAAAGTGTGATAACAATGCCAAAAGACCAAATCTTATGAACGTATTTTTTTTTCATCTCTCCCAAGGTCAATACTCGTCGAGGGGGGCGGATGGCCATCCACTCGGCTGCAGCCAAGGGTCAGCTTGACGTCGTTCGGGTGCTCGTCGAGGAAGGCCAAGCCGACCTCAATGTCGGGGACACCAAGCAGAACGCAGTTCCACTTCACTATGCGGCAGAGGCGTGAGTCCAGTCAAAGGGGGAAAAAAAACCCAAACAAACATTCTAGCTTTCCGACCTCAGGGGTCATCCGAAGAGCTTAATAAGCACGAGTTTTACGGCCGACAAGCTAGATATTGAGAAAAGGTTCACGAGTCATTATAAGTCCATGAGCATAACACTAAGTAAAACATGTCCACTGGAAAGACACACACTAAAAGTAAAACACCCCAATGAGCTACACACAAGTTTCCTACAGGCAACTTGCGCACTGCTCGTACAGTCACTCTGAAAAATCTCAATGTCTAACAAAACAATTGTGACGTCATAGAAAAACAACGATGGCCTTGCGCATTGCTTCGCTCTGTGAAAATCTAGAACAAACATCACTGTCTGCGCTCCTTCTAATAATAATAATAATAATAATAATAATAATAATAATAATAATAATAATAATAATAGTGGCTACTTGTATAGGTCCACTTTTCAGTGCTCATGGCGCTTCAAAAATGAAAAGATATCATATATTTACATGCATATACATATTCAAACATTTCAACAAAGAAGAAAATGGTAAACAAAAACAAATATACACCAAATAAAGAATACAACATATACCAATTAAAAAATACAATATTGATCCAATATTAATGACATACAGCAATTACAGTCCTCAGTATGAAAGGAACAGATAAGTTTTAAAGGGGAAGGCTAGTAACTGATCAGTGGGAATCAGTGGAAATGCTGGGAGATTATACCAATCCTTATGGGATTCATTCAAGAGTTCATTGTATATCTATTGTTGTGTGAAAATGATTTGCATCAGAATGGTCTCATATTCAAGTAATGTGCAGTTTAATGCTTCCAGGTTAGCGTCCCTGGTCAGTGACGGAACATTAATCTGCACATTACTTGAATATGAGACCGTTCTGAAGCAAATCATTTTCACACAACAATAGATAATTATACAATGAACTCTTGAATGAATCCCATAAGGATTGGAACAATGAATTCCATAAGGATTGGAACAATCATCTCCCAGCATTTCCACTGATTCCCACTGATCAGTTACTAGCCTTCCCCTTTAAGTTTGGATTTGAATGACTCTGTAGATGACAGTTCCCTTAACTGAAGAGGTAACTGATTCCACAATGTTGGTCCCATGACGGAAAAAAGCACGATCACCATACCCATGTTTTACTCTGGGTGTTTGGAGTAAGAATGTATCTGATGATGAACTTAGCCTTCGTGTCGGATTGTAGTTTTGAACAGAATTACTTATGTATATGGGGGAAAAAGAATGAACTGAACGATGTACTAATAACAGAATCTTGAAAATAATCTCTTTTTTTTTCTACAGGTAACCAATGAAGGAACGGAAAACTGGTGACATGGAATCAAACTTATTAGTAAAAGTTAACAATCGGGCAGCAGAATTTTGCAACCGTTGAAGTTTTGTGACAGCTTTTTTGGGAAGATTACACAACAATGAATTCGAAAAATCCAACCGAGAAGAAATAAGAGCATGAATAAGTATCTCAGCTGCAGATTTAGAGAAATATTTCCTTATGAAACTTAAATTACGCGACTGATATCGAACATTCCGCTGAATATGAGTTACATGACTTCGAAATGACATTTCCTGATCAAATATGACACCTAAATTACGGGCTGTTTTCGACGGAGTAATGCAAGTGCTACCGATGTTGACATGACATGACTGATAACCAACTTTGTTTAACATAATTTCTCATGGTCAATGTAAGATCCCTTCACAACATTGCATCCACTATACGACTTCTTGCTTTCTTTCTTTTTTCCATGTCCCCTTCTTTTTTTAAGTTTTTGATCAAATTATAAAACAATTCATACTTTGCGTAATTTCGAGTTTGTTTGTTTGTTTGTTTGTTTGTTAGTTTGCGTGTTTGTTTGTTTATTAGTTGAAGGCGTAGGTGTCTCCAAAAGAACGATTCACTTCGGGGATGCGCCCCTCGATGAATATTTCCTTTGGAGTCACCTTTCCCAAGAGTTTTAACCAAAAACTCTCAAGGCAGAGTATTTGTACATTGCTATTATTATTATTATTATTATTATTATTATTATTATTATTATTATTATTATCATTATTATTTTTGGTTTCTCAGAGAGGCAGGCGTTGTCATGAGATACATGCTGGAGCATGGTGCTGATGTCGACGCTGTGACCAAACATAACGCCACTGCCCTTCACGTAGCGATTGGAAATGACAACAAAGCATGCATTGCTGCCCTGCTAGATTTCAATCCGCGGTTTGACATTCTGGTAATATTACTGCATTACTATCATAATGATCAATACCAAATGTGTATCTTCTATCGGTTCAGAGTCGGCTGTTTGTAAGATGTTGCACAGAGAGATATGAAGAAACTTGTCCTTTTAGAATTGTGAAAGGGAATATTTGCTGCTTAAAATGTATGTGTAGTAGTATTACACTTAATATTGAATAGTGTACCGAAAAGCAATGCATAACTTTATGAATACGTGAAGTCTTCCAAGTACATTAAAAAACATAATGTCTGAGATGAAATAAAAGCTCTTTATTGTAAGCTTTTTATGTCTTCAATTCATGCTCCATTCTCACACTGTCTAGAACACATTTTTACTTAAGAGTGAATTTCAATTGACGTAAGATGTTATTTCAAAGACATTATAAATTACCAATAGGAAAGCGACTACTAACCTGTTTGTTCCATTGTTTCGTAAAAAAAAAAGAATATAAATATATATATATATATATATATATATACATATATATGTATATATATATATATATATATATATATATATATACAAGTCTATATATATATATAAATACATACATATATATATGCTCCCCGGGAAGGATCGAGCTCTGTAAGCTATGTTTGTTTTTTATTATATAATCTATCCGTTGTGTTTAATATTATTCCATTGTCACAGGATGCTAACGGAGAAACCCCCCTTCATAGGGCCGTGAGGAAAGACTCTGATTTCTTCGAAATGCTAATGGCCAGCCCGAAGTTTGACCCTCGTCTGAAGAGCAAGAAGGGATTTAACCT
The DNA here is from genome assembly GCA_033980235.1 of Diadema setosum. Taxonomy (NCBI): domain Eukaryota; kingdom Metazoa; phylum Echinodermata; class Echinoidea; order Diadematoida; family Diadematidae; genus Diadema; species Diadema setosum. The sequence goes on along the minus strand of CM067077.1, from coordinate 11,508,134 downwards.
CCTGCACTACGCTGCGTACCACGGGGAGGCGAGGTGATGATGAGAAATAAGCAAACCAATAAACAAGTAAAATCAGTAAATGAAGGCGTCCATTATCAAAGCCCATGGAGGAAATGTATTGTCAAGAAAAATAAATGAGAAACCAAAAGGGAGAGATAAACGTTCACGTGATCAATGCTGTCTCTAGTGATATGTTCGTCCAACTGCAAACTTGGATTCTAGCAACGTCTTGTAGTTGTCTATTGTAGATATTTTCGGAAAATACCTGTAAAAAATGCCTTGCAGTTTGTTTTCAGGAGGAGTCGAAGGAGTTTAAACCTTTCGGATATGATGTTCAATTTTGAGCTAGTCAGTGTACACCGCAATTGATTCCAAATTTTGGTATGAATTCGTTTGAAATTTGCATGTATATTCTTGCATTATTTTATTTAGTTTAGTGCGAAAAATGATCAGAGAGTTGTGCCTTTGCCTCATTCAAAATGTAATACTGCAATGTCGATACAATATTAATTTATTTTATAAAGGCTGTTGGACAAAATGTCCTTAGTGGGTTAATGCCTCTATTTATACGTATGTGAGTAAATCAAACGTAACATGTGGAGCATAATGCAACGAGATCGCACTTTTGCTGATGTGTATATACATTTATATATAATTATAATATATTTTAATTGAATGAATCTATGAGATTGGGAATAATTATGAATTAGATGAAGAGACAGCGACGAAGGAGGGGAAAGTAAGAAAATGAAAAGTAAACTGGAATGTTTGTCAAGTTTTATATTTCCACTGATGAGCTTTCAATATTGCATGGTTGACACACCAGCGTTTGTTAAAGGGACTGCATAGTATTGGTTGAGGTAAGGATTTAACTTCGACTGTTTTGAAAGATATTTAGAAACCACTCTACTAAATGTTTAAAAGCAAATGATTCTAAGGGGAATTGACATTGTATTTCATAAAAATCAGTTTTGAAATGACTGAGATATCCAAAAATAAGGTAAAACAGAGAGATTCTAATTTTATAAGGATTGCTTTTTTATCAAATTTTTATCAAATAAACTATTAATTCCTCTATGAATTGCATGTTCTTATTATCCCAAAAATACACACGCACAAAAGTTGGAAATCTGCATCTCCATCCGAACCAAAACTATCCATCCCTTTACGTGCGCATATCTCTTTGTGCATTCAGATCAGCCTGGGCTCTTGTCAGGAAATACCCAGATATGGTGAACGAGCAATTCAGCGACGGACACGTGGCTCTTCACATCGCCTGCGTAAACAATCATCGTGCGGTGGCTGAGGCGCTTCTTTCTGTCGTGAGTACGATGAAGAAAAGAAAATAATAAAACACAGTGAACAGACGAAATGAAATGAAAGATATTTTCGTATCCCTTTCCCCTTTTGAAATTAGAGACGAACAAACAAAGCATACTATAAGAAATGCAGAGTCCACTTGCCGTTGAGTTATACATCGCACAACATTATTGTTGAAAAGTTTTGTACTAGCCATTATAATTTTTTTTTAAATGTTACAACTTATATAAAAAGTATAATTATGTGTAAGTGTGTGCGTATGTGTGCATGTGTGTATGTATGTGCTCCCCAGAGTGTGTATAGTTTTGCGTGTAATAATAAACCAGCAAAAAAAAAAAAAAAAAAAAACTAATCTTGAGAAATTATTTACAAAATATAGTGCAACAAAATAGATGAAACTGTAAGGAATCATGATTCTGTGAGCATGCACTGGTCGGGGAGGAAGGCTTCGAGCCTCGTCGATTAATAGAGTTTGCCTTTTCCTCCCCAGGCAACCAGCGGACATGCACCGGGAATCACCACAATCTTTATGGTTATTATACAAATGATGCACAGGATAGAGTGCGTTAGTGTAGGCGTAGTGCACTCGAGGGTATCAATAATTATTGTGAAACATGCACGAGGCGAAGCCGAGTGCATGTTGCACTACATTGTAAATACCCGAGAGTGAGCTACGCCTACACTAACGCCACGAAATAATCCTGTGCATCATTTGTTTTATAAAATGGGTCGAAAATTCGAAAACTAACATCATTTTTCAGCGTTTTTCACGTACCTTTGTGGGTCAAGACGTCCGAAGATGTTCGTCCCAAACTTTTACGCACGTCGCACTCGCGGAAGTCCCGCACATACAGTATTTTTAAGTATAATGGGGGGTTGGGTTTCCGGACACCCGCATGAAAACTTACTTATTTTACATAGAATATGCACCCTTTACCTTAAAGACTTGATATAGACTCCTCATATAGGCCTACTAGACAACATACTCTGAAAACGGCGGGAGAATTAACCTGCTAAATCGTTGGATTTGCTCTTCAAAGTGACTCCATGTACGCGTCCGGTCCCATACCGCTTGGTCTACTGTACTGTACAACAGTCAGACCGCAACGCTGCTGTTAATGAGCTCAAATCAAAAATTTATCGTACGCGCAGGTTTATGCGCATGTCCTTCTCAACACCCGAGATTTTGCGAGATAATTCAGAGACAAAGTGCATGGTCTACGAGATTCATTTATTGACGACATGAAGATCGACACTCCGTGACTAATTGACATGATTTGTGAATATTTTATATTAATCAGACCTTTTAATGCTTATATCATGTGAAATGATCTTATGATACCGTTATTCTTATCACCGCATCCTACTGACATTTTTTTTTAAACGATCCTAGAACATATTATAACAAGGCTTTCTATTTATTGATCACCCGACCCGTTCCAAAGTTGAATCAACTCATTACTGATATCCAACGTTCTAGAGATTCTTGTAATAATAGCACAGTAAGAACTGAATTGGTCCCTCGCTTAGAAAACTATAAAAATTGAAAGTCTCGTCGAGTGAAAATCGTGGAGTGGCAATTTGAGTTACATGCATGATCATGTGCTCTGAGGGTATCATTAGTTAAATTACTCAGAGATGTATACAGTGGAACTAGATGGAATAATTATTGTAATTCACAATAGAGATCCCCAAAGAAGAAGTATGTGTGCACAATAAGTGTTAGATCTTTTATTATTGATTAATAATGAGCCATTCATTAATGCAACAGTTACTGCTAGCTGAGTAAACAAAGTCCAAGCCAAAGTTGAGCTGTCGATCAGAGTGGAGTGTTGTTCTTGTTGTTGACGTGGAGATCTAAGCCCGAGCGCGTATACATACATCGTGCGCGCACACACACACACTCATGGGGTCCTACACTTTTATCTACACACAGAGTATTACTGTATGTACAACACTCGTTTACTGTCCTTCCGCGCTGACCAACTGTTTCAACTCTCCACTCAGAGGGAATTAACCAATCAGAAACGCGTATTCGCGGCAAACTGAAATCTCGTCAAAAATTAACTGTACAACGCAATGATTTATTCGATCACCTGACCCGTTCCAATAATCAGTCCACATGAAGTCATCATATTTCCATAGTATGATATATCCTCTTTCATTTCATACCTCTTCGATTTTGGTCCACGTTTATTTCATTGTTCTAATGTACCCCCTAAGAAAAATGAAAAATATGCAAATTTTATGTTTTATAATCTCCTTGTTCAGTATATTTTATATGTCATAACCTTTCAAGTAGTCGGATGTCATCAAAGTACAACTTTTCAGCTTTTTATCGATGTATTAATCAGGAAGATTGGTAATGTCGTTTAGATTTACAGGGACTCTAAAAATAGGGTCTAGGAACAGTACCCCCTGGAAAACCACCCTCCGGATAACTACCACCCGGATAATTACCCCCCAGGACAATTCCCCCCTAGGGCAACTACCCCCCGGACACCTACCCTCCAAGGGCAATTACCCTCCAGGGTAATTACCCCCTAGGACAACTACCCCTCGGACAACTACCCTCCTAGGGCAATCACCCCCCAGGGCAATTCCCCCTTAGGAAAACTACCCCCTGGATAACTACCCCTCGGATAACTACCCCTGGATAACTACCCCCGCGGATAACTACCCCCTGGATAATTACCCCCCGGAAAACTACCCCCTGGATAACTACCCCCCGGAAAACTACCCCCTGGGTAACTACCCCCAGGAGAACTACCCCCTGGGTAACTACCCCCAGGATAACTACCCCCCGGATAACTACCCCTCGGATAACTACCCCCCGGATAATTACCCCCCGGATAATTACCCCCCGGATAATTACCCTCCGGATAACTACCCCCCCCCCCCCCCCGATAATTACCACCAGGATAATTATCCCCAGGTTAATTACCCCCTCCTCCGACAACTAGACCCCAGATAACTTCCACCCGATAACTACCCCCTCCGATAACTTCCCATGGATGATTACCCCGGATAAGTAGGCCTACAACTCGCCCTCCCCTATAACTATCAAGAGGAAAATTAGCCCCAGGACAGTGCACCACGTCAATGTGCGTGTTTATACAGGAGCCTCTCGCATCGGCGCGCATGAGCCGGTATTTTACCTCCCGCATGAGCGCTTATATCTCGTGTTTATACAGAAGTCAAAATACCGGCTCATGCGAGCCGATGCGAGCGGACCTCAGCTGAACCGGACCTCTCGAATTTGGGGTCAAGCACAGGTCACGTTCGCAGTGCAGTTTATTGCATGATGGGAAAAAAAAATGAAAAAAATCAAGATGGCACCGGCAAAGTCATCAGGACCACCAAGCTTGAAGGTCATTCTTGTAACGTTCCTCTTGACAACCACCCGGCCAAATGATCAATTGAAATCCAGTTTTTCAGTAAGAAGGAGGAGACGTGGTTCGATCATGACAGATATTAAAATACACGCTTTCCGGTTACCTCTCGAATTTCGGTTGTCTGTATAAACACACAGCAAAATACGCGAGGCTCCTCTCGCATCGGCCACCTCAAAAGGTGGCGGACAGAACCTCTCGCATGAGCCTGCATTTGGCGGCGTATGCCGGCATACGCCGTGTTTATACAGAGCAAAATTCGAGAGGTCCTCTCGCATGAGCTCGCATGAGCCGGCATGAGCCGGCATCAGCGCGTATTTTGCTTCTCTGTATAAACACGCTCAATTACTCCCTGGGTAACTACCTCCCGGGTCACTGCCCCCACCCCCCCACCCCGACTCTTACTTTTAATAAAAAGGATATCATTACTACAGAAAACGAAGTTCTTTGTATTATTTGCCAGGAATCACGGAGATGCCATACTGAGACATCATCTTATGAAAACAACATCTTAAGGATTTACGATTTGTATCGTTTGCATTTAGGACGATTTATGTACAAGCTTAATTTCTCCCTCTGTATTTTGACTCTATGTTCATAAAACACGAAGCTGTCCCTTCATATCCTACCCGGTAATCCGGTAAAATGTCAATGCCTTTAACCAAAGCTATTTTCGCTAAATCTGTATTTTCTTTTACTGTTCCGAAATTTCGGATTTCTCTTGATAGTATAGTATAAAAGAAGTTTTAAAGGGTATGTACAGTTCTGGTCGAGGTGAGAATTTTGCTTTTAACGTTTTGCGAGATATTCAGAAAGCACTCTATGAGATGTCAAAGATCATGCAATTCTAAGGGGTGTATATCAAAAGTTTATTTGATGAAAATCGGGTTTGAAATGGCTGAGATATCCAAAAACAAGGTGAAACAAAGAGATCCTAATAAAGGTGGGGCATGTCGCCTTTTAGTATTATCACTTTTTTGGATATCTCAGCCATTTGAACATCAATTTTCATCAAATAAACGTTGAATCCTTTTAAAAATTACATGCTCTTTCATATTTCATGAGATGTTTCTCACTATCTCACCTAAGAATGTTCAAAACATGAATCCCCACCTCAACCAGTACTGTACAGTCCCTTTGAAGTTTGAATGCCTTTACCATTGAATTAAAGACATTTTGAAGAAATGTTACACTTCAGAATGAGTTATACTTTTTGCAATATTTTTTTTAACCACAATCGTCTATCATTTACTACAACTCCATGTAACACTTCTTTATTTTGAGGAGCTTATATCTCATGCCTTACGTGCCCTGGTTTTGACCCATCATCTTCCTCTTCCCTCTCGCTTTTCTCTGTCCACCGTGAAGGTAGTCTATCCCTGTCATTCATTACTCACCTTTCCTCTTTCTCTCATAACAAGGGATTTATCTCGTGTGTGTTCACGTGCAATGCACTCCCGTTAAAACGAAATGCTCAGGACCGGCAGTTTTTTGTTTTTTTCGTTTTAACGAAATTTCATTATAACCGAACAAATATAATATGCAATGTATAAGGAAAAGAAGGAAACCACGCATAAAAAATTCTATTTGTTGAATCCTCATCATACGCTGGAAAGCTATGTGAGATGGGAGAATACCTTTTTAATTTCGTTTGAATATTACATTTTAAAAAGAGCATAAAGTTGTCTGTGTTGTCACACATGTGTAGAAAATGACGGTGTGGGATTTGGTTAGAGTTCGCTATTCCAAAGGTTCTTTTCTTACTAAAGTACGTTACTCCGAAGCCTCCTTATTCCGAAGTTTCGCCATTCCCGGGATTCCGATGGTTTGTTTATCTGAAGGTTCGCATTTCTGAAGAATCATTATTCCGAAAGTTCATGATTTAGATCAAAATAATATATTGTTCATTTTCCGAAGGTTCGTTGATCTGAAAATGAAATGAGGTTCGTCATTTTGAAGGTTTATAAATCAAAAAGTGAGAAAGGTTCACTATTCAGAAAGTCCGTTGTTCCGAAGGCTTTTTCATCCGAAAATGAAATAAGGTTCGTTATTCCGAAGAAATTTTGTTAATGAAAAAAAAAAATGAGAAAGGTTACTTATTTCGAAGATTTATTTATCTTAAGACGATTATAAGGATTGCAGTTCTTAAGTTTTGTTAGTGTACTCTCCTTTTTTCACCATGGACGATATTTTTGTAATGTTCCGATTAACGAACGTTTTGAATTCCTATCATGTTCGGACTAACGAACCGTATAAGAATGAGAATAAGGACCATATTTTATTATCGGATTAAAAAAAAACCTTCGTAATGGAATAACACCAAAATGTGCTTAATATTTCATTTCCGAACTATTACGGACATTTAGTTGTATCAGAATCTATGTGTTTTGTATTGAAGGACTTCGGAACAATGAAACAAACCTTATCTGAATTCAAATTATTTTATTACAATAATGCAAGTTCCCCTCGGAAACTGTGCGTGATACGCGGAGTGAACATTCAATGATGCGTTCGCTCATGCAGAGACCTTTAAAAATGCTTGTTCCGCTACGCATTTTCGAAGCGGCGATCCGCATTTCGTTATAACGAACATTTCCTTTGTTTTTCTTTGTCAGTGGTGCTCAGAAAAGACTTCGTGATAACGAAAATCTTTTTATAACCGTCTTCGTTATAAGCGAATTTTGTACCATAGACTTTAATGGCGATAATTTGGGGACCAGAAGTTTTGCTTCGTTATAACGAAATTTCGTTATAACCGTGTTCGTTGTAACGGGAGTGCCCTGTATCTTTATTTGTGTTCTTCGTCTCTGTCTTAATTTGCTTTCTTTGCATTGTTTCATGATCAATTTTGTAACTATTTTACTGTTATACCGTTAACGCTCATTTCAGGATTGCCCTACTGCATCATTGGGCATTAACAACTAGTATATCAAGAATGTGGGAAGAGATTGTCACCTCCTTGGTATGATCACCGCAGAGCATTACCTCCCTTGACAATAACTACTCCTTATTAAAATTAGGCTCCAAACAGTCACCCCTCTTACAATAACTCTCCCCCAGAAAATTACGTTTCTCATTGTTATTGTCGAACAACGTTTGCTATTTGAATTGAAAAAAAAAAAAAAAATTTCACTACATATCGTCTGGTTTTGGTCGAGACTTAACTTCAGGTTTTAAACATCTTTTGGATGAGAAAATTAGAAACCCCTTACGAAATGAGCATGTTATTCCAAGAAGGATTCAAGTTTTTGTGAAAAAAAAATACTCTTGAAATGGCCAGGATAAAACAGAGCAGCCCTATAATGTAAAAAGGATTTTGTCAACTACAACTCTCTATAGATCTATTAAAAAAGAGGGTGCAGGACAAAAGACTTCGTTAACAACTAGGGGTGTTTTGTAAAAAAAAAAAAAATAATAAAATACCGTTAAACTCGTAATATTTTACTCTTTCTAATCAGACTAACTTAATTTGAACTGGATTTCCCCTTAAAGTGTCGAGGACATTTAATTTGAAAAATAGCACAATTCTACTTGTATGTAAAACAAGCTGTAATCTTACTCTTATGACAGATTAGGGCACCGTTTGATAGAAGTTGCCAGTTATGACATCTTGTTAGTCTCTAATAATTTCAGTAAAACCATGGGTTCTGCTTGATTGATAAGCTCGAGTCACCGACTTGTTACCATGGACCTGCTTTGATCGACCTACAACGATTGGTAATTGTGTGGAACTGACAGCTTGTCAGGACTGACTTCATAAAACCGTGCCCGGATCCTATCAGAAATTATGGCTTTATATCGAAGGATCCCTCGCTAATGTTAAGGAAATATGAATTGCAGTGAAATCAACTCTCCTTTTCTTATGTTTATCTTCTAATGTGTTATAACGGTAGAAAATGACAAGCCAAAAGAGTAAATAATGACAGTAAGAGAAAGGTGCATCTTCTGATATGGTGTTATGAACTTATGGAAAAATTACAAAGGGTGGTACTTCTTTCGGGGGGCGGGGAGGGAGGGTTGTCCAGTAGGTAAGTATCAGGAGGGGGCGGGGGGTCGGGGTATGGTTATGGGGGGGGGGGGGTTAGTAATCCGGGTGGTAGTTATCCGGGGGTAGTTATCCTGGGGGTAGTTATCCGGGGGTAGTTATCCGGGTGGTAGTTATCCTGGGGGTAGTTATCCGGGGGGTAGTTACCCAGGGGTAGTTCTCCGGGGGGTAGTTATCCAAGGGGTAGTTATCCGGGGGGTAGTTATCCAGGGGGTAGTTATCCGGGTGGTAGTTATCTGGGGGGTAGTTATCCGGGGGGTAGTCATCCAGGGGGTAGTGAACCAGGGGGTAGTTATCCAGGGGGTAGATGTCCTAAGGGTAATTGCCCTTGGGGGTAGTTGCCCTAGGAGGGTAGATGACCGGGTGGTAGTTGTCCTAGGGGGTAATGGCCCTGGAGGGTGATTGCCCTAGGAGGGTAGTTGTCCGGGGGGTTGTTGCCCTAAGGGGAAATAGACCTGGGGGGTAATTATCCGGGTGGTAGTTATCCGGAGGGTAGTCGCCCAGGGGGTAAGTGCCCGGATACGCTAAAAATATGGTCTTCCACCTCATTACGTATTCATGTCAGCAAGGTCCATGTATACGCGTACGATTAATGAGAAGGCTTTGCAGGGTGTTGCGGTCTGACTGACAAAGTGTACGTATAGTACATGTACAGTATACGTACGTACGCCACACATTATGTTATGCACAAGGGAAGACAGGCCGGCCGGCCGGCAGCAAGAACTATACTAGAAGTTGTTTACAGGATTGACAGCGCGTACGCGTATGCATGCAATTCATCAAAGGAGCCGCCGCGCGCACAGACGATCGGCAATCTACCATAGGATTACAGGCAGTGCAATTGTACTGAAGTAAAGGAAGGAGGTGTGTCTCATTTCAGCGCTTCCTATTGGCTACATTCTTGAACCCATTTTATAACATGCAATACAATTTTCTGTTTGTATTCTAATGTATGTCCGCTTGTATTGTATGTTGAATTGCCGAATAAAAAGAATAGAAATAATAATAATACAGCGGAATGGTATGTGTAAATACTATTTCTTAAGGAATCTATTGCCTTCATAAATCAGCCCAAATAATTTTTGGAATGATTACCAGACAAATACAATTACGTCCGATATTAGATTTTAGGTTTTTTGGTAAGTCTCATTTTGACAGCAATGTGTGCATTGTAACATTCGTACAGTTTATTTTTTGTGTGTTTGGTAAGTAAAATTACAGGGCAAGTATGTACCTGACTGATTTACGTCATACTCGTAATTACATGCCTTTACGTTTGGCTATGTTTCTTTTCCTCTACAAAATCATTAATTATCATTGTTAATCTGTTCATCTTGTTCATTTTTCCCCTAAATATCAGGGCAACTGTGAGATCGACGCCAAAAACCGTAACGGTCAAACGGCAACGGCAGCCAGCCTCAGCGGAGGCAAGACGGCGTGTGTTGAGTTGCTGCTCGCAGAAGGAACCGACGTCAATATTCAAGAGAACGACGGTGACACGTACCTGCATCTGGCCGCGAGGGCGTACCGTGACAACGACAACATGGATTCGTCTCCCACGCTGGAAAGGGTAAGATGAAATTAAAAAAAAAAAAAAAAACTATTATCGGATATGATAGTATTATTCTTAGTAGCGCTTGGCAAACTGTTTTCAAGTTTGTTGTTGTTCTGTTTTTTTAATTCCCGTTGCTGTGTCGTAATTGTTCCATAATAGTTGTTATCAATACTACATGCAATATCCGTAATCAGATTTGCGCCAAGCATCGTTCATCTGGGGTAACAGGGCCTGCTATTGCCATGATATGCCTACTCATCATGAAAGGAGCGGACATTACGACGAAAAACAAGAAGGGAAAAACGCCTCTGGAGTACATCTCAAATAGGAAAGTGCGCGAGTTTGTCAAGAAACTGGCTGAAGACACTAAAAGGTAAGATATTTTTTACGATCATACAAGTGTAGGTACACTTTTTTGTGTATAGATGTGTGTTCATTTGTGTGTGTGCAGTTATGTGCGTGTGTGCATTTTTTAGCTTACGCTGTGTGCTATTCTATGATTGACGGAAAGATGTTAAAGGGACTGTACAGTACTAGTTGAGGTGAGGATTCAGCTTGAAACGTTTTGTGAGATATTTAGAAACCACTCTATCAAATGTTAAAGAGCATACAATTCGAAGGGGAATAAAAAGTTTACCTGATGAAAGTCGGTTTTGAAATGACAGAGATCTAAAAGCAAGGTAAAACAAAGAGATCGTAATAAAAGTTGTGTCCTGTCAATTGTATCAAAATGACTGTTTTTTTTTATATCTCGGCCATTTAAAGACCATTTTTTTTTTCTGTCAAATAAACATTGACTCCTTGAAATTGCATGCTCTGTCATATTCTACAAGAGGTTACTCATTATCTCACCAAAAACTGTTATAAACCTGCATCTCACCTCAACCAGTACTATGCAGTCCCTTTGATCATACTTGTCCGTACATGTTGTAACAATACCCATTGGGCATACAACCCTAGAAAGACGAGGGTATACCCCCCCCCCCCCCCCCGGCGACATAATCTGCGATTATTTTGTAACGCTTGAAGATTTCGCGCCGTCGTTTCATGACTTTTTAAAAGATTTTCGTGCAAATTTTCATACCAAATTTGCATGCCCCGCATGTACAATTACAGACTGGCGTCACGTTTGCATACGGCATATCAAGAAAGAGTTGATATTTCGCACTTGTTTGTGTGTAAAGTCAAAGGGGACTGGAATATGTTACAGATACTGTTTTAAAACTTTATTTTCATGCGATTCGTTAAAGTGAATATTATTTGCGAATACAAATAATGTTTCCAGATCATAAAACAATGAAATACATTAGATTGGAAAACAGAGAAGTACATGAGGAATTAATGCAATAGATAGAAATGCATGCACATGCTCCTTTTTAGCTGCATGAAACAATAGACACTGGTAATTTCACATTGTAGATACAAATAAACTAACTTGCATTGAATGACCTGATCATGCATATGATTTGAATGAATTATTGAGATGCATAATTATGTTATGTTATGTTTTGGTATAAGTGGAACTCGTTTATCATTTTTTTTTTTCATTCAAGTTTCCTTTGGATCATTCCTTGACAAGATCTGTAATAGATATTCCAAAACATTTAAGATGCCTACATAACGAGTAGGCAACCTACTTAATTATGTAATACTGTTGCTATGATGCAGCTTGCATAAGTATATCACATATTGCAAACGTGAGATAACACAGTATGACAATAAAAACTTTCTTCTTGATTTTAGTAACCTCGAAGAGGGATTTTAAACTGAAATAAGACTATAGATTTTTTTAAATGCAAAAGCATTCACATATATAATATAGAAACTAGATATATCGCTACGGCGACTGATATGCCTCCGCCATAATGCATGGTTCTCCTAATATAGTATAGTACAATGTCTTGACAATGTCTTGACAATGTGTGATGACAGTTTCACACAATTGGCAAAATATTGAAATGACAGGTTTGACACAAATGTGCTGAATGTTCACTTTCCTAGAACTAGGTTCAATTGGATGAATGATTAAAATGTCAGAGAGCAGGTATTTGGGGAACTGATGATTTTTACTTGACTTTTGACCCTTTTATAAGTTTATGCATTGAGTAATTTTCAAGGTATTGAGAAAAAGTATAATTTCAGTATCAAATGGGAAAATAGCATTATCTAAACCTTTCATTTGACCTTTGACCTCACAGTTCCATAGAGAATCACTGTAAGGTAGAACATGCATAAATATGTAAGTTTCATGATGATACCTTGAGTTACTTTCGAGATATGGAGGAAAAAGTGCAATTTAGCACTTTCACTTGACCTTTTACCTTTTGACCTTTGACCTTTTGGCAATTCCCCAAAAATATATATTGGGTAATACATGCCATACATCAAGTTTAAAAAAAAACAACCCTTCAGGCATATTGCATTTTAAAGAAAGTAGTGCTATTTTGAGGAGTTGACCTTGACCTTTGACCCCCTTGACCTTTGACCCATGACCCCCAACTTCCCTAGATAATCACTGCCCGTCGGTACAAGCATATATACTAAGTTCCATGAAGATACCTTGAACCATTTGCGAGATATGGAGAAAAACATGAAATTTCAATTTTTTTTTTCCACAAAATAACCTGTGACCTTTGACCTTTGACCCTGTGACCCTAAAATTCACACAAAGTATTATCCCCCAAGGATATACCCTCATACCAAGTTTGATGTAAAACCACCACACGGTTCTTGAGATATCGACAAAAACAAAACGGGACGGACGGACGTACGGACGTACGGACGGACGGACGACCCGAAAACATAATGCCTCCGGCCACTTCGTTGCGGAGGCATAAAAAAAAGAATATACCAAATTCGGTGGCAATGATATCGCATAATACTTTAATATTAAGAGCCGTGATGGTGGGGGGGGGGGGGGGGCTCTAACCCAGCACTGTCTTAATTGTTCCAGCCTCCAAAATCTCGCATTTTTTAAGTTTAATTTTCTGAATTATTTCTCTGTCTGCTCTAAGGGGAAGAGGCCAAAAGCTCTCCATGGTTCCAGAGGATGAGGTACCAGAAGAGAAACAAAGGCCAACGACGCTAAGTGGAGGTAACTGACTGATATTGAACGGTTTCCAGGTTAGATTAGGGGTGGGGAATGTGCTGTTTGATTCAACGAGGATTTTTACTGCTTTTGTTGTTGTTGTTTTTGTTGTCAAAAATTCAAATTCGTTATTTGTGTTTAAGATTTAAATCAAGACTTGTATTACTATACCTCGTATAAACCCTGGCCGGAATCCGATGTTCAACAACGTTTCTACATTAATACTTGTATTCTTTGTAAGGAATATGCTTTGATTAAGAATAATGACCTATGTTGCGTACGGCCTACCTGAAGTTATATTCAGGAAAGAAAAAGAGTCTGTCACATGATTAAAAGCGTTCATTAAGCTACAAAACTATTTTGTCTGTGGCATGCAAATACCTGAATATACATGCACATAATCTACTGTGTTAATTGAAGGTTTCGCGCCGGGCGTGCGGCTTATCGACAAAAAGGATTTCACCAAACGGGAGTCAATCGTCGGCAAGGGAGGATTCGGAAAGGTTTTCGAAGGCACATGGTCAAGGCAGAAAGTTGCCATCAAAGAGATTTCTACCAAGACATCCAAACTGCAAGAAATCAAACATGAAGTTGAAACCATGGCGTAAGTGTAATTGGTAACACTAACCATACATGTTTACATATTATATTTAGCTAGACACTCAAATCACCGGGCAATGACACATAAATAAACACAGACGATTTTTACAACTATACATTCATTGCTTGCAGAACTATTATTTGTAGTAGAACGCAAAAAGGAAGCTTCAAGAAAACTTGGACATTGGCATTCAATTAAAGAGCTTTGAATTTTGAAAGTTTTGGTGCAGCCATGGCATGAGAGAAGATAACAATTTATTTGGAGTCACATTTGTAAAATCATATCCCAGGAATCATGTACAGAAACTGTAAAATAAAATCCACCATTACAAAGATCTGACAAGACCTGAAAAAGTCAATACTTTACAGTGGTATGTAGGATTTTTCATAAACTTTAGTAATATTTTCTACAAACATGACTTTACTGAATTCTGAATTTATACCATGTCTGAATTCGCTGACTTCACATACATGTTTGGACCTAAATTGTCCTGCATTTCAGAGCATTTCGGCGAGCCAACTTGCATAGGATCTCTTCCCTCACAGGGTAGAGGAAAAACATGAAGTTATAGTCGCATTTAGGCACAACTTTGAAATTCCAAATGATGTACTCAATTCGTAGCAGTACCTTCACCGCACCCCCTTCCTCAGTTTGAGTTTTTGATGTAATGATGTATATAAGTGTTAGTGTATGGGCTATTGTGTGATTCTATGATTTTTTTCTGGTCTCAATTTTCTTTGTTACTTCGATTCCTTTGGTGTGACATAATTTTTTTGTACAGTTTGCGCATTACAATTTATTTTTCTTTTGCTTTATTACGATATTTCAGGAAAGCTACTCATGAGAACATTGTCCGACTGTACGGTGTGTGTTATGATGAAGAAATGTCCCACGTCGACATCGTCATGCAATTCATCGACGGTTTCAATCTTCGTGAAATCATCTTCAAGGAATGCCTACAGGTACCGTTTTGTTTTGCTTTGCGTTTTTCATTTTAGCTATAATGGACTGTCTGGCAGCAATTGGGTGGATAATTATTTGACCCTCATAAACAAGAGCAGAAATTGTGTCATTCCCTTGAATTTGGAATTGATATATCTATAGGTTACAAAACCTACCCACATATATTCATGTATTTCCTTGTGTTTGTTTTGTTATTTGTTTTTAAAACAGTATGAGTGTAGAGGATCATATGACGCATCGGGTTATGGTAGTAATTTTAATTCTATTTGGATTTATAAATGATTTGGACTGAAAACATCAGTAACATCCTTTCATTGAGATAAACGAAATGAAATAATGCATGGCACTAATTAATACACCTAGAGTACCAAGTGATTACACAATCTTTAAAACAAAAAGGAAAAGGAAGAAAGAAAGATGAAAGTGATTTTAACAGAAAAAATAACTGCAGGAAGTCATTATCTTAACCTGCAAACATGCATGATAACAGAGTTGAACTGGGCTTTTGTTACACCTTCAGTAAGATTTTTGTTTTTTTCCGCGAATGCTGTCAAGGCTCTACAAGTATATAGAGTTATGCGAAATTTCATCAGTCCCACGTGTATACCCACATTGGCAGCCACATATTCAGGCAGCAAGTTCATCAAACACAACTAATTTTTGTTCACGTTATCATCAGCCTCCTCTGACGTATGGCGATAAAATCAAGATCAGTACGTCACTCCTTCAAGCACTCGTATTCCTTCACTCGCAAGGGATTCTTCATTTAGATATCAAACCTGGGAACATCATGGTAAGAAAGTGCTGTCTTTACAGTTATGTCTGTCATGATTACCTCTATTGTCGTTTTTATGTTATTTGCCTGTTGTGCGTGGTATGTCTGTTTGTTTGTGTATGTCTTATATGGTGTGTATGACCACAAGATCAATAGAAGTACATTTGATCTCTTGACATTTACTTATTATGATTAGGTTGTGTGTGTGTGCGTGTGTGTGTGCGTGTGAGGGTGTGTGTTGATCAATGTAGCTTTTTCTGAGATTTATGCAGAGTTTCATATCACTTTTGAATACATGGCAATACAATTATTGCATTGTATGTAAAAAAAAAAAAGAGAGAGAAGAGAATGTGATTCAGCAGCACAGGTGTGAAGAACAAGTGCGTAGTTTTGTTCGAATTGGTATTATTGCGAAAAAGGACCTGATATTGAATGAAATTCATAGAAAGTATATCATTAAAAAAAGTGTTGCACCCACACGGCACGCAGTAACAACAGGGATCACTCCAACAGCAAATGACCAATAGGATTGTTAACGATACAAGTTTGAAATTATACGCGTGAATGTCATTTTGTGCGAAGACTTTCAACATTGATTTGTTTGTGGACATTGTGACGATATCATCTTATCTTTCTGAAAGAAAACGCCGGAGAATTGTATTTATTTTTTATTTTGTTGTTTGTTAATTCATTAGCTCAATAGATCTCGCCAGCCTTTTCTTTGTGACCTCGGATTGGCATCGATAAAGCGAGCGAGCAGGACACATTTTTCAGCTTTATCTCTGAAAGGCACGTACAAGTATCTTCCCCCGGAATTTGTGGTGTCTCCCAGGGATCCGAAGAGCCAGAAGCAAGATGTCTGGTCACTGGCCTGCACCCTTTTGGAGATGTTTGTTGAGAAAGATTTGTGGGAGAACCAGTTCGACGACCGTAAGTTGCTGGAACGATTTGTGAAGGAGGAGAAATTATCTCCAAATATTCTAGAGCTTGCCCAAAAAGACATCAAGCCAATTCTTGAACCATGCTTCGAAAAGGATCCAAAGAAGCGACCAGAGACAGGCGAACTCTTGGACCAATTTGAAGATTTGAGGTAAGGCTGCAGAAAAGTAAGTGTTACTAGTTTCTCGCTCACTACTTTATCCTGTCTGTCAGAAGAAGTTACAAGGTATATTAACATGTATAACGACGTTTTAGCTCAAATAGCCAAAGGTTCGATTAAACTACTGCAATTATTCATCAACCGTCTTGCGTAGACCTCCCAAAGTATGCCAAACCACGAGAGATGTAAACAAACTTCCAAATCAAAATTATATAAATTGAATTCAAATACAGATCAAATTGTTAAAATTCGATATCAGGTTTTCCCATCAAACTTTTAAACATCAAGACTAGAGACCCGTGGGAGAATAATGCGATATGGCCGAGGCATACCAGTTTCCACAATGACATATCTATTTAGTTTTTTTTTTCTTTTTTTTTAAATACAGTTCACCTCGGATGGAGTGCCACTAAAGCACACTTGTAATGCTGGACATTAACTGGCCTATTGTGTACCCTTTCTTTTCTTTGATGGGGTCCTCCATCCACGTAGCTTTCTTGCTGATGACATTTTATATTCTCCCCTCAAATTCACAACTATCAGTGGCTCGACATAAATACGTTTATATCAAAAAGTGAAGAAAAAACAAACAAACAAACATGAATTTGTTCAAAACCATTAAGGACCGCTGAGCTGGCAACATTCATTTCAGTTATTGCAGATCATGTGTATAGCATAATTATGTTAGATTTAAAAACAAAGAAGAAATATTCCTGGAGAACAGAATTATGTGGGGCTTGGGATGAGAAATAATTCTTATGTCATTTGTTCTGTGTTGAATGTATTTTTTTTTTTGTGGTACAGTATTCCTATCGTATTCATCTGGAGCCTTCACATGTAGTCAGTCTGAGTACAAAATGTTTAATAACCGCCATTTGCAGGAAAACGATCACCGTTGAGCCAGACGACGGGGGTGCAGTGAAGCAAATTGGAACGAAAACAAGTGAGTAAAAATTTTAAAAAAGTTATCATTATCTAAGTTGTTTAAGTCAGATGGGCTTCTCATGTGCAAGAAAACAATAGTCAATCCTCGCTTCAAGTAACATGTTTACAGCGCCCGCAACATATCTTTATGTTGTCCTTGTTATTTTATTTTAACTCAGTTATACTTCGATTTTTTTTCTTTTTGTTTTAGGGATCTAACTGTATACATCTTATATTTTCTAGTTTTAACTCAATGTAACTCAATACATTTTATTTATATCACTACAGTTTCTAGTGAAATAAGAAAATGAATGTCTCGATTCTTAAGTGTAAGATCAGTGCAGCATTGATCAAATGAAATCATGTCAAATCAAATAATTTATCTTTAATTTGAACATTAATGCGAGCAGAACAAAATATGACTTAACATTAATCCTTTCCAATATTCAAAGATTGATTAAGCGAAACAACATTTTCTTTTCTATCATAAGTTTTGATCATATCTTCGTGGTTGATTGTAACTGTGATCCTATCAACGCCCATATGCTGTTTAACGTTGAATAATTCTCTGAGCAAGTCATTCTGAAGGGGCAGCTAACTGATTCTGTTGAATGTTTTACTTAGAATAGCGAAGTGTAGTGGGATAATTTTCAGTTTCAGTATTGCAGTGAAGGCAGGGGTCGGAAAGGGTGTAACATTCACAGGTGGAATTGAACAGTTCACATCAAAAACCGTCTGGTTAAAAGTGCAATGCGTTACAACAAAGTAACTGTGCTCAATTGGCATTAATTTGCTCTTGGTTTTATTGTAAAATTTTGTTTACCTTATGCTGTAAATAATAAACTCTGGAACTAATCAGTTTATTCTACTATGTGATTTTTATCGCACAATGTGTGCTACATTCGTCAGCTCAGATCTTAAGGCCCCCTCACACCTGAGCGAATTGCCTGAAATATGACTTTCGATGGCTGGCGAAAGGCATTTTTGGAAAAATCGTTTTCAATGGTAATTGATAGTAAGTCATATTTACCCTTCGTGTTTGGGTTCGTACACCTTCTGAACTAACAGTTGCGATCATTCAAATTCGCACGGGAATTTTGAACATGTTTAAAATTTCCCGACGAATTGAAAAATTGTCTGTCATTTGCATCTCTTATTTAGTCTGCGGTGATCGTTCGTTTATCGTTCGTGTGCTATTGTCACGCATAGTCCCTCATCGCGCTTTTGCCAAGGTGGACCGATCTCGAAAGAACCCTAAACGAAGCAACACGATGACTAAATATGACTTGCGCATAGAAACGAAGATACTATGACAAACGTATTTTCGCTTGCCATCTTCTATGCGAAGGGAAACTAAGATTGACTTTTACTAAATTTGAAAGGCGATGCATACACGAAGGCAAGTCTAAGAGATACTACGGACAAACTATGGATTGCGAAGTGATACGAATACGAGCGAATGACCTGACGAAATAATTGGCGAATGCTGAGCTGCTCCCTGTGACCAGCCACTCACCACGCTACTCATAGTATTATATAAACATTCCACCTGGAAGTTTCAAAGTTTCTTCAGAAAAATGGAAAATGCAGCCCGCCTCAGAGTCCAGTATTTACTGGCAATGGCTCAGAATGATATTATACATCAGCAGCTGAACCTACACCAGTTCATCAGAGGCCGATTCAGATGGAGACGAGGCTTCAGACGACGTTGTATCTGGAGAAGGATGTGGCTGAACCCTGCCAGAAGAAGGGCTTTTGGAATCTACGACAAGCTGTTGGTTGAGCTCCGAAGAGAAGACCCTTCGACTTTCAAGAAATTTCTCTGCATGCCCCCTGAACTCTACGATGAAATCCGGGAGAGGGTCAGAGGAAGAATCAGGAGGCAGTACACCTAGTACAGGGAGCCGCTGGAAGAAGGTCCTCAAGTTGGCAGCTACTCTCCGTCATCTTGTGTCTGGCACCAAGTACTCCGACATGCAGTATGGGTGGAGGGTGCCTGAAAACACCGTATCTGTAGTGGCCAGGGAAGTGCGTCAGGCCATATGTGACGAGTATGCAGATGAAGTCATGACAGCCCCTTCAACCCCTGATGGATGGAAACAACTTGCAGGTGGATTCTACGAGCGATGAAATTTTCCCCACTGTGTGGCAGCTATTGATGGCAAGCATGAGTGGCCATCAGAAAGCCTCCTCTGTCCGGCTCGCTATGCTGCAACTATACAAGGGCTTTTTTAGTATAATCCTGTTGGGTATAGTGGACTGTGACTACAAATTTATCTCGTGCGATGTTGGTGGTAGGTATGATACAATAGGGGAAAGGGGGTAGGTCGAGTCAATTTAGGGGTACGTCAGATTTGTTACCACCTCACCTCCATTGTTACTGTTTCAATATTTATTTCTTTTTTGCTTAAATGATAGCAATTGGTGCAATTCATCTCAGTTTTTGCTTGATACCCTTTTTCTTCTTCAAAAGCGTGCTTTAAGAATAATTAATAATATTGGATATTTATTTCACACAAATGATATTTTGTGTAGAAGCAAAAATCTGAAATTGATTGATTTGTTTCATGATAATGTTGGTATTTTTATGTATAAATTTTCAATTGATGAGCTTCCTGACATTTTTGCACATATGTTCATAAGAAATAACTCTCTTCATATCTACCCAAGTCGTCATCGTGATGACTATCACCTTCCACGTACTCGCACATTTTTTGCGAAAAAAAAAAACATTAATGTTTACAGTGCCAACAATACTGGAATCTTTCGGCTGATTTTACCGTTTATCTTTGTCGTCCTTTAAATGTGAATGTTGCGTGAATGATTTCTCTGGCCGCACTGAAATCTGGACGGACCTGATCGCTTTTATACTCCCCGAGGAGCGCACACACACATACGAGAACGCCTGATCTATTCTTTCGTCTTCGTTTCCAATCGCACGCCATATCAAGCCATTGCTCATTGTTCGTTCGTCTTATCGGGTCATATCAACCCTTCGCTCGCCTTCGGCCGGAATTTACTCAAAGAAGTGAACCTAAAAATCGTTATCCTACGCATGAAATATTTATCCTTCGCTTACCGTTCGTTAATCATATTTGACTTTAGTTTATAATCGGATGATTTGAAGGCAATCTTATTTGAAATCGTTGAATTCGCGCGCATTTCGTGCGTTTTTCCCATTCGTCCCCCTTCGTCCCCCTACATTCGCTCAGGTGTGAGGGGGCTTTTAGGAACTAAAAATGAACTTCAGAGTGACCGATATCCTTTGCCTCTGAAGTTATAGGGTGAACACAAAGGAGAGGTGGAGGATACAAGAAAGCGATAACTACAAATTCCGAGGAATCCGAAGCAGATATATTATAGTGGTATGATTGATTGTTTGGTCCTTTGTTTGTTTTTGATAGGGGGATTCGTATGCAATAGGTTTTTTAGCTCACCTGAGCCAAAGGCTCAAGTGAGCTATTGCGATCGCCCTTCGTCCGGCGTCCGTCGTGCGTCGTGCGTCGTGCGTTGTGCGTCGTGCGTCGTGCGTAAACTTTTTACATTTTCATCTTCTTCTTGAAAACCCCAAGACCGATTTTCACCAAACTTGGCAGGTAGCATCCCAAAGGGGGTTAGGATCTCAATTTGTTAAAATGGGCACCATGCCCCACCAGGGGGGCCCCCATGGGGCCCAAACCCCCCAAAATGAAGGAATCTGTAAAAATCTTCTTCTCTAGAACCAGAAGTGATAGAGCTAAGTTAAAACTATGAGTTAGTACATTGATGACTGTAGTTTCACGTTTGTTCATGGCAGAATCAGGGATGCCCCCCTTGGGACCCAGGGGAGCGGGGTGGGGAGGGGTCCTAATGGAGCCTAAATTGTACATTTTCATCTTCTTCGTGAGAACCCATTGACCCATTTTCACCAAACTTGGCAGGTAGCATCCCTAGGGGGTAGGATCTCAATTTGTTAAAATGGGCACCATGCCCCACCCAGGGAGCCCTCGGGGGGGGGGGGGGGGCCCCAACCCCCCCCCCCCAAAAAAAAAAATGAAGGAATCTGTAAAAATCTTCTCTAGAACCAGGGGGCCCCAATCCCCCCAACTTAAGGAATCTTAACAATTGGGCCCTTATTGTACATTTTCATCTTCTACTTGAGAATGCCTGGTCAAATTTTAGTAGAGTTGTGAATAATTTAGATTAGTGACTGCGTGAAAGGTGAACTTGCGATACTCAGGTGAGTGCTAGACCCGCGGGTCTCTTGTTATCAAAGGCTACGGGAAATCAGTATCTTGACAAAGGGTTAAAATATCAGGATTATAATAGCGTTTATTTAAAGATTCGTTAATTTCACACACTGAATTTTCTCTTGTTCTGTTCAGGCGATGGATCTAGTGATTCAGGATGCTTCTCAGGTGGAAAGTCAATTAAAAGCGGAAAAATAACCGGTGGTTTGGAAAAGTCTCAGGAAGAGACCTTCAGTGGTATGTAAAGCAAAGAGAAAAGAATGTCTTTTTATAATGTCTAAGCGATGTCTGACACAAATGAAGTCATTCTGACTTGATGTAAAACGCGTAAACTGACTACTTCCATCTGTATAAGAAAACACCTCCTTTGTGATTTCTTTCCTTTCAAAACGTTCCAAATAAAATTCAGGACGCTCCGATATTTTCTTTTTTTTTAGCGGTATAAACGACTCATATTAGGCTTAGCGATAGTTGTAAATACTTACTGTATGTTACGAAAATATCATGGTGATATTTGCATTGCTTGACATCACAACTGGACAATTGATATTACAGTATATTCGACATTGCTTATTACACTATCATTAAACAGTGCTGTTTGAATATTGCTGTCAAACAGGATTTTCCGCTGCCTAGAGCTTTACCATTTGCTTGAATAACCGGATTAAAACTCTTTACACTGACTTCTTTTGATTATGGAGAACATTCCGCTGGCTCCAGCATCGGTAGTACAAAAGAGCTCGGAAGTGCTGATGATATCAAGCAGCCATCAAGCACGCGCACCACTATTTCAAAAGGGTCATCCTATTCATCGTATTCATCCGGCATTTCCATCGAAGTACTCTCCGGAGAAGGTTAGTGATGAAGCGATAAACGAGAGAAGGGAGGAATTTGATACTATGATTATAGAACACATGTCTACAAGAATGATAATGATATCGTATTAACAACAAATGTCACCACAGATACCTAGTACATTATTACTCATGCTAAAAAAGAAATCAATATGTAATGCACACATGCAAGATTGAATATGATAAAAATATCTACATCTGTATATTATGTATAATTATATATAATCATATTATTTCTTATGTTCTATATATCATAACATCAGGAGCACAAACCTCTTTCATGGCTTTACATGAGAATCAAAACTGATATACATGCACAAAATATGCATAATGACAATTAATAATATAAAATCATATAGGCCGTAAATTACATTCAAACATATGAAATATATGTTTTTACAATTAATAAATGTTTTTTTTTTTTTCAAATGATAGAATTTATTGATTTCTCGAAACAACATAATTTATAGAGGATAAATGAATTACAAAGTTATTACTTCAACACAAAATCATTTCTTTGGTACAAACAATTTAAACACTTATCTGTGTTTTCTATGTTTTTTTTTCTCAAATATTTAAATAATTCCTTACTGACAAACATACTATAGAGGGTCGTACATGCGAGAATACCCTCTATTAAAATGCAAAACATGACTGTATATACCCAACCAAAAATGGTTTGGCAGACACCTCCAAAAGCATCTGATTATGACACCCCCCCCCCCCCCCCTCCGTAGTGCAGAGAAAAGTATTATTCATTATCATAATTATTCAATTCCATATCGAAAATAGGATAAAATAACTCTTGGCAGTCCGAAAGCCCGCCCAGGCCCGCCCGACATAGCGACGACGAGTGCACATTAAACAACTTCCACAGGACCATTGCAATTGACTACACACAGCCCCGCCGCCGTACACAAGTGTAACACTTGTGCACAGCGACAGGGCCGCGCACAGCCACATTGCAATGTACAGCTAATAAAAGGAAATTCGTACATACTAATAGGCCCCATGGACAGAAAATCTAGAAATTAGTAAACCACATTCACCCGCCGTCCCCACGCTCAGGCAGGCCTCCAGCGGACTTCCGGCAAGCCATTGGAACGCCAAGGATGCACCCTGCCCGAAAGTATGTACAGGGTATACATTTACATTACACACGCCACGCCCAGGTAGGCTCCTAGAAAGCCACCGGGTTGCCACGAACATACCCTGCCGAAAGCATGCATAAATTAACTTACATCATAACAACGTTCGAACAAACTCGCGGGTACATAGACCTTTTAACTATTTTCATGCATACCTCCCCAGCAAAGGTTGCTCCAGGCAACCCGTAAACACGTCAATATCCACCTGACGTTGCAACAACTAAATGTATTCAAGGTGGATTCCAAGTATGGAATTATTTTCTACAAACAAAATTGAATGTTACCAGTTTCCGAGAGAAAATACCTCCATATATTTGACTACGAACCAAATGAAAGTGTTGCATCAGCCCCATCCTTGGATCATCAAAAAACATGAAATACACTATAAATCCTATTAACGAAACAACATCAGACAGTTCAAATAAGTTAAACATGTCTCCATTTATCTAAAAAAAAACAGTGATTTTACCTTGTTTTAGATATATAATTTCTTCAATTTCGTAACAATGTTTCAAAGCTTTTTGAAATAACGCCAAAGATAATGTACCGTTCTTACATCTTGTGGCGAATATGTAATATTTGGCATATAAAAAAAACAGAATTCAATGTATTGAAAGGACCACTTGAGATTCCGAATATGAAATCGTTAAATGTAAGAATAACTTCGTCTTTCAAAACTTGTCTTTGGAACTCTCTCAAAAAACGTTGAGTATAAGGGCACTCCCAGAACAAATGTGTAATTGTCTCGGTTGTATTTAAACAAAAGGTACATAAATCAGAATCTGACAAACCAATTTGTTTTAGCAGTTTATTCACCCCAAGGATGTTGTGTAGAATATTAAACTGAAAATAACGCAATTTTGTCGACAATGAACTTTTAAAAGGAATGAGATAGATTTTTTTTTTCCAGTCAGTGACTGGTTCTATCAGAATTGAATTCCATTTTTCTTGTGATTTTGGAACTTCACGAAATTTATCTACGCATATTCTATGAATAAATCTACATACTTTAGGAGCTTTCTTAATATCAAGAATCAGTTCTTCTTGATAATTTTTATCTTGAATTTTTCCAGTTAAGAGGAATTGCAGATATGATGGAAAAAAATCCAAAAAATTGCATTGAATTTCATGTTAATTTCTAAATTGTGAAAATGAAAGAAAATTACCCTGTTCATTCAAAATATGATAAATTCTCATAATACCTTTATTTATCCAATTATGCTTAATAACAACTTTTCCATTAATTCTAATGGAAGAATTATTCCATATAACCTGATTATGAATACAATGTATATCTTTCAGGAGGGTTCTGAGAAAAAAACTAAATTACTCCAACAGACAAGAATTTCTCGTATGAATACATTTCCGACCTGATTAATCATATCCTTGCAATCGAGATTACAAATCCAAAATAGGTCTCCGCCGAGATCTTTAATTGATACATCAAAGAAGCATTTCCAGCTACCCCTACTATCAGGGTTTAAAAAGCGTTTTACCCATGCGGTTTTGAGACCAACAATCATTGACTGAATGTGTATTATTCGTAGTCCTCCCTCACTATAATCTCCAATAATAATTTTACGTTTGATCTTATCTGGCTTCTTGCTCCATAATGAATATATAACAGACTCCATTTCTTTTATGAAATCATCTGGAGGCTTTGGAAGAACAGAGAATAAAAATACTAATTGAGATATACCGAGAGATTTAATAAGAGTAATCTTACCTATTGGGGTTGAATTTCTAGGAGCCCAAACTCTAAGAATTCTTTTCAGTAATTCCATTTTAGGCTTAAAATTGAGTTCAAATAAGTCATTTGGGTTTGTAGTAAAACGTATACCCAAGAGGCGATAAGGCACTGGTGAATATGTGAAACCCAAAAAAGATACATCTGGAGGATGGGCTTTGTAATATCCTAAAGCAATAACATCTGATTTGTTGCGGTTAATACACAAGCCAGAATATATTTTCAGTTGATTTATGATATACATAATTCTGGCAAGAGAGTTTGTGTCTTCAACATAAAATGTTGTATCATCAGCATACATACTTATCTTTATTTCAACATCATTAATTATAATCCCTTTAACATTATCATCTCTTAATCCATATACTCATTATTTCATTACAGATTATAAACAGTAACGGGCTAAGGGGGCATCCTTGGCGCACATCTCGCGTAAGATTAAAGAACTCAGAGGCATGACCATTATGTACAACACAAGAATGAATATCAGTATACAAAATTTGCACCCAGGAGATCAAATCATCTCCAAAGTTAAAGTATCTTAAAGCTTGAAAGATATATGACCATTTCAGTTTATCAAATGCCTTTTCTATATCTGCTAACAGCATAAAACCAGTAGCTTCACAGTCAATCATGTTTAATGACAGTCTGATATTTTCACCAATGAATCGCCCCTTCATAAAACCGGTTTGATCACAACTTATTATATCAGACAACACTTTCCTTTGGGCAAGACATTTTGCCAAAAGCTTGTAATCAGTATCCAAAATAGATATGGGCCGTCAATTCTTCAAAAAAAGTAAATCCTGATTTTTTGGGGGGGAATAAGATTAATGATTGCCCTCCATTGGTCCACGGATAATTTGCCTGAAGTAAAAGAAAAATTGAAACTATTAAGTAACATTTCTCCAAGATCTGTAAAAAAGAATTTATACAAATCACACGGGAAGCCGTCAGTTCCCGGAGTTTTATTATTCTTCATAGTTTTAAGACTGTGTAGACACTCATTGAGTGTGATCAAACCTTCACATTTTTCTTTTAAGTTTTCGGACAATTTAATTTCCTGAGTGTCTTTAGGTAACAAATGTTCAAACTCTACAGTAGGAGGATTACCCGACGTGTAAATCACTTTATAATAATCTTTGACAGTGTTTAAAATATCTTTTGTCGATGAAACAAGTTCACCATTATCATTGTAAAGTTTGGTAATAAGTTTTTGTCTCTGATTCCTTTTCTCCAAATTCAAAAAATATCGAGTGTTCTTTTCGCCATTCTCGACCCAGTTTGCTCTGGATCTAATAATGACACCCTGAGTTTTCTTTTCATACAAAACATTTAAATCATCTCTATAACATTTTATCTGTTGGGCCAGAGAATCACAAGGATTAAAAACATAATCAGATTCTAAATTACCTGTTTTCTCAAGCAAATCATTTTCATATATTTTATTCTGTTTTGCTTTCTTAATAGAGTATCTAAGAGTCAAAGATCTCATTTGACATTTCAAAAAATCCCAAAAAGTATTTGTGTCTAAAATTTCAAAATATAAAGTTTTAGTTTCTTTAATACAATTTACGAATCTGTTCATCATATGTTTCATCTTGTAAAAGAGATGTATTAAATTTCCGAAAACCACGTCCTCTGACTTCATTTCCTACAGAAAAATTAAGAGATATTGCTGAATGATCTGTTTTAAAACCAGGTGAGATCTCACATTTGTCAATTTGAACAACTAAATTACATGATATAAGAAAAAGTCTAAACGACAAAAGATATTTCTCGAATGCCAAGTATATGTACGTGTTTTAGGATTGCTAAATCTCCATACATCAATAAGATTATATTCTTCCATTATTTCATTTATACAAGCAACACTATTATAATGAGTAATTGCTCTGCCTCCTCTCTTATCTAGGCTAACATCTAAAACACAATTGAAATCACCTCTCCAAACAATTGACTCACAGTCAAATTCAGACAGTTTCTCCAAAACATAAAAAAAGAACAAAGAGTCATCAATAGTTGGACCGTAAACGTTGACAAGCGTAATTTTTTGATTATCAAGCAAAGCGTCCAAAATAAGAAGTCTTCCATTATTATCACAATAATGTTTATTAATTGTAACTAGCGAGGCGTCTTTAAACAATATACAAACTCCTCTACTGTTTGAGGCACCATGAGAAAAATAAATTGCACCATGTCCCCAATCTTTCGCCCATATACTCTCATCTTGAGGGGAGGAATGAGATTCTTGAATAAAAAAAAAATAATAAATATTTGGGTTTTTACTACGTAACCAGTTAAACATTTCTAAGCGTTTAAATCTGTCACGAAGACCTCTGACGTTCAATGAATAGGGAACTTTAGATTTTGACGCGCGGACGTTTGGACGCAACGTATAAAAAAATAAAATCGCGCCCCCATATGATCAGTGCATGGAGAAGCTCTCTACGTCGCAAACTGTGCGGACGTGAAAATAGCCCAGTACGCGTAGTGAAAAACTCAGGCGACGCAAGCTATCGAAAATAGATTGACTTTACGCGCGCTACTGCGCACGCTCAGAACATGTTTTTTTTTTTCCTTTGAACGTCTGCGCGTCTAAAATCTAAAGGGCTTTTTACACTTGTAAAATTTTGCTTAGCCCCGGACCAACGGTGGGGCTAAGGGGGGGGGGGGGGCCTTAGCCCCACCGTTGGTACGGGACTATCCTTAGCCCACTTTCTGTTTACACTTGTTTTTGCCAAAGTGGGCTAGCCCCACCGATAGTACGGTACTATCTGGCCCTGCAAAATAGCAGGGGTTAGCACCGCAATTGCGGTGCCAAGCAAGTGAGTGTAAACAGAACGAAAAAATAATCCTGGGCTAAGCGACGGAGACGAAGTCCGACCCTCACTGACCAATCAGAAACGAGGTA
This sequence comes from Diadema setosum, assembly GCA_033980235.1. Lineage (NCBI taxonomy): Eukaryota > Metazoa > Echinodermata > Echinoidea > Diadematoida > Diadematidae > Diadema > Diadema setosum. The sequence goes on along the minus strand of CM067077.1, from coordinate 11,479,480 downwards.
GTCAAGTGCTGCCGGTGCGTGCGTGTACGTGTACAGTACACAGCGTAATTATGAATATTCATGTGGTTTGGAAAGTCCGGGACTAAGAAATACAAGTGTAAAAAGGTCAGTTTTCTTCTTAGCCCCGGACAAGAGATAGTACGGGACTAATTGGCAAGTGTAAAAAGCTGAAAAAATTGGTACGGGACTAACGATAGTCCTGGGTCAGAGAAAGTCCGGGGTTAAGAAACACAAGCGTAAAAAGCCCTTAAAGCTCCCTAATATATACCAAATGAATTCATAGATAACAGTAGGTTCTTTTACTCAAAAAACACGACCGCATTAAAAACAGACTTTGTACGTTTAAACTGATCCCGAAACACATCTAATACAATATATGAGAGCTCAGTACCGCACACATCAACTTGCATTGAAAATGTAGAGATAATACGACATATGTATTTGTTCTTTCCTCCATCCCTTTTAACATGAAAATACAAAATCAGGCTTGCTTTTAGAAAAAACAAAAAACATTTCCAGAACATGGCTGCTATAAGAAACACGAATCAGACTCCGATTCCTAAAGAGACACTGCTAAGCACAACTCCTACAAGAAAACATAGAAAAAGACGTTTAGAGCAAAAACAATTTCGGCATAAAAACTGAAACAGTATCACATATTATTGACTCGCGTGAATATGGAGCTGCTGTTTAGGTGCTTAGAATATGGCAGAACATAAGGATGTAAATGCATGAGTACAAACTCACAGTGCGGTAAGCCGATCTTGGCCGTAGCTGCGTGTCTAGGACTGAAATAGTAACGAACGTAACCCCGAGCCACCGGTGTGAGGATTCACAGACAAAATACCCAGCTAGCGGCTGCAAATGAAGTGAACGATAGTCACAGTGCGATATGCCGGTCCTTTGGCCGTAGTTGAGTGTCCAAAGACTGATATAGCGACGTTTTTTACACCGAGCGACCGGGCAAAAGGATCCAAAAACGAATGATACCCAGCTACAGTGGCTGCGGATGAAATAAACAGTGGTCACGATACGATTTTATACCGCTCCTTTCGCCGTAGCTGCGTCTCCGAAGACTGATGTAACGGCGTTCTTACCACCGAGCGACCGGGCACATTAACGATGCATAGACGAATGATACCCAGCTAGCGGTAGTAGTTCCTGTGGACATTACAACTACTCAGGGTGGGTATGAACCATGGCAGTGACAATACGGGTGAGGGGCGGAGGGGTGTCATCGCTGTGTGGGTAGGTCACTGTAGGGCTGTGTGCGAGATCAATATGCGGTGAACGGCCTTCGCTGACTCTGTTCCCGGAGCTACTGGCCGAGGAGAAGCGCGTCAGAGCGATGGGGAGTGTCATCCCGAGTGTCTAGCGGGTGGCTGGTTGTATTGCCCGGGCCAGTAGCGGCTGCGTAAAAAGCGGCAGGAATGCCACGCCCATCCCGCCGTCTCCCAGCGGAAAAGTGATAGCGTATTCCCGCCTGAAAGGCTTGCTGTACCTCCACTTCCACTTTCTCTTCTCTTCTCGGTCTTTCTTCGTTAAGTCGTCTATTATGTAGAATTTCTCCTTCTCTAACTTACCTCTCTGTTGGGAAACGATGTACCGCTTGTCTTGAGAGCATCTTCACAAGAAGATGACGTGGGAGGTTCTTCAGCTGAGGTCCATCTCGGTGGGCACGCTCAATTTTCGGGTCGACCAGTCCAAAAAAAAAATCTTTGAGCAAATTTGTAGTTACTTGCATGGGGTTTTCATTCGGCAGCTGTGGTACTCCAACAATTCGAAATTTGTTGCGGCGGGAAAAACGTTCCAGTTTGTTCTCTGCGAATTCGAACACGCTGTTCAAAAGATTGCATGCGACCAGTGGCGTAACTACGGGGGGGCACATGCTCCCCCCCCCCCCCCCAATCCGCTGGTAAAAAAAAAAAAAAAAAAAGGGGGAAAAAAGAAAAAAAAACACTACCAAAATGGTAATTCAAGGGTTAGTACACTGCTTTTGAAATCGACATGAAAGGTTGATCAAGAAAAAAGATATTTTTCTAAGATTTCTTTTAACCATAATTAAAGAGGTATATATAGTGAAACATTGTTCAAAAAGCCCGGAGACGACAAAAGATTGTGATTCAGCTTGATTTGTGGTTGGCATTTTGAATATAAGCAGGATGTGCGCAGTGTACTCAGAACATCGGAACGGCAAAAAGAGTCGCTGCAATGTTGCGCAATGTGATGTAGGTTGTACACATTTGCTATCAAAGCTAGATCATTGATTTTGCAGTGTTGCTTTTACATACTAGTCTATATCAAAATGCCTTGCATTGCCAATAATAAGACTTGACCTTGGCTACTTCCTAACTTTTCCATATATATGAAACACACACACTCACAAACACAAACAATTAGGGGATGCTCTATATAAAGTGCAGATTTTGGACATCCTTCTCCCGCTTGGTCACTTCGACGCCCCCTCGCTGGTCATACCTCCCCAATCATGAACATAAACCGACACCCTTGACTACCACTGGCGGATCCAGGGGGTGCACTGGGCGCCCCCTCCCTCCAAAGCGACAATGTAGCTACAAACGACAATTTTTGGACTGTAAAATATCAACATTTTCAAGCTCGCTCGCTTGGCTCGCTCGCATTTAAGCGTTATATGCCATTCTCCTCATGTTACTGCCAGTAATTGCCAGCAGTTGCGCCCGGTGCGCCCCCCCCCCTGAATTTCCAAAGCGAAAAAATGTAGCTACAAACGGCAGTTTTGGGACTGTAAAATGTCAAAATTTTCAAGCTCGCTCGCATTCAATCGTTATGCCATTCTCCTGATGTTGCTGTCAGTAATTGCCAGCAGTTGCGCTTGGTGCGCCCCCTCCCCATATTTCCAAAGCGAAAAAACAGAGCTACAAACGGCAATTTGGGGACTGTAAAATGTCAAAATTTTCAAGCTCGCTCGCTTCGGTCGCTCGCATTTAATCGTTATGCCATTCTCCTGATGGTGCTGTCAGTAATTGCCAGCAGTTGCGCCCGGTGCGCCCCCTCCCCTTAATTTCAAAGCGAAAAAATATAGCTACAAACGGCAGTTTTGGGACTGTAAAATGTCAAAATTTTCAAGCTCGCTCGCATTTAATCGTTATGCCATTCTCCTGATGTTGCTGTCAGTAATTGCCAGCAGTTGCGCCTGGTGCACCCCCTCCCCTTAATTTCCAAAGCGAAAAAATATAGCTACAAACGGCAATTTGGGGACTGTAAAATGTCAAAATTTTCAAGCTCGCTCGCTTCGCTCGCTCGCATTTAATCGTTATGCCATTCTCCTGATGTTGCTGTCAGTAATTGCCAGCAGTTGCGCCCGGTGCAACTCCCTTAATTTCCAAAGAAAAAAGAAAAATATATATATATATAATATAGCTACAAACGGCAGTTTGGGGACTGTAAAATGTCCAAATTTTCAAGCTCGCTCGCTCCGCTCGCTCGCATTTAATCGTACCGTTATGCAATTCTGATGTTGCTGCCATGAGGTGCCCCCCCCCCCCAAATGTCTTAATTGACCCACGGTACGCCACTGCCTGCGACTGTCCAAATTGCTCACTTTTCTCTCCAGTGGCTCAACTTTCTGTTCTAATACAGTTGTGCGTCTACTCTGAAATTCTAGAGCCTCCTCAAAACCCGTAAGCATTTCACGAATATCTGAAATGCCCTTCCTGACAAAACTTTCTAACTCCGAGGCTGCTTGCTCAGTCTGGGTCTCCATAAACCTTAACTTGTGGGACGCTGGCCGGGTCTCTTGTGTCATGTTCCCGCTTCTCAGCTCATACGGCATTGTTCAAAATTGTCCAATCTACAGCGTGCTACAGCGTGCTCTCGGAAAAAAAAAAAAAACACGTCTGTTCTACTCGAGCGCAATGCGAAGAAATTAATAAATGTTAATGAGTTCAATGAACAGCATAATCAATGAGGTAAAAAATGAATTAAAATCCGCTGCACCTCGTTTAATGAATTTCATTCGTGCAACAGAAGAAATATTTCATCACAGTGAAATGTTAATTTTTTTATTTTTTTTTATTTTTTTTTATTGAGATGTGGAAATAAAAAAAAAATTATAATTTCACTGTGATGAAATATTTCTTCTGTTGCACGAATGAAATTCATTATTCTTCATTATAATATATCATAACTCCTAAAAATAGTTCTTCGTCATGTGATGTTTGATGATTATAGAAACAAGAGAGAATGTCTTGAGGTCTGAGATCATGAGAGTGCTGAGGACTAGACGCTAGCACGCAGGCTGTCCGTCAATATATGCGTGATCGCATGCAGACTGCAAACGCAAGCGTTTTATGTAGTCGTGTGGTTGGCTCTCGGCGTGCGTGCAATGGAACAAATCCCATAGATCCAAGATTGCACGATAAGCGGGGTTCCCCCTATCGTACGATCTGGCATTCGTAACTTATAGTGGAAATTTCGATGAACTCGTCTAAAATTTCACGTTTGGATACGAGGTTATGCGAGGCAATACAGTGTACGTCTTGGTTCGCTTGAATACGAATGGTCGCGGTTGGTCTATTTCAAGCAATACGATCTGTCACGACTAGTCTGCCGTTTACATACGATCCGATAGGATTGTCCTGATTGAGTCCATGATTGGTTCCGATCTACCACGATCATTACAATCGGGATCCCCGATTTGGTGGGTGCAGCTACAACTGTACGTTCTGATACGTTCCAATATGAATTCCTCGAACCAATGCGGGCTGCTGAGATAGACACGATATCTTCCACGATCGGGATCGACAACCCCCATTTAAGGTGCGATTGGACCCGTATGAGAATAGATAGTCCGACTAACAATGGATTTCATTGTTTCCTTAACTTCTGCAGAGTGATTAGGCTTACTATCCACAACCACCTATGATGGCAAGGGTTGACAGATTGAGGATGTTGACAACGTGACCTTTGCAGTATTGTGAATAACGATTACATTGTCATCAGAGAGAAAGCATCACATGGGCCAGACACAACCTAAGATAGTCCATCCTCTAATTTAACCTAAAGAAATTAATAGATTATTGAATTTACATGCTCACAAAAAAAAAGAAAATAAAAAAGATCAAGACAAAATAAATATTTTCACCTTCCTTTGAAACACGTGAAGAAAATATGAAATTGAAGCTAAAAAAAAAAAAAAGGATGGGATCTTTTTGAATGCTAACATAATAAATTATATGTGCTATATGCGATCAATTTAAGAAAGTTGGCCAAACTGAAAACATGGCTTGTGTGTTTGATTACATATTCGCATAATCATAATGCTTTTATTTCAAAATATCATTATCTCATGGGGTATTGAAAGTTTGGTTGGCTGGGCTTGATTCATTGTTTTATTTCACAGTGTTTAACAAAACCGACATACACACACAACAGACAGGTAGCTTCCTTAAAATAATGTCAATTTGTAACCAAAAAGGTCTCAAGCAAAAGTATTTCGCAGGGGTATTACTACACTTCTCGACTAACTTTTTTAATGAAAAATAATGACAGTGATATTTATGTTGTTGTTTTAGAGAAAGAAGAGAAATAAAAACAATGATCTTTATAGTCATGCACGAGTGACCTTACATCCTCGACAATGGTCACTCTTCAAAAGTCACAAAAGTTAATTTGTGGGGTATGTGAAACATTCTGCCTCTGGTTGATGTTTCAGTGGTGTTGTTATTTTATAGTTCATTGTGCTACCCTTCCCTTATTCAACCTCGCGGAATACAAAATATATACGATTTGAGAGTAAAATAAGGACAAATATAAAAAAAAAATAAGCAGAAGGAAAGTGAAAACGTCTATCCCGATCAACACGCTTACGGAGCATAATTAGATAAGATTTGCATGCGTTTTGATACGATCCAAGACAATCTGATGCGATGATCAAGATTAAAAATTAATCGTGTTAATTTTTAAATCGTCCAAAATTTTCTACGATTAATGCGCTTGCCACGATTGACCCCGAGATCTGCTACAATCTGATACGATCAAATAAGATTACCACGATTGCTTCACGATTAAGACCACGATCTTGATAGTGGGAACCCCGCTTAAGGGGAGGCACGACTGCGCGAATAATGACTTAATACATGTAGTTAAATGGGACAATTAATCGATATCAAACAACCAATCAAAATGACAAGGATCTATTTAGATCTTACATATAATGTGTATAATAAAGGTAATATCCTATAAAAATAAAATTTATATTCGTTTGACAGGCGAAAAGACTTCAGAGAAGACCTCTAACAAATCGAATCAAGATCCTCATGAGACAGCAGCAGACAAAACACCACAGAAGCGTAGTTCGTCTGACGGTCGTACTCAAGGGAAGAATAAAAATGACCAGCAGAGTGTGAACCCGTCGCAAGGTGTGGAGAACATCAACCCTACTGCACCCTCCGATACCAAAGACGGCAACGAATCTTCGAAATCACCTACGAAAAATGTCGATCGAACTGAACCTGCTGAGACGCCGTCCAAGGAGTCTAACTTCCATCCGCAGAGTACATTACAGTCTACTCGCACTGAGGTCATCGGATACTCGGGCGGGACTATCGAGCTTGAAGGTTTGGACGTCGTCCTTGAGATTCCGGAGGGAGCACTGCCGCGCCAGAAAACGGAGAAAATTACGGTGTCTTTGGTCTTTGGAGACGATGAGGTTCTGCCGCTGGGAGAGGATGAACTTGACGCTGGACCGCTCGTGGAGTGTCTACCGTCAGGTCTGGAGTTTCAGAAGCAGGTGACACTGACTATCCCACATTGCGCTATCATCAGCGACATTGGGAAAGCGCAAGGTCATCTCTACGTTTGTGAAGATGAAAAGCAGTCAAAAGGTACTGTATCTGTCGCTTAATTCAGACGTTCCGTCATATATACAATGTGGTAGCCTGATATAGCCTAAAACTAAGCAATATAGGTCTGCTCTTTTGATTCTGGAATTTTTTCGTCTGTTAAAGTTATTATGATGTCCGTATATTATAATTTGATATGGCAATTGCCTACTAAAAACGTGCAAAAAGTTGTGTTCCTTTCTTTGCTTTTTTGTTTTATTTTATTTATTTACTTTCTCTTTTTTATCCAAAAGTAAAAAAAAACCAACACATTCTTTAGTCTTAAATGGAAATCTTATACATTGTAAGCGAAAACCACGTGCCGATCCCCGGCAGCAATAAAACCGAAAATATTGACACAGTAATGATTGGAGAAAATGTTTCTCTCCGTCACAAACCCGTTGCCAAAAACTGATGACGAATCATAAAATGATCAGCCATAATAATCAGCAGTTCCTCGATGATAGAATGACACCATGTACCAGCGATTGATCGCCGATTGGTTTACGACGTTCGGTAACCATCGAGAGAACAGTTCTCTACAGTTTTCGCTACAACAAAAGGATCCGAAAGTCGGGGGAGGACATTTTCTGAAAATGGCATGACATTATTCCCTAACTCTTCTACTTTAATTTACTATATAGCACAACTTATGAAAGTACTCGGTCGCGGAGATATCGATGATTGTATTAATGCATGTCAAGTGGTTAAGGAAATCAGAGTCTCGAGAAAAACGCCTTCAAATCTCCTTCCGACGCTATCATGATCAAGGGGAGGCGAGACAGTTTTCACCGCTTGACAATAGAAGGCATGCTCCTAGCGACCTCCACGATGTTCATTCAAGCTTAGCGCCAGCGGTCTACGCACGACCAATCAGTAATCAGGATGCCACTCACTGACCAATAAGATCACCCCCTCGTTGCTAGGGGCGGACTCTAGCTGCGGCGCTAAATCCAAATCTTCGGACACGTTTTCTGTTCCGTTGAAAGTCGGAAAATCATGGCCCAGAAAAACGCCGATTTCTTGCATTTTCTTTGATCATTTAGCTTCGAAATTTTGGCTGATGATAGACAAAACATTAGACTACAAAATTGTGTCAAAAACAGAATTCCGCTTGTTGTGACCAATTTTGATGATGCAAATTCAAGCTCGATTTTCTCGGCTCAGCCGGGAGCGACTTAGGATCCTTTTGTTGTATCGGGTCACCATGATAGACAAATAATGCAATTCAGTATCAGTTTTCTTCAAGTTGTTCATGAGGAAAAGAGTACGCTTGATTCTTTCATTCCTAAACACAACTCCAGGTCCTGGAATTTGTCTTGGACAAGAGGGAGCAGATGAAGCAACAGCATTAACTCTTTCGTCATTTCAAATCTTCCTAATAGATGTGTCTTAAATTCTTTCTTTGGTTTTTGGTGAACAATGTATAGAAATTATATGGCATTTGTTTGCAGTAAGATGACTGCAAGAAACACTTAACCCGTTCCTTACGGGAACCTGGTTTACCAGGTTCCCGTGGGAGCAACTGATATACGGGAACCTGGTTTACCAGGTTCCCAAAATGAAGACAAGGGTGCCTGCTTCAGTGGCCTAAATTCATGTTTCTTCGTGTTAAAATGCTCAGAAAAGTGGGTTTGATAAAAAGATCAGAGTTTATTCTATCAGGATTTGTTCTCCTGCTGTTTAAAAAAAAGGGTTTTACAGTATTATGTACCTTTTCCTGATTTAGTTTTTTTTTTTTTTTTGCTTGTTCTGCTGTAAACTCGTACGAACATGTACATAATGATCAAGGCTGAGATCAGTTAGAAATGCAGGTTCGCTGACCCCAGTCACCTCATTCAGGTACCTGGTTTTGTGTAGAACAAAAGATTCTGAGAGCTCATCAGCGCACGCTCTATTCATACCTCGCACCCGATCGATATTTCCATTGTTCACGGGCACATGTAGTTGACCGTAGAAAGGGGGACACAATTAACCGCTTGACTGCCTTCACACAGCTGGATTACCAACCTGTGTGCCTCTCTGTCGACGGGCAAAAAGAATCTCGCTTGGGGGCATTAAAGGCACTCAGAGAATTGCGGAAGGAACGGGTTAAGAAACGTACAAATTGCATATGTTTGTTGTTGTTCTTAGAATGAAACTTCTCTTTATCAAAGTGGAAGGTGTAGATAATTATGATAAGAAATTAACACTCTCCTGTCTTTGATTTGTAGAATTCAGCAAAAAGCCGTGTGCTGCCAACGGATTGCCACGATGTGTCGTACGCGACAATGTCTTCGTTCTCCATCTTGGTCACTTCACACGGTACAAGGTCACTGTAACCGGTGAGGGCGTGGAAGGGAAGGAAATCGGCATTACATCATACCTACCACAATCAAGACCAGTCGCTAACAGCCCCGACGCGAAGATTACGTCGTATCTCTATAACAACTTGCGCTGTGTTGCACTGGTACTGTCATTTACAAACTCTGTGCATTATGAAGCAAAACATTCTAATCGCAAATAATTCTTGTGATTTTTTTTCGTATGTCCGGTTCTTTTTGATTGTCTGTCTGTTTGCCCTAATATTTGCTTGTGTTATAAATTTTATAGTGGTGTGTGTATATGTGTGTGTGTGTGTGTGTGTGAGTGTGTGTGTGTGTGTGTGTGACTTAAACTCTATTAATGTGTCAGGATATAACTCTCTTTCTCATATTACTTTTTTTTTCCTTTGGGCATGAATTATCGTTTGTAACATGAAGAATTTCCTTCGTGTCCCATACATGGGCAGAAACGTTTCTACTGACACAAAATACAGGCAGTTGTTTGATACTGAAATTATGTTGTTGTGTTTTTTTTTTTTTTTTTTTTTTTTTGTAGGAAATAGAAAATGACGAGAGCACACTCGGAAACACAAGAGCCCATACAAAACGGGACTACTGGTTGCAAAAGCAAAACCTTGACATGAAAGTTGAGTGGAGCGGAGCGGAAGACAAAGTAAGGGGAATCATGTTTTTTTCTCTCTTTCTTTTTCCATTTTCATGAACACTTGCAACGTAGGGACATCAACATTTTACCCGATTTTAATTTTTATGACTGCGCCATGAAGTGTCGCCGGAGGCATTATGTTTTCGGGTTGCTGTCCGTCAGTCTGTCCGTCCTTCTGTCCATAATCAATTTTGTGGACAGCACAAGTAAAAAAAAACGTCTGAGGTGTCCTAATGAAACTTGATGTGTGAGTGGGCGAAGCCGTGGCTATCAATTTTTCGGTGCATATGCTGCAGGTCAAAGGACAAAAGGTCAAAGTCAAATGCTCAAAATTTCCACTATTTTTTCGCATATCTGTGCAATACCTGAAAGTATTTTCTTGAAACTTAGTGTATACATGAACAATAAAGATTCTCCGGTGAGAGGTTGGGGTCATGAGGTCAAAGTTCAAAAGTCAAGTGAAAATATCACAATTTCACTTTCTTTCACCATATCTTGCAAATGGTTGAAGGTATCTTCATGGAACGTAGTACATGTACATAACTATGCATTTACTGACTGGCAGTGATTATCTAGGGAATTTTGGGGTCATGGGACAAAGGTCAACTTCAACTCCTCAAAATTTCACTTTTCCCCTCATATTTATGCAATTCATACAGATTTTTTTCTTGAAATTTAATATATACATTTAATACCCGCTAGAGATTTTCTGGGAAGGTTCGTGCCCAAAGGTCAAAAGTAATGTGAAAGGGCTAAATTTCGCTTCTTCCTCCATTATCTCAAAAGTGACTCAATGTATTATGAAACTTAGTACATAGGGCCTATTTATGCATGTTCTACCTTGACAGTGATTCTCTTGAGAATAGAGTCATAGGGTCAAAGGTCAAGGGTCAAAGGCTGGATTAAAATGCTAAAATCAAGCATTCAAAACTGAACTCACACTTGTTATCCATACCTTAAAAATTACTCAATGCGTTAACATATACAGCAGTCAAAAGCATTCAAAACTGAACTTATACTTCTTATCCATACCTTGAAAATTACTCAATGCGTTAACATATACAGCAGTCAAAAGTCAAGTAGAAACCCTCAAACTCCCAAATACCAGCACTCTTAGACAATAGATATAGCCATTCATTTAATTAAATCTAGTTTAAAGAAAATGAACATTCAACATGTTTATTAGTGGAGAAATGAGCAAAGAAAATGGGATTCCATCGGGATTCGAACCCGAGACCTACGGATTGCTAGCTTGATGCTTTACCGACTGAGCTTTAGACCCCGTTTACGGTGAAGGGCTCGGCCCGGGCTTTTAATTCAATCCTTTTTTCTTTTCTTTTTTTGATATTTTTTCGTAGTGGTGCCCTTCTTGTAAACAAACGACTATTACTGGGAGTGCGCCGGTCGCAGTTTGGTACCGTATTTGGCCCAGTTTTCGTTAACAATGAGAAAAAGCCGGGCCGAGCCCGTGCCGAGCCGCGACCGAGACTACCTCCAGAGCTTGGCCAAATGCGCGGCCGATTTTGGTACCGCATTTGGCCTTTTGCTTGTTTGCAGTGAAATGAAGGCCGGGTGCGGCCGAACCCGGCCCTTTCGCTCACCAGTGTTTGTCCGAGAAACCCTAAATTCTCAATGCTTGGATGGTCAGAAGCCATAGCAGTTTGTTAGTGCGTGACACACATGTACACACTTAAAGGGTGTGTACAATTCTGGTCGAGGTGAGGATTTAGCCTTTAACTTTTTGCGAGATATTCAGAAACCACTCTATGAGATGTCACAGAGCATGCAATTCTAAGGGGTATCAAAAGTTTATTTGATGAAAATCGGTTTTGAAGTGGCCGAGATATCCAAAAACAAGGTGAAACAAAGAGATCTTAAAGGACAAGTTCACCTCCATAAACATAAGGATTGAGAGAATGCAACAATATTAGTAGAACACATCAGTGAAAGTTTGAGGAAAATTGGACAATCGATGCAAAAGTTATGAATTTTTAAAATTTTTGTGTTGGAACCGCTGGATGAGGAGACTACTACAGCTTGTGAGTCATATGCGTACAACAGTATAAAGAAAATGTAAAGAAAATTCAACATATTTTCACTTTTTTCGCATAATAAAAGAGCACTTGACTTGCCTCTTTCTAAAGGCAGGGGGAATAATATTACCCATAACATTTGTCGATAACGAGTCGGGGGAATGTGTACTTTTTTCAAAAGATGAAATTTTGTGAAATTCTCTTTATATTTTCCGTATATTGTTGTACGCATGTGACATCTAAGTTATTCACACATTGCAGTAGTCTTCTCATCCAGCGGTTACTGCACAAAAACTTCAAAAATGCATAACTTTTGAACGGATTGTCCGATTTTCCTCAAACTTTCAATGATGTGTTCTACTAATATTGCTACATTCTCTCAATCCTTATGTTTATGAAGGTGAACTTGTCCTTTAATAAAGTTGGGGCATGTAGTATTTTATTATTTTCACTTTTTTGGATATCTCAGCCATTTGAAAACCATTTTTCATCAAATAAACGTTGAATCCTTCTTAAAATTACATGCCCTTTCATATTTCATAAGAGGTTTTTCATTATCTCACTTAGGAATGTTAAAACCATGAATCCCCACTTCAACCAGTACTGTACAGCCCCTTTAAACTTGACATCAAACCCGAAGGATAATACAACTTGGGGATAAATGCGAGGGATTACCGAAGTGATGCAGGTTTTTGAGTAAGTAACAAACGTATACATAAGAAAGCTGACTAAAAATAGATATAATTCATTAGTGGAAAAATGAGCAAAGAAAATGGGATTCCGTCGGGATTCGAAGCCGAGACCTCCGGATCGCTTGCCCGGTGCTCTATCTGGGACGAACACTGAACTAGGGTTTTCTGTAGCTCAGTCGGTATAGCACCGGGCTAGAAATCCGTAGGTCTCGGGTTCGAATCCTGATGAAATCCCGTTTTTTGTGCTCATTTTTTTCCACTAATATATCATATTCATTTCTGGTCAGTTTTCTTCTGTTTGCGTTTGTTACTTTCAACACATTTGTGACAAACCTGTCATTTTAATATTTTGCCAGTTATGTGAATCTGTCATCACACATTGTCAAGACATTGTACTATAGACCTATAGGAAAACCATGCATTTTGGCGGAGGCATACCAGTCGCCGTAGTGACATTTCTAGTTAATTAAATGACTTTATCCTGTTTTGCGCTTCTTAGTGTTTATTTCTATTCGAGACCTCCTCCCTATCTCTTTTTCTCTCTTTATGTATATATTGAGTGTGTCACAGTTGGGATGAAGGTTGAAAGTGTATGGTTGGGGAAAATGCTGACTATATGTGAAATGGATTTTCTGTGTACTTTTAGGATTAATTAACTGAAACATCTGATCAACAGCTAATGATGCTTAAAAGAATGTAAGTTCCGTTTTGTTTCATTTCAACACTTGTATTCTATTTTGTACAATAAAAGTTTCAATCAGGTGTATTCTTCAGCATGTCCATGCACAGATTTAAAAAAAAAAATGCAATTATATGATTTTGCAAAGTGATATAAAATTAACATACAAAATGATATGAAAGAAAATAAAACAGAATGAGTACCTACAACGGCGACATAAAACTATGACTCATGAATAACATGAATTAAATAAAATAACTCCAAGCTGTAGTTACAACATAAATATAGATTGTGTATATATATATATATATATATATATATATGATTGTATTACATTTGCATCAAATTTACTCAACGTGCAAAAAGAAAACTAAGTGTATGTAATAATTTTTGGGGGGTTTCTCCATTCTTATCCTGTAGACAATCTCCATTGGCACACTGATGCGAAGGTCCAAATATCCGTGTGATTTCATCCTATATGACGTCATTAAACAACAACATTTTCAAATGAAGGCTGGTCAGCAACACAGTGAGGAGAAAGTTGAGGTTATAGTCGCTCCTTGTAACGTATGGGTGAGAGTTTGTTTTGCTAACTTTTGAACTATCTTACGGATAATTTTAGTTTTCATGTTTTTGCCAGACTGGTAAAAGTTGTACACGATGTATATGAAATAATTACGATAAATTGTGAAAAAACAAACATGACATTTATAATGATGTAATAAGGTCTTATTTACCCAGGGTAGCCTCTTTAGTGTTTGTCACTGCTTTACCAGAAGGCCCTGCTATCATTTTTACCCTAGCATTGCCAGGTACCCATCTATACACCTGAATTGAGAGGGATATAGTGGGTAAAAACATCGTGTCCAAGGACGTAAGCACTGGGCGGGATGCGAACTCGGGTTCTCCGACTGAGAGTAGGGAGTGTTATCCACTATGCTACAGCGCCCCCCCCCCCCCCCCCCCCCATTCACGATTTCAACCTTACTAACTGCAGGATGATGACACTATTGTTGACTATTTTCATTTCATTTCATTTCATTTTATTATATTCTTCTCCTCTTTCCAACAGAACATAACACAGTATAAATTAGGAATCATATCACAATCGTGTACATACATCTTGCAAATGAATGATACAATAATAAAGTTATATGCATGTATACGCAAAAAAAAAATACAAGGTTATGTTTCAGTTGGAAAAAAAAAAGAACTGAGAGGTCCACTAAAAAGCAAGCTTGTAGATTGTGAACCCCTCAAGAAAAATCTAATGAAATACTTATTTGCATATGCTTAGCCAAGTATAATTTAAGACAAGACGGAACAAAATAGGAGACACACAGCAACATGACACGACTCGACAAAATAGATGGAAAAAAGGAAGGAAGGAAGGAAAGAAGAAAGAGAATGTCTACACGCTGATCAGGGAAACGAAAGAGGGAAACGAGAGAGGAAATTGAAGAGGGAATTGAAGAGGTGCTTCAAACAGCTGGTGGCTGCATACAGCCGTGCAGAGATTATGATGGCTATTTCATTATAATAAATTCAGAGATTAATTGATTGATGGTTGGATGATGAACCCTGTGGTTGTTGGGACTTGGTTAATTAAAGCGAAAAATCAGAGAGGGTTTAAAGGGTGTGTACAGTTCTGGTCAAGGTGCGGATTTAGCTTTTAACGTTTTGCGAGATATTCAGAAACCACTCTATGAGATGTCAAAGAGCATGCAGTTCTAAGGGGTATCAAAAGTTTATTTGATGAAAATTCGTTTTGAAATGGCTGAGATATCCAAAAACAAGGTGAAACAAAGAGATCCTAATAAAGTTGTGGCATGTCGCCTTTTATTATTAGCACTTTTTGGGATATCTCGGCCATTTGAAAACCAATTTTCATCAAATAAACGTTGAATCCTTCTTAAAATTACATGCTCTTTCATATTTCATAAGAGGCTTTTCATTATCTCACTTAGGAATGTTCAAAACATGAATCCCCACCTCAACCAGTACTGTACAGTCCCTTTAACAGAAAGGATTTCAACTTCCGCTTAAAAGAGTACAAAGAAGGAGAATTTTTCATTTCGCAACTTAATGAATTCCAGAATCTAGGGCCTGTGTATATAAATGTATTCTGAGCCAATGATGTTCTCAGAAGGGGTAAATGAAACTCAGAAGATTGCCTGGTGGGATAATTATGGAAAAACTGATTCCTTGTAAACATTGAATTGAATATACAGGGAAGTGCATTTGCGTTGAAATTAAACATAAACTGTCCAAGTTGAAAAAAATACAAATCTTTAATTTTTAAAATCTTGTATTTAGTGAATAATGGATCTGTATGGGAACGTGGCATGTAACACATGCTGAGATATACAAATATGTATGCGATATGAATGATACCAACAATGACCAAACAGATATATTAGTGAAGGTACCGTGTTTATGCAAAATGACTGGAGAACGCGAAATGCATGTCGAACCGTATAAACTATTTATAAACTTGCTTAGAATAAAAGAAGTGTGGGAAAATGTGCTGAGCTTAAGGTTAACAAAGATATGAAACGACTGAAGTGTGCACGAACATTCGGCAGGTATTCTCTTTCTTTTTTTTTTTCACTTCGATTTATTTTCACAGCTCAACATGGAGAAACGAGATTTAGGTATGTATTTCGGTGTTATACATATTATACTCATTATTTTGTCAGACATAATGTATCTGTGAATGTTGACATCTGTATTTTGCTAATATCACACGAAACTTTTTTTCTATATTCAATATATATATACATATATATATATATATATATATATATATATATATATATATATATTTGTTCCGTGTAGGTCAATATTTTTTGAGTGAGGAAAAAATCATCACTTGCTATGAAGCAAAACTTTTCCTACAACTTCAGCGCAGTTCCACTTCAAGCGAATCTGCTGACAGAGTGAACTATGTGGTTAAAGAATGCCAGACTAAAGAAGAGTTATCGATGTCACAAGTGAAATGAATTTTTTTTTTATTATACACTGTAGTTAAAGGCCCAATTTACCTTTGGGAGCAGTGATTTCAAAAATGTTCAAGATATCACATTTGATGCATATGTGTAGGTCTGTTGTATCACAAAACATCCTACCATATAAAATTTTTGCAATAAAGCCTAAAATATGAGGAGATATCAGCATTTTTCTCAACAAACCATAACTGTATACGGTTTAGTCTGGAAGCATTCTTATTATAACTATTGTTCACATTTTGTGTATTTAACAATATTTAACATCGATTATACAGATTCAAATTTTTACAGTGGTTGTTTCTATCCCTAACTCACATTTTAGAACTATTTTAAAGCACTACTGTTGGGTTTTTGTTTCATCTGCAAATAGTAAATTATGCCTTTAATGTGTTAATGCTTTTACAACCAGCCTGAGACCAGTATATTACCATAACATCATTAAGGCCTGTAGCCGGTAGAAATTGTTAAGAGCTATCATTTCTTTGGCATTTTGTATATCATATTGTTGATACTTCTCTTACCTTTTCTCTCTCACAGTTCTTGCTAAAAGTTACCACGAGTCAGCTTGAAGTTCTTGTTTGGTGTTAGAATGACAAGTAAAATCTTAAGTAAAGTCAGCTATCACTTTTTATTTTTCTAATCATTATGTTAATGAGACATTCACATGCAGCCATAATACATGCAACGTAGAATATTTTAGAGTGTTTAGAGTATTCTAACGGGAAATTGCTATTGCTTTTGAATAATTACAAACCCCAAATTAAGTTTATTTCTTTCCACAGCAGAAAAAGCTTTTCAACAAACCCAGTGTCAAAAAGCGCCACCACGGGAGCACAATAACCAAGTCGTCGGTTTCAATCTGCGCAAGAGGCTCAACGAGCTTCTGGCCCAGGAACTTGCGGCGTGTTCTGATTGGCGAGATTTAGCAGACTATCTGAAATTGGGCCACAAAATTACATGCCTCTCTAGCAGGTCAGAACGCGTCATCGATCTTATTGACACTGCAGAGAAAGAAGGAAAGCTGACGTCACTTGCACAATTGAAAGACATTTTGAATCGGATGGAAAGAAAAGACTGTGTTGCCCTATTAGAGCAAGAAGAGTATTGTTTTGATTAACCCCAGCCTAACTCTATGGGTTTCTTAGCTCGTGCACAGCAGACAGTGACTTGTAACTCAGAACGCTTCAACTACAGTTTTACTGGAAGGTACGACTTAAGTGAGCAGAGTGAAGGACATTTTATGTAGACGTCTTGCACTTGATAGTGTAAAGATTCCATTGAGAAGAGAATAACTGTATTGACAAGTCAAATCATTTAACCCCTTCCTCTCAGAAACCGAATTGCAGTGAATCTAGTCCTCGATGCATTATACTCCAGGCCAATAGGTGCATTTTATTTTAAACTTCTTGCTAATGACGACTTGTCAAGTTTTTCTGTATTTTTTTCAGGTCCAGCGGTTGTTTAAGATTCTTACTGTAGTAAATATGACAATGTATTTATGGACGACTGACATGTTTATACTAGTATAGTACACAATTCACCACATTTAAAAAGTGTGTGCGTAAATTATGTACGTATGCACGAGAACATGCTTATTGTCGGTAGTTTTAGGAAGTTTGAATATATTTTCTGTTTGTTTGTTTGTTTGTTTGTTTGTTTGTTTGTTTTCATTGTAGACTTCCCTTATGAACTGCCAAAACGATTGTGATAGCGGTATGTGATTTGTCTTCCTTTAGCGCAAAATTGCAATTATCCTCTTTGCTGCGAGGTTACGAGTTTTCTTCACCTTGCATCTTTATCGTATTTTACTTTTGTACACAAAATTAATCAATAATCTGTAGTTCTCTATATTATCAGCGGGCGACAATTTTCTGGAAAATGAATGTTTGCACTTTATTTGTTCGTGACATTTAACCCCTAAGTACTATAAGCCTGCAAGTATGATTGCATTATGCCTTACATATATATATATATACATATATATTCCCTTAGAGTTAAGTTCATTCTTTTTTTCGGGGGGGGGGGGGGACATTAAGTAGTGTCATTCGTTTCGACACAGGAAATCTCAACGTAGTAGTTTCTATGTTCTTAACAGCGAAAGAGAAAGGTGTTATTGGTAAATAACTTATGTATGTAAATAATAAATTATAATATGTGTAATACCATTGCATATCGAAGTGTTTAGAGCGCTGCGATGAAGATGCCACTGAGACTGAAACGTTTTACAAAGAATTTTGCTTATTTCATTTCCATTTTCAGTTGAAATTATACAAGATATAAAAGAACAATGAAGAAACAAAAGATCGCCTATTCAACCATATTCACAAAATAGAGCTCTGCCCCCTGTGGTCCTTTATTTACCATATTAAGTAATGTCTGCAACATAAAAAAACAAAACTTATAATGAAAACATCTACTGCTACAATGAGAGATATACATGACACTTCATAATGAAAAGGGCGTGGTCGTCGTGAAGAATCATGCACGTAAGCGCACAAAATGATATCACTATACAGATTTCTATAAATCAACACCATCATGCAAGTCAATCGTCGCCGGGATTTATTTATTATTACTATTTTTTTGTTCTTTTAACACTGGTGTCGAATATGACAAACGGCCACTCTTGGATAGTCATTTTTTATCTTACGTCAGTAACGATAATCATGTGTCGTTAGTGCGTTTGTGTCTGTGTTTTTTCAAAGGCTTTTTTTTGTCTTATAATTATAGATAGGCCTACAAATAGCATTCAGGACAGAAAAAAAAAGTTAAATGTCGTCTGGACTCTTGTCATGAGGTGTCGCCCGAGGCGTTATGTATTCGGGTTGTCCTTCTTTCCGTCCGTCTTTCTGCCTTTCCATCATTCTGTCCGTTATCGATTTTGCTGAGAGCATATAATCTGAAGCACCGTTTGAAGTATCCAAATGAAACTTGCCCTATGCGTGTCTGATAGGAGGAACCTTGTTGGGCGCTCACCCTTAAGAACATGTGTCATAGGTCAAGGTCTTATTATACATTTCACTGTCTTCTTCATATCTCGGAAATGGCTCAGGGTATATTCATGGAACTTAGTACATGTATGATATTATGTAGTGCCTGGCAATAATTCTCGTAGGAAGTCGTGAGTTATTAGGTCAAAGGTTAAGGATAAAATGGTCAGGTTAGTATGCTAAAATTACGCGAATGCCGTATTTTCTATATACAGCTTAATGTATCTTTGACCATGTTGACATGACTGTGTATACGCTCAATCAAACTTCGTATAATGCATAGAATCCCTGCTGGAAAGTGTGCCACAGTGTGTTCTCACTATGTTCTCATAGTCGACCCTGTAAAAACGCTCGATTTTAACAGTGTGAAGTATTATATTTCACATCCAGATGTGGTTTTCACCGTAGGGTATAGGTTCAAAAATAGTAATGTTCAGTTTCACACAGTGAATTGATAATTCAACCTGTGCCAGTAATGATTCAAAATGTTTTCACACTCTCTAAACGCTTGAATTTAACAGTGTCAAGAGATTTCACACTGTGTTCACAGTGTGTTCACATTCTGCTCCACATTGTGGGACACTGTTCTTTCCAGCAAGGAAGGCCAAGAGAAAATGCTGCACTTTAATTATTTTCATATTATTATCATAATAATTTTCAAAATGACTAGAGTAATGGCATGATATCTGGTGTACTACCACATTGTGTTTATTTGCCAATCATGTGAAACCACTGTCTCACATTGGCAAGATATTCTGTAGACGTGTACTACAGTACAGTGTATATGGAGAAAACGCGCTATAGTGGAGGCAGGCAAGTCCCCATAGCGACTTTCTCATTCAACTAAATTTCAAATTTGACTTTCTTCGGATCTTTGCTTCAACTTAAAATAAAGTCAAGAGTATTACAGTGCATGCTGTACGCAAAAGTGACATGCGGGAAAAGCATTGCCAACGTATTCTATTTTGTCAATTTATTTTTGTTTATTCACTCATTTTTCTTTCTCCGCGGTACATTATTTCTGATCCATGTCTTTGTGTGACTCTTCTATATTCGTTTGAGATCTATTCTATAGCTGTGTGGAGATACAATGTGATCCAAATGGTAGGGTAGCGTAACCTCCTTAGAAGAACATTGCAAACTTTTGACACAACCATTGCTAAATGTTTAAAGTATTCTCACACTGTGAAGACATTTTGCAAGCTGAGAACTGTCCCTCTGAGATAGAGTTTCGATAATATTATGGTTTCCATGCATTCTGGGACCCGTTTCATAAAACTTGTTATCAGTGACAGCTGCCACATTCCTCGTGACGAATTTGCTGTTAACCAATCAGATGCAAGGATTTCAGTAGCTTGCAACAACTATGACAACTTGTCACTGATAACAAGTTTTATTAAACGGGGCCCTGGTATACGTTCTATTCTCCATCTTATAAATGCATGAACTTTTATTTGTCTTTTGTACTCGTTCTTCTATTGTGTTATTCATGTGGGATTGCTGCTTTTTTTTTTTTTTTTTGGTGTCATTACCATCGCAAGGGAGAGTGGAGATAAATTTAGATAGTACCTAGGTAATTATCCATTGAAATTCATAAATGCTTTCTTATCTATAATGACAAAACTATCGAAATATATGTGGTGGCTTTTTGCATGTACACTGGTAGGCCCTACAGAATCCTTTTAATTATCCTTTCAATTACAAAGTAGATATCACATGAATCTTGGAAAATACATGATACGATAATTTTGTATCGAGGGCATAACTTTGTAATATAACAAAATTATATTGTATAGTATACAACATAACTTTGTAATTCCAGTATGTGTACATAATTATCTTTATCAGTTTGGTGATTACCATTGATTGTTACACTTTGTAATGTATATATGCTCATGATTGAATTTTTTTACTTACTTTGTGTTATGTTTTGTTGAAAGAAAAACGAGAAAGAAATAAATGAAATGAAACGAATTGAAAATGAAATGAAGGGTATGCCAACATAGACGCCGATAACTTTTCTTTTTAACTCCTCAATAAAGTGCTGCAATTCCAGTTGGGTGTATCACATAATTAAAACTACATCATTTCGTTCAAATGCGTCATCATGAGAAAGCCTGACTAATTTTCTTTCCCGTAACACATTTCACTTGTTTACAGTTTGCATTCCTGGAATACAAACTATGACTGAGTATGAGGAAAGGTCAAATGTGGAATGGAGCAACGTGCTCTGTCAAATGTTATAGGCCCTACACTGTAATCCCTTTTAGTTTTGTCTTCAGTGAAAATGTATGTGCTTGAAAAGAATGCATTGGAAGGTTATCATTAAAGGTTCTAGGCTTCATCCATAAATTTTAAACTGCAGTAGCACCCCAAATTGAATTTAAGCATAAAGGTTGCTCAACAATCATCCAATGTTTAGAAAATGGTAGATTTTGAAAGTGTTCATATTTAAACATCGCTTATTCGAGTGGTCATTTTTCACCAAAAGAGTACATAATAATAGCAGGATTGTTGCGACTTTTCACTTTTGATCTGTCCCCTTACGCATCTGCATGTTTGACTCGTTCCAGGAACACCAAATTATAGCAAGCGAGGTTTCATGTTATAGATGATTAATCAAACTTCCCTGTCGTGTCATATTTCATGAAGGTGATACAGGTATAAGAGAAATATGACGAATAAAACTAGACTTGTAGAATTTATTTTCATGTTTTATTTCATATAATCAAGTGTCATGTCATGTTTCTTTGTAATGTGTTATTTTAGTCAATGAATACGAAATGTAAGCAATGAAGAAATCGATGGCATACGTTTACAAAAGTTCTAGATGAAGTGTAACAGTTGTATTTTCAACAAATAATCCAAGGCGGGCATGCAATTTGTGGACGTTTTTGTCGTGAGTAAAGAATACTGGTTTACAGCAATGTGATTGGCAGGAAGAAAAAATTGAAGTGAAACCATAGTCAATTTCAATGAGAACAATATTCAAGGTTTGTTTAATAAGTGTCTTGATATTAAGACGGAAGGGATATGTATGTGTTTAGTATGCATCTTACATCTTGTGGTTTATATCTGCAATGTATTGCTCATAAATTCACGTCAATCACTATTTACAGTTTTTCTTATATTACTAGAATGCGATTTTCAAATGTGATTATACAGGGAAGATGAGAGAACAACTGTGAAATCGGTATGTGCATGCAATATAATTCATTACGTGTTTATAGAATAGTCTCCATCAGAAATCACTGCTGAAACATGTACAGAATATAGTACTTTTCGTGTCTTTTGCCACATTATGTTTAGAAGTAACGTTTGCTTGTAAATATTTAGTTTTTCATTTTCAAAAAATGGTATTTTCTCATTGGCAAAACATGAAGCAAACATGAGGTAAATAAGCAGTCAAATGACGGTTGAATAAAGAACATCAACGCAACTTCAAATGGTGGCAGGAGGTTTACCACCAGAAAACTCTACCCAACACTGGATTTTGTTGTCATCTTCTCGTGTACACAATCATGTTTGGTTTGCACACTTTAACTGTGCTTTTACGAAAAGTATGTCGTATACATTATATATATCAGTGTTACTCGCTCTTGCCGTTATTATACCCCCTCCCGCACGTGTGTGTGTGTGTGTGGGGGGGGGGGGGGTATATAGGAATCACTCTGAGGTCGGGTGGTCGGTCGGTCGGTCAGTCGGTCCGTTGCAAAATCTTGTGGATGGAACACCTCACTCATTTTTCGAGCAATTGACCCCAAATTTGGCATGTGTGACCACTAAAAGGTAGATGTGCAAGACACGTTTTTTGTTAGTATCGTATAATACGTTGCCATGTTAACGGCATATTTTTAACAAATCTTGTAAAATGTTGTGGATCGAACTACTCTCTCATTTTTTTGAGCAATTGACCCCAAATTTGGCAGGCGTGACTGCTATCAAATGTAGATGTCCAAGACACCTTTTTTGTTGGTATCGCATAATACGTTGCCATGGTAACAGCGTATTTTCACAAAAAATTATGGATCCAACTACTCACTCATTTTTTGAGCAATTAACCCTAAATTTGGCATGTGTGCCCACTATCAAAGGAAGATGTGCAATACAACCTTTTTCGTTAGTATTGTATAATGCGTTGCCATGGCAACAGCAAATTAAAAAAATCTTGTAAAATGTTGTGCATCGAACCACTGTCTCACTTACTGAGCAATTGACCCGAAATTTGGCATATGTGACCAATATCAAAGGTAGATGGGCAAAACACCTTTTTTGTTAGTATCGCATAATGTGTTGCCATGGCAACGGCATATTTTCATTAAAAAACTTGTGGATCGAACTACTCTCATTTTTTGAGCAATTGACATCAAATTTGGCATGTGGGAACACTATCAAATAAAGATGTGCATGACACATTTTTCGTTAGTATTGCATAATGCATTGCCATGGCAACGGCAAATTTGTAAGAAATCTTACAAAATGTTGCTCTTTGAGCACTTTACTTGAAATTTGTTGAATTATGTGTTGTCATGGTAACAGCATTTTTTTCACTAAGAAGAAGACAACAATATTTTGGATTCAGTTAACCCCCTCAGTCTTTGAGCATATGGCTTGAAATTTGGCACGTGTAACGGCTATGGTACGTAGATGGGCAAACTTCATCTTTCGTCATTGTTGAACAATGTGTTGCCATGGTAACAGCATAGTTTGATTGAAAATCATGCAAAAATACTTTGGATTCAGTTAATTCCCTCAGTCTTTGAGCACTTGGCTTGAACTTTGGCACATATGACCGTTATAGCACGAAGATGTGCAAACTTCATCTTTCGTCATTGTTGACCAATGTGTTGCCATGGTAATGGTACATTTCGTATGAGAATCATACAAACATTGTGGTTCAGCTAACTCTTTCAGTTTTTTAGTATTTGGCTTCAAATTATGCACATGTAATCTTGGTATAACCTAGATGTCGAAAGTTTATCTTTCGTTATTATTGAAAAATGTGTTGCCATAGTAACTGCGTATTTTAAAGGAAAATTATGCAATGATATGAATTCAGCTAACTCCCTCAGCTTTTGAGCATTTGACTTGAAATTAGGCACGTGTGACAGCTGTGATATGTAGTTGTGCAAACTTTCACTCGTTGTTATGTCAAACACTGTGTTGCCATGGTAACAACACTTTTAAATGTAAATCATAGAAATTACCACTTTACTTATCTTACTCCATCAGGTTTTGAGCACTTGACTTGAGTATGGCACATGTGACTATCAGTGAGCAAGATAGACATTTGTTCAATGTTGAATAATACATTGCCATGGTTTCAATTTTTTTCAATAAAAAGCATACAAAGTTATTGCTGGTTGAGCTTACTCCCTCAGTGCTAGTGGGGGTATTAATCACGTTGAGTGATAGTTCTAGTTTTCATTGCCATGTTTGGTATGTGCTCCTTTTTATCGTATTCAGAATGAATGGAACAATGAACACGGTTTCTGGAAATTTCATTTTTCATCGGGAAGAAGAAGGCATGTATGTCTATTCCCGATATTTTGAACAAAGGCATCAGCCCCCACTCTCCGGCCTGGTGATCCCGCCTATTCCCAATGTTTGACTTTGCCTAAAGCCAAGTACTCGTCTTAATAAAAGGAAATAGATAACCAGAATTTACTATTAAAACGGATTGAATACACTCAAAACCTAGGCGCTGCTAGGGTTACGCTTATTCCTACATTTGCATAGAGTTATGATTGGCGACTTGCAATTTGCAGAGCCTACTCGAATTCATGGAACGGAGGTTTGCACACATAATTATGATTTGTCAAAATACCATTGTTTGTAGCTGACCGACAGCACTTACGTCAATAAACATTATCATTCCAAGTTTCCAGTCTGCTCTGTAAGGATCCTTATACAACATAATTTATACAACATTATTTTATGAATAAAAGTGAACTCAGTGGCAATACAGAGAACTCAATATGGTATATAATTATATTGACAATTATTATGTATTTAATATTGAACTCAGTATATATATAGTTCAAGATATATACTGACCTCAGTGACAATATTGTGACCGAACAAGTAAATGCCAGTGGCGGATCCAGGCGGGGCGCACCGATCCCCCATATTTCCGTTAAAACAAAAGAAATATGAAAAAATGGAGTGGGCGCGTGCGCCCCCCTCCTTTAATTTCATAAAGCCCCCCCCCCCTTTTTTTTTTACGGAATTCCTTAATCAACTCCTCCTTGTATGCAAGAAGTAAGTTGTGATGATGATCTTATTGTGTGGAATGAAAATAGAATGTCCGCAGAAAATCTATTCAAACTCGTTAGGAGAATTTTACTGAGGATCTTTATGCGATTCAATATGAGGTTCAATATAATATATATTGAACGAAGTCTATATATTGAGTTCAATATTATACGAATAATTTATGAGTTGTGAGTGCATAGGGCACGAATATCGCACGAGGCGCGAGATAAGCCACTGGTCTATTCAACAAGGCGCGTAGCGCCGCGTTAGACCAGTGGCGAATCTCGCGCCGAGTGCGGTATTACGTGCCCCAATGCACGAACAAAATCATATTCGTTTTATACAACACCTTGTCCACAATCACAGTACTAAATTAGTGACCGCCAACTCAGGAAGGCCCAAAAATAAATGTAACAATTAGGCCGAGAATTGTACCACCCTGTGTACTGCTTTTAAACACTCGTCATGATTCGACCACACAGTCACAGGAATCACAAACTCCGCAGGGTCTATACCCATTCTACGCTAACGTTAGATCGAGTTAGGCCTGACTGTTAGGCCGATCTGAGATGTCGGTAGATCTAGTAGTGCTAGTAGGTCTAGACTTTGTCTATTTCCGAAAATGATTTTGTATAAAAACACAGAAAAATAATCAAATTACGGTTTCTCAACTTGAAATGAAGTCTTGATTTTTGGATCACTGTGGTCCACGTAACAGATCAGAGTCAAAAGTAAAAACACAGCAGTAGGTATAAAGGCCGCAATACATGCAACTACACTTACTAGCTAGGTAAAGTAGCTGCGCGTACACGTTAACGTTGCAGTACTGGTCTGGTCTCCCGGCAGCGCAGCGCAGCCGGCCAGCACGTACAATGTAGTTTGCTGGCGCTTTGCTGCTGTGAGCCACAGAACTCTGTGAGCGGCCATGCATTCCCATACCAAAAAAGAATACCATCCGATAGCCATCGGATGATCATCCGATGGTTATCGGATAGCATTTGGGCAGTGATTTGGTAGCTATCAGCAATCACCCGCTACCCGATGTCTTCCTGATAGTTTCTAACCCAGTTATCAGCAAGACATCGGCTAGCTGATGGCCAATCGATAACTATCAGGAGCACATCAACAAACTTGGTTTTTGAAACAGCTTCTCACCTAACCATCAAGAAGACATCGGGTAGCTGATGTCTTTCTGATCGTTTCTAACCCAGTTATCGACAAGACATCGGCTAGCCGATGGCCAATTGATAACTATCAGGAGCACATCAGCAAACTCGGTTTTTTAAACAGCTTCTCACCTAACCATCGGGAAGACATCAGGTAGCTGATGTCTTACTGATGGCAAAGCATCAACCATCAAGATGACATTGGCAAATAAAAACAGTTATCAGGAAGCCATCAGAAAACTTGTAGTTTCAAAAATCTGATCATTTGTATCACCAGGAAGACATCAGCAAACATAGTCTTTGAAACCAGGAGTTCATATACAATATATATTTGTGTGTCGTTAAGAAAATTTATGGGCCAGGCCAAGAGACTGGGGGAGAGACTGTATGGGGTGATGATGACCTTGTGGTTAGACCAATGAGGTGCCCACCTCCCTGGTTAAACCAGCTTTGAAATAACCGTTGGCCATCATCATTCCTACACCACTCCATGCACAACTCCAGTAGGGTCTATGTCTCTCCTCCATCATTCTTATCAGCAGGTAAGCAAGTTTCTCATTTTATCCCATATTTTAATGTCACACAGTAACAGAATGTCCTAACTTTGTGTGAAAACTGAAGAGCCTGCAATTATGGTGGATCAAGTGTAGCTGCAATGTTCAGTATGAGCCTTATATTAGTAGTATCCAGTGTCAGCTAGAAGATGATGAATCGAACATGATTACCCGGTACCAACTGAATGGTGAGTGATTGTGAACCCGCGAGATGTTAATGGTAGTCTCTAAAAGGACCAAGCAACGTTACATAGTATCAGGAGTGGAGCCTAAACGTTTTTGCATCGGAAATTGTGTCAATTAACTCCTGCCATGTGATATGTTAAGCTCCATGAGACATATTTACGCAAATTACTATGAGTGGGACTGTGTGTGTTAGTGCAGTGGATATATACCTGCCCGATGGTAAGTCTTATACCGATCGGACTTTGAGATATTTGTGGGAATTAAGTGCTTTATATATAGTACCGGTACTAGTAGGCCTATATATCTCTATGAACCGAGATGATAGAGTCTCTGCGTGGATTGTGGCAATGACATATTGAAAATTGATCTTAACAGAGATTCCTGCAGAAAGGTGCTGACTTCGTGTGACCGGATACACCAGCCAGAAATTGTCCTATTACTATAACGTACAAGGATTGTGACGTGGTTTGTGGATGCATGCGGATTTCTTCATTTGATTTTACATGATGGAGCAGCTACAGCCTCCCCAACAGCTTGAATTTGAATCTACAGCTAATCTTCCATGAGAATGGACAGTGGAAAGAGGAATTCCTGCTACCGGTACTAATGTTTCTCTAGCAATTATGGATGGGAAAACTGAGCAAATCAAAGTTCAGATACCCAAATACCGTATCTGATATTGGCCAAGAGGTCATGAGGTACCAGATGGTCATCAAGCCTGCAGAAGAGACTCTTCAGAGTGTGTTCGAAATGTACCCATCAGCAAGCCATTGCGGGTGGCTAGTATGTACAGGTGTGTTATATCCATATATAGTGCTATCAGCCATCGGAAAATGTACCCATGTATCGGAAAGCCATTGGCAAATGTATACCCATCAGCAAACCATCGGGAAATTTACCCATCAGCAAGCCATCGGGAAATTTACCCATCAGCAAGCCATCGGGAAATTCACCCATCAGCAAGCCATCGGGAAATGTACTCATCAGCAAGCCATCTGCTAGCGGATGGCTTGCTGAAGGTAACTAATTTGCATGTGAAATTGCCATCCGATAGCCATCGGATAACCACCGGATAGCCATCAGATGGCCAGTAGGTATAGCCATCCGCAGTGCTATCAGCAAGCCATCAGGAAATGCACCCATCGGCAAGCCATCGGGAAATTTACCATCAGCAAGCCATCGGGATATTTACCCATCAGCAAGCCATCTGCTAGCGGATGGCTTGCTGATGGTAACTAATTTGCATGTGAAATTGCCATCCGATAGCCATCGGATAACCACCGGATAGCCATCGGATGGCCAGTAGGTATAGCCATCCGCAGTGCTATCAGCAAGCCATCGGGAAATGTACCCATCGGCAAGCCATCGGGAAATGTACCCATCAGCAAGCCATCAGGAAATGTACCCATCAGCAAGCCATCTGCTAGCCGATGGCTTGCTGATGGTAACTAATTTGCATGTGAAATTGCCATCCGATAGTTATCGGATGGCATAGCATCGGATAGCTATCGGATGGCCTGCAGATGGCCATCTGCAGACCACATTTATTTCGCTATGGGTTAGTAGCCCCCCGCGAAGCCGTGCTATAGTACCTTCGAGCCGTGCAATAGGCCCATGCCAGGGGCCTATTGTATGGCTGTCACTCTCAATGAGTTTGATAGGTATTTTCTATTGAATGTCATGTGACATGTTCTTGGCCAATCACAATTCGACATCATTCTGAGGTGTTGTATATATATATATATATATATATATATATATATATATATACACTCAACAAAAAAAGTAAGTTCCCCCTAGCATTTTGGATATATCTCAAAAAGTATTTAACCGATTTTTATAATTCAAACGAAAATGGATAAGGAATGTTATTACTCATAAAATGAGTGGAAAATCATTGCCACAAGATATCATTTTTCGTGTGAAAAAAATGCATTTTATGTCAAAATGCATGGAAACAAAAGTTGCACTTTAGTGATTTGCAATGACTTTTATACAGGTAATCAAACAATCACTCATGATTCTGAACATTTAAGCATGGCTTATTGTATATTTCTCTATCTCTTTCTTTTCGTGAGCATACAATGAAGTATTTGATATGTCCACCATCCGCTTCAATGAACAGCCGGTCTCTTCCTCACACTGTTATCTAAAGTTTGTACTTGGCGCTGCTCAATGTTGGCCCATGCTGTCTGCAAGATGCACTGAAATTCTTGCAGTGAAGTGTCATCTTTCACCTTCTTGCTCGCTTTCCTCTTAATAATATCCCACATCATTCTCTACTGGATTACAGTCAGGGGATCTTGCAGGCCACTCCATACGTTGGATGTCATTTTCCTCAACAAACTGATCTACAACTTGAGTGCATGATGCAAAATGGCCATAGACACATACATTAATGTGATCAACCCCATTAGAATTACAAATCACATGGCTTCTACCAACATTTTAATATTGAAAAGGCCTATTGTTTGAAAAATATGCATAACATCTGTTTAATAGGGAAGCACATTGCACCTGAAGAAATTCCTGAGAATTACACAATTTAAAAAGGTCATTTGCTAACTCACATAGGAAATGTATACAATATGCTTCATTTAGCCTGAAGTGCAACTTTTTTCCCATGCATTTTGACATTTTTTTTTATACCAATAATATCTGGTGGCAATGATATGCCATTCATGTTATGAGTAATAAAATTCCCTATCCATTCCCGTTTGAATTATGAAAATCCGTAAAATGCTTTTTGAGATATATCCAAAAATGTTAGGGGGGGGGGACTTACTTTTTTTTGCTGAGTGTGTATATATATATATATATTGAACTCTTCAATATACACTCAGCAAAAAAAGAAAGTAAACGCCTTTTCAAGTTTAGATTTCTCATAGAATATTTGGCTGAAAGCCAATGTATTATATACCATGTTGAAGGTAATTTAATTGGCTATCAACCTGGTAAGTCAACAACAACAAAAAAAAAAGCTTAACACATGAGTGAACACCAATTGTTTTTCTCTTCCAGGGCACAAAAGTAAAAATTGCAAAACTGTCAAAGTTGTCATTCATGCGTATGTGCTCTTCCATAGAACAATAAGAACAAACAACAAATTTCACACAAAAAGAAACATGAATTAAGTTGCAAAAACAAACCTTCGATCTCTATGATATCTTTAAAGCCTAACGGACCAATGAAGGCTAAAAATAATGGAGGAACATAAAGAAAGCTTTTTGGCCAAAAGTCTACTAAAATCATTCTACAGCTGAGAGTGCACGCTGCCCGCACACACAGAATGCGAAGGTGCACCCTTTGAATTATTCATGAGCCTTCAACAACGGCGTAAATCCGTACTGAGGAGTGGGGGGGGGGGGGGGGTGATCGGCGATAGTCACCGTCACCACGATTACAAGCCCATAACCGGACCGGCGCAGGGGGGGGGGGGGGGAGCTTGGTCCCCCCCCCCCCCCCACACACACACACACTTTACAAGGATCGGATGTTCCACGCTTTTGCGTGAAGTATAAAGTGGGAGGAAAGTGGCAGCAAAATATGAAGAATTTTTGTTGTTGTTGCTTTTTTTTTTTGCTTGTCAGATAACTTTCGGCGGAAAATCAGACCTTAAAAATATTTACATTTTTTTTGTTTTTGAAATATCTGTGAGAGGGAGCGGAGCGACCGAACGGGGGGAGGGTGTGTGTGGGGGGGGGGGGCGGGGGGTGTATCCCTCTTCCACACGAGGAAGATTTTGCATTTTCAGACCTGAAATTCAGCGATCTGGGGGGCATTTCATGAAGCGTTTTTCTGACAAACTGTTACAAGTTATCGAAATCCTTGCATCTGATTGGCTAAGAGCAAAATGCTTCATGAAATGCCCCCCTGGTGCACACTTTTGGTGATTTTTTTTTCTTTAAGAAAACAATAAGAAAATGAAATATTCACAATATATTATTGAATGACTAAATCGTGGTATTTCAGCTCTTGCTCCGCCTGTGCGACATCACTGTGAAGGCCTGCTAAATAGTGGGGCCTACCACCGGCGTAGTCAGGATTTGATCTTAGGGGGAGCGGTTATGAGAGGGAGGGGGAGCGGTTATGAGAGGGGGCGAAGCAAGCGAGGGGGAGGGTATGGTACTGGGGTTTCCCCCTCCCACGGTGAAATCTTTTTGCATTGAAAATGCTGACATTTTACAGTCCAAAACTGCCGTTTCTAGCTATATTCTTTGCTTTGGAAATTAAGGGGGGGGGGGGCGCACCGGGCGCAACTGCTGTAAATAACTGGCAGCAACATCAGGAAAATGGCATAGCGATTAAATGCGAGCGAGCGAAGCGAGTGAGCTTGAAAATTTGGACATTTTAAAGTTCTAAAACTGCCGTTTTTGGCTGTATTTTTTCGCTTGGGAAATTAAGGGGGCGCACCGGCCGCAACTGCTTTCAGTTACTGGCAGCAACATCTGGAGAATGGCATAACGATTGAATGCGAGCGAGCGAAGCGAGTGAACTTGAAAATTTTGACATTTTACAGTCCCAAAACTGCCGTTTGTAGCTATACTTTTTCGCTTTGGAAATTAAGGGGGGCCGCACCGGACGCAACTGCTGTCAATCACTGGCAGCGATATCAGGAGAATGGCATAGCACTTAAATGCGAGCGAGCGGAGCGAGCGAGCTTGAAAATTTTGACATTTTACAGTCTAAAAACTGCCGTTTGTAGCTATACTTTTTCGCTTTGGAAATTGATGGGGGCCGCACCGGGCGCAACTGCTGTCAATCACTGGCAGCGACATCAGGAGAATTGCATAACGATTAAATGCGAGCGAGCGAAGCGAGTGAGTTTGAAAATTTGGACATTTTACAGTCCAAAAACTGCCGTTTTTGGCTGTATTTTTTCGCTTTGGAAATTAAGGGGGCGCACCGGGCGCAACTGCTGGCAGCTACTGGCAGGAACATTAGGAGAATGGCATAA
The DNA here is from genome assembly GCA_033980235.1 of Diadema setosum. Classification (NCBI taxonomy): domain Eukaryota; kingdom Metazoa; phylum Echinodermata; class Echinoidea; order Diadematoida; family Diadematidae; genus Diadema; species Diadema setosum. The sequence continues at coordinate 11,447,130 of CM067077.1, read as the reverse complement.
CGATTGAATGCGAGCGAGCGAAGCGACTGATCTTGAAAATTTTGACATTTTACAGTCCCGAAACCGCCGTTTGTAGCTATATTTTTCGCTTTGGAAATCAAGGGGGGCCCGCACCGGGCGCAACTGCTGTCAATCACTGGCAGCGACATTAGGAGAATGGCATAACGATTAAATGCGAGCGAGCGGCAGCCAGAGAGCTTGAAAATTTGGACATTATTTTTACACTCCAAAAACTGCCGTTTGTAGCTATATTTTTCGCTTTTGTTTGTCCCACTTTATTGGGGAACCACCCCCCCCCCCCCCCCCATCGACGACTCTGCATATGAGGGAGCTTTTGTTAAGTGAAAGATCTGCTGCACACTCTTTGGTAAATTAGGGAAATATACGTCAATCTCAAAAGTGTACAATGTCCATCGAAAGGGATCCAGTATAGCGGAGCTTTTGCATGTTTATGATTGCAATTCAACGATCTGGTGCATAGTTCTGGCGGTATTTGGACAATTTTCCATTAAGAAAGTTCGAGATTTGTCCTCATCTCGGGAATTGTCATCACTCACTGTCGTTTCAAATGCATGATTCAGAAAATGGACGGGGTTCAATAATGGCGATATAGTTTGTTATTGTTTGTTTGTTTTCGTACATATTTTGTAGATGGTCCCCAGTTACTCGCGTCATAGAATGTTTACATGTAGGCCTATACTATTTGACGTTGTCAACGTCTGAGCCATACCTTACAGTGTATGTCGATGGTACTTTCTTAGCGAGCGAGCGAAGCGAGCGAGCGCTTGAGAAAATTATGTAATTATGTATACATTTTCCTACAAGATAGAATACTGTTCAGCTCTGTTACCTGTCTGAAGGCCGGCGTACAAACTTCATGCAATATGCCAAAATTGATACAATCGCATTTCTGCTTCCTCCATTTTTTCCCCAAAATTCAGGGGGGATGATTGTACAGGCCATCCCCCCCCCTCCTCCATTTCGGGGGGGGGGGGGGGATATATCCCCCCATCCCCCCGGGATTTACGCCCATGGCCTTCAAGGTCTGCCGCATACGTCGTGCACACACCGGTAATACGGACTGGTCCATTGTCAAATATAGGTAAAATGCTGCAGAAACAACATAGGGGCAGTCATAAACATAGCATTATATGGATTAAACCTACATTGACAACATGAATTACATGCTTTTCATGAAATTGTTTACATTATCTGCCTTTTAACTGACCACACACTCACGCGCACACACACACACACACACACACACTCACTGAGGTATCATATACAGAGCTACCAAGTCTCACGCATTCTGCGTGAGACTCAAGCATTTTGGATCCGTCTCACGATCTCACGCATGGCGCCCATTATTCTCACGCATCGGGCGATGTCTGCAACTTGGGCCTATGATAATGAGCATAGCTCAAAGGATTAAAGTGATAGTTGCAATTGAAGGTATTATTATTATTATTATTATATTTCCCTTTTGTCTTTCAAACTTTGAAAAATACAGTCACTTAAGTATGCACCTGAAAAATTGAAAAAGCTCCCTAACGGGCCGTGGGAGGGGAGAAAACCCCTCCCACACCCTCGCTAGCGCACACATTCGCGCGCCGAGATGCCGAGTAATGAAAATCTCACTCATAAAATTTGTTTTGAACTTGGCATCCCTGCATATATTGCTGACAGTCGCTTTCTCATACATGGGCAGCAACTTCAGTAAATTAATAGCAAACCCAAGTACAATCTAACAGATGCAAAAATAGAAACTGAAAGTTGATGTAGTGTAGATTCACAATCATGTTGGAATGTTGACCACTGCATGTTTCACCGGCACTGCGCTGCACTCTGCTTCATGCTCCACTCGCGCGGTTCATCAATACAGTGTACGTTTATTTTTATAAAAATCTTCTATGAAAAATGTGACCTCGAAAAAGTGTTTACTTTCTTTTTTTTGCTGAGTGTATACACTGAACTCAGTGACAATATTGTGACGGAACAAGTAAATGCCAGTGGCGGATCCAGGCAGGGATGCATCCATCCCCCTTATTTTCGTTAAAACAAAAATATGGAAAAAATGAAGGGGGCGAGTGCGCCCCCTCCTTGATTATGTAAAGCCCCCCCCCCCCCCCACCCCTTTACGGAATTCCTGGATCAACCCCTTCATGTTTGCAAGAAGTAAGTTGGGATGATTATCTTATTGTATGAAATGAAAACAAAATGTCCACAGAAAATCTATTCAAACTCGTTAGGAGAATTATACTGAGGATCTTTATGCGATGAAAAAGTGGATAAGTTACACACATTACTTTACAATAATTAATAGCGGCTAATTTGTCATATACCTTGGTACATGTACTCCACGAGAAGTACCAAAAATACACCTAAACTGTCTTACAAAAGGTGATTTTGCCTCCATCTAAATTACAAGTAAAATATGAATGACTTCAATATGTTTATTAGTAGAGAACGTTGTTTTCTTTACATGGTATATATCTTCGACCAACCTTTTTTTCCCCGTAGTAATTACTCAGCCATAAATATTATGTCAAGTTCTGTGAGACTACTTTGGAAAGTGTTAATATTTGACATTTACACGCTTTGGCCCTCTAAAAAGCAACCACTCATAATTTCTCTGTCTTTCTATAAGGTTATTATGTACATGAAGTAGTTCATTAAAAAAAAAAAACTACATGTACTTAGGAATATAGATTACCACTACTTTTATCCCAAGAGATTTTCACTAACATTTCCCTTTTTTCTGGAAGACAAATTGATACTGATAGGCATACTTCGAGGTAAAATTAAAAAATATGAGAGAGGAAGATAATGAGAGATATTTGAATACTTTGTTTAATGGGCACTTTTATGTATGGGAATAACTGACAGTTTTCTTTTTTTTTTTTTTTGGTATACCCTTCCCAAATAGAACATCTGGCATAGCGTATCATACATGGACATTAATTTTGTTTTCCCCAGGAAATAATCCATTATCACCTGGACTCTGAACATTTGTCATACTTCTTAATTTATGTAGATACAGACCTTCATGGTTAAATAAAAAGAATGCAGAAATCGTGTCTGGGATCATTAATTTCATATAATTTTTGCCCAGGCAGCAACTGGATCCAAGTCTGTGGCCGACATGTATATACACGTACGAAATGCAAAGTCAAAAGCGTTACATATTGCACGATCGTCATTGATTTACTGCTCATTGCTCTTCCTGGGATATGGCAAGAACTTATCCTTGGAAATTGTACCACGAGCAGAATTGTAGTATGTTTGTCCATTTATTCTCATCCAAATTATCTTTTGTAATGCAATTACAATGGCATTTCCAAGTCGATCGTTATGTAAAACGCACTTTTTTACTTTTACAGAATTCCTGCAATTTTGTAAGTGACAGACCGTTAAATTTCACATTTTTTTTTCTTATTCCCAACCCCCCCCCCCTAAAAAAAAAAAAAAAAAAACTTACCTTTCTTGTCTTGCATATTTCTCCGCAATTAGTAGCTCATCAAAATTGTTAAGTTGGCAAGTGTATGCTCAGGTGTGGCAACATTCCTTACTTCAAGAGGAAGGCCATGGAATAACACAAGAGGACCACGGGATATGGTGCATGCAATCACTTTTAATTCACCGTTATGTTCTTGAGATCACTTGTCAGTCGAGGCACTAAATCACTCTAGCGCGCGGGGGAAATTGGCGAACAATGCCCGTTGCTATACTTTCAGATGAAAAACATTTTGTAAATGAAAACCCCATAAGTTTTTAATGTACCATTTAGGTTTAAACATCAACAATCCGTGGTATCCTACTTTTATTTGATACCAGAACTGCACGCAATCTAATCTGTAATAACCTCATGTCTTTTTGTTGTCTTTTTATATTCGTCTGTAGCTATACGGAGTGATCGGAAATGATAATGCTGACGTAAGCTTGATTTAAAACCTTAATTGTAAACAAAATAATTTCATTAAGGAGGGGATATTTCTTTTATAAGACGTCTGGGACTGCGACTTGGTGGATACACAATTTCTCATAAAGATCAACGTGATCAGTTCGTAACGGCCGGTGTATGGGAGTATCCCATATCAAATACACCTACAGACATTATGTTCAAATCATCTTACACACTGACACATCTCTTTCTTTGGTAGTTGCATAGAAAACGTATACCAATAGCCTAATGTGAAGCAAGTGAACATTTAGATTTGAAAATCCACAGAAAATGCACACAGTTTGCATCTAGATGAGACAAAGTATGTCTGAAATAGTGTAAGCAAACTTTTGAAGACAAAGTACAACGTACATTATAACGACTGTTGTTGCGAAATACAGCGGGGAATCCCAGGGCTAGACACGCGCCACCAATCGTCGCGCAAACAATCGCGACAAGGAAATGGGGATTCCCCCATCGAAGTGAATGCACAAACCGAGCAACCCAAGGGGTTTTACGCTGACGAGTTTCACGTTGCCTGTTACGTTTCAATCCCTATACGTACAAACTGTTACAGAGTACGTTCGTCGTGTTGCCATTGCGGCATTGGTATAGGTGAATGTTTCCAGGAGCTTTGTGGAATACATGCATCTGGACTTCCAGTTCAACCCTGGCACCGACACATAATACAACTCGGTGACCTATTTCCGCAACAGTGCTAAGTCTGATCTCCATTGATTACCATGTTGCTGTATGTTGTGGTCCTCTAAACAAACTGGAACGAGGTAAGCTACAACTACTTCTGTTCTACTTACTGTCCACTGCCTCTTGTCCATTATGAGTTCATTCATCATACGTTCATACAAAACGTATGTATTTCTATAGTAAGGTTGAGTTATTATATAGATACACCTGACCAGGCTCATATCAACTGGAAGTTATAAAGCAGAAACCAAGTAAGTTATTCAACGTATTATCTTATTGACAATCACATATCTTTTAATAGTTTTATGATCTAACGCTGCTATCGTTTTGGCTAAAATAATGGCATTATGATTTTAATACAGCTACCATAATAGACACACTGCGTTGTAGAACACATTGCATTTCATACATGTAAGTTAACTTTACACAGCCCAGTCGCTATATAAATAGCACAGCGTCTGGTCGGGCTACCTACATGTAAGTATACGTCACACGTAGTACAACGTAATAACGACGGGACGTGACCTGCCACCCCCTCGGCCTCGGTGCCCTCTTATTATCCAAGCTGTGTGGTCATAACCTTGGTAATCGGGGAATAGAGTGTATTATACCAAGGAGGCTAGCGTCTCACCTCCCCTGGTAATACGGTCCAGGGGCGGATCCAGGAATTCTGTAAAGGGGGGGGGGGGGCGTAACTATCATTTTTGGCGCTACTTCCGGGTTTCATTTCATTTTTTTCTTTTTATTTCTGTTGTTTTAAACGATAAATAAAGAGGGGGGGGGGCGTGCGCCTCTTGCGCCCCCCTCTGGATCCACCACTGCGGTCTACACCTCAGTAGGTAGGCCCTATAGCCAAGGGCCAACCGTATTTCCGACCACACAGTTAACATATCATCTAACTAAAGGTAGATAATCCGTCTGGTATAATTACTTGAATATGACCAAGGAGGTTCAAGAGAATGGAGTTACAACTCTTATATTCCCTTTGAAACCATGTTCGAAGCCGCCACTCAAAAATATCTGAAGTATGTACCAAACTGGAACTGCCCGACAATTTTATAGAAAGACAATTGATTCATGTGTCATTGCATAACGACCAGCTACCTTCTAGGAAAGATATGTCTTTATGGCGGTAAAAACTTTCCGCCATCCCTACTTATGGAACATGAGCAAATACAAAAAGGCATAGGCAGGGGATGCACGGATAGAAATCACAAAGAAATTAATGAAATGGCACTTAAGCTTACTGGACATGGGCATGTCCGGGCACAAATCTGACATATTGATTATAAAGAACTATTGTCGAAGATTATTCCAAATCATTTTCATATGGCGGAATTTAGCGGACAGTGTTAAAATCGGCATTCAAAGAGGGTGTACTTTCAAATACATGTACTTTCACAACATACAGCTCCGATTTACACATTTGCAGGTATTTCTGGACGAGTGTGACCTTTGTTCTAAGTGTTTTATCATTTCAGAGGAGAAATTTCATGTCATTTAATGAATAAACAAGCAAGATATACCCGATAATAAATGTTAGAGTTACAAATCCTTCTTCTAATTGCCCAGAATGATGGCGGCTTCAAACATCGAACGTCAAAGGTACAAATGCACCTGTGGAATTCTTTTGTGCATCCATAGAAATCTGACAACTGTTTGAATAATTATGGCAGTTGGAACTCCAGCTCTAGAACCTCCTTGATATGACCCAGTTCATACGGGCAAATTATGTATTGCAGGGGTCATGCACAGGTGCTGTGTGTAGGCCTAGTCATCTGTGACGGCTGTGTACAGCAGTTTGCTATTAAAGGGGCATTCCAGATGATTTTCATAATTTCACATGATGTGATACATAAATCGATAGTTCCATGTATAGATTTGTGGAATTTATTGAGGTTCTTGAGCATGCAGAGAAACAATACTTTGAAAAATCTTAAACAAATTATACTGAACAGTGTTGATGACATAGGAGACTCACATATTTCAGAAATGTAGTCAGTGTAATTCCATTACAACACCACTTGCTTGCAAATTCACCTGTATATAATATATGCATGCCTTCTTCTTTTGTTCTGCTCCCTGGAGCCAGAACTCTTATGCTGAGGCTGCCATGTCATCATCCTTGTTCATTGCAATTTGTTTTGAATTTCGAAAACATTTTTATTCTTCACTCTTAAAACATCCGAGTCAGAACTGACCCGGAACTGGGTCCGTTGGGGTCACACACCGTTCCGGGTCAGAAATGACAAGGAATGGGGTCAGATATGACCCATTCAGAGTCATGAATTGGGTCAGGGTGACCCCATTCGGGGTCTTCATGACCAAAGTCCAAGTCATTTTTGAACCGGAACGGTGTGTGACCCCAACGGACCCAGTTCCGGGTCAGTTCCGGCTCGGATTTTTTAGAGTGTTCATCCCAATCACTATAAATTCTGAAACTCTGTACCCAGTATAACTAATTTACAGTTGTTCAAATGTAAAAATCTGAAAATCATCCGGAGGTCCGTCATAATCCACTGTGGTCAATTCAATTCAATTCAATTTATTCAAAAACCAAACACAAATTAATAGCAAGATAACACAAAATTTAAAATTAAGTATAAGTTTTACCTTTTGTCTTTTTACGTTTAACGCAACCACTTATATTCACTCACATTCACGCACTCGTTCAAGCGCGAACACACATTGAGTTATTCTGTGCTGTTCTGTAGCTATTTTTATGTCATACGTCATGGGTGTATCTACCTGTCAAGCCTCCAAGGTTTTTACTGATACATCCTATTTCAATTTTCTTTATTATAATGCACTCTGTTTGTTCTATTGTATTTGTTCGCTGATAGTACTTTTTAACATTTTAACCTGTACATATTGTGTATATATGCATGATTGTAATTTCCAATCTTTTTATCCGAAGAATGAAATAAACGAATGAATGAATGAATGAAAATCGCTGATACAAAAATTCACATGGTTTTTAGGACCCCGAAAGAACCAAGGCTTGTGAGTGGAGCCCTATACAAGGTACAAATAAGTTGGGACTCAGCAGCACAAAGGCCAACCGCCAATGATGTAAAGTGGCATTCCCCATCATAATAATCAGTTGAGTGAACATTCAGATCAGTCACTGAAACCACCGACAGCAGACCAAGATACCACGTAAATTCACACACTAACACTACGACATGGCAAGTATATATCAGAACAATCATAATGTATATACAATGGCAACAGATAAACCTACATGTACATTAAAAAGGAGACCATAAACATACTAAGACACACACACACAAACACACCCACACCCTCACACCCCATACACAACCACACCACACAGAGCACTCAAAACTAAAGTAGGCTGGCCAGTCTACATAACATCAAATACATGTTTAACATGTAGTTTAACAAATTCATTTCAAATTGTCTAAGAGATATTTTTTACACTGAACTTTGAACCTAGAAAATGTTGTACTGTTCCTAATGTCAACAGGTAGTTGGTTCCACTCTTTCATACAAATGGTTCGGTAAGAATTCAAGGAAACCGTAGCCCTTACATGAGGACGATGGAAGAGGTTTCTTTGACGTGTGTTGTAATTATGAATCCGTGAGTTCAGGGAAAATAATTCTTTTAACTGGCAATATTGTGGATAAGACTGAAGTTTAAACACAAAAACCAAAAAATGAAACGATACTAATTCATCAATTGGTAGTAACTTAATTGAAGGAATAATGGCTTACTCGGCTGTCGGAAGTTGGAATTGGTGACAAGCCTTATTACTTTCTTTTGTAATACTTTCAATTTATCAATGTGGGTCTTAAACGTATTGCCCCATGCAACATTGCAATAAGTCAGGTATAAAGGAAGAATGCTTTTGTATAAAGTCCTTAAAATCCTCTCTGGCAATATATAATTCATGCTTTCAATTCATGCTTTATTTCATTTTTCGAAAAGAACATAAACATTTCACTTTCTTTGGTAACAGAGAATAAGGTTGCATAGTCAAGACAAAGTAAATTGAGAAAACTAAAATCGAGGAACCTTGGAATAAGAAATACGTTGTAATGAAACTTGACTGAAGTGATAAGGACGGCATAATACGTAAGACATCGAAAAATGGAGGGACCCACTAAAAAGACAATGCTTGTAGAATGTGGGCCCCTCAAGTACAGAATGTCAATAGAAATTGAACGGATGCAAAAAGGGGAAGAAAGACTGGGAATAAAGTAAAAAAGAAAAAAGTCTGGAAGCCCTCTAGGAAGATAGAGTATCAAACAGACATACATACTCAGGCGAGTAAACAGAAAACGAAACTGGGACGGCGAAACTAATAAAGGGGGACTCATAGACAAGACAGAACGAGACAAGACAGAACGAGACAAGACTAATATAACAGGAAGACAATACAACGGACAGAAAGACAGAACAGATCCAGTGATCCTCGACAGAATTCATTGAAAAAAATGATGGGATGCGTGAAAAGGATACCATTATATAGAAAAGTATAGAGAAATAGATGCAGAAATAATATAAATGAAATCAAACCTACTCTGTAGGTGTCTCAGGACAAGAGAGACGAGAAAATACGGTATATCACTTGTAAGCCAAGTTCTTCGAAAAGGAATTGAAATAAGCCAACAGGCTAATTCAATTCTGTGGGATCATAAAATTGCAATAAAAAAACTTTAATCTTCTTTTAAATGAATATATAGAGGGGGAATCTTTTATATCATTATTCAGGGAATTCCAGTAAGTTGGGCCAGTGTAAATAAGTGTGTTCTTAGCAAACATCGTTCGTAAAAGAGGTAAATGAAATTCATTGGAGCGTCGAGTGGGATACTCATGGAATGATTGATTTCTTTGAAACATAGAAGCAAAAATGGACGGGAGTGAGTCGTTGCTGTACATGTACATAAATTGCCCCAAATTATATAAAAACAAATCTTTAATTTTTAATAGCTTATTGGAGGAAAATAACAAATTTGAGTGGGAGGGTATGGAAGGATAACAGATGATACGGAGAGCTTTCTTTTGTAGAAGGAACACTCTATCCAGTAGATTCTGATGAGTGTTACCCCATACTAAAACACCATAATTAAGATAAGGCAATATCAATGAAGAATATAACATAAGTAATGATTTTTGTGGAATACACGAATTCATTCTATTTATAACGCCTATATTACGCGAGATTGTGTTGGATATATAATCAATATGTAACTTCCAGGAAAGTTTGTCGTCAACAATAATTCCAAGAAATTTAAGATGTGAAACTCTTTCTAACTGAATATCATTCAAAACTATAGCTGTACTCAGAGTATCAACAGTATTACTGAAAATCATGTATTTCGTTTTTTGGGCATTCAAGGATAGTTTGTTGGCTCTTACCCAATTACTCACTTTTTGTAATTCAGAATTAACTTTTTGAACAAGAAAATTAGCATCATTTTGGGCAAAAAATACATTAGTATCGTCAGCAAAATGAATGAAAGAAAGTACTTCAGATGCCTGACAAAAATCATTAATATAAGCAATAAATAACAGTGGTCCTAATAAACTTCCCTGCGGAACACCACAATTTACTTCTCTTGTCACTGAACAATTATCTTTGATTATAACAAACTGTCTTCTATTTTCCAAATAACTCTTGAACCACTCCAAGGCCTTCCCACGTATTCCGTAATGTGATAACTTGTGGAGTAGAATATCGTGATCAACAGTGTCGAAGGCCTTGGAGAAGTCCAAGAAAATACTAATTAAATGAGAATGATTATCAATTGCGTGAGCCACTTTATCAATAAAATATAAAAGAGCATGAGTTGTATTATGCTTCTCTCGAAAACCGAATTGCGAATTAGTAAAAATATTATGCAACTTCAAAAAACCAATAGTTCTCTTATAAATGAGTTTCTCTAAAACTTTGGACAACGATGATAATAATGAAATTGGACGATAATTACTGACATCAGATTTATCACCCTTCTTAAATAATGGAATTACTTTGGCCAGTTTCATCTTGTCAGGAAACACACCGTTAGAAATTGACAAATTGAATATATGAACAAGTGGATCAACAACTGAAGATATAACACCTTTAAGAATGAAATTATCTATATCATCATACCCAGAACTCCTCTTGTTCTTAAGAGAAGATACAATATCAATAATCTCATGTCTATTAGTTGGAGTAAAATAAACAGAATTGGAATTGCGCTGGCCTAAATATTCAGTAAAATGATGCTCTGACGCAGGAATATTTTGGGCGTAACTTTCACCTATCTTTGAAAAGTAAGAATTGAAAGCATTTGCAATGTGAACAGGGTCACTGATGATTTCATCATTCAACTTAATGTTGTCGAAACCAGATTTTTTACTCGAGACATTCATAGCTTGCTTTAACACATTCCAAGTATTTTTCATATCAAACTTGTATCTTTGCAATTGCTTGAAATAGTATCTTTTCTTCTCAGAACGTAAAATCATAGTTAGAGTATTTTTATATAAAGTGTATTTACGTTTTGATCGCTCATTTTTTTCCAATTTGTATCTATAATACAATCGATTTTTCCTGTTAATCGACCGAAGAATTGATTTTGTAATCCACGGCAACCTAGGTGTCTTTTTATAATCTGGTTTATTTTTTTGTTTCGGAATTACATTATCCAAATGATAATTAAATGTTTCCATGAAATAATCAAAAGACAAATTAATATCATCACTTTCAAAAACTCTTGACCAATCAACAGTTTCGAGAACCGCATCAAGACTAGCTAGCTTTTCAGACGAGACTCTACGACTCAATAAAGGAGATGAAAAAAATTTAACATTATTAACTGAGGTTTTAAGCGCAAAATGAGTCATAATTGGATAATGGTCTGTCATATCTGAAAGAATTATATAAGAATTAATAAGGGGTAGGGTATTACAAAACATATTGTCGATCAGAGTAGCAGAGTGATCAGTGACACGCGTAGGTTTCGAAATAAGCGGAAGAAAAGAAGAGGACAAAAATGTTTGAAGAAACTCGTGTGCGGCAGTATCATTTTACAACTTGAGTAAGTCAATATTGAAGTCGCCGAGGAAGAAACAATCCTTATTTTTAAAAACTGGGGATTTTATCAAATCTGAAAGGTAAGTTAAAAAATCCTTGATATTGGAGTTTGGAGGTCTGTACATAATGCCGACCACAATATTCCTAATTCCTGGGATGTAAATTTCTAAAAATAATGATTCAACAATATTATCCATTCTGGAAATATCATCATGAACAATACATTCAAAAGCGTTCGATATGTACAGTGCAACACCTCCACCACTCTTATCGGGCCTGTTATTAGCAAATATATTGTAGCCGTCAATGTTGAAAAAATTTTCAGTGTTGGAGTTTAACCAGGTTTCACTTAAACCAATAACTGAAAATGCCTGATTTGCATCAGTCTCTAAAAATAATTTTAACTCATCAAAATGCTTATTCAAACTCCTGATATTTAAATGCAACAAAGAAAATGTATCTGCAGAAAAACTTTCGTAAATATCTTTACATTGATTCACAGTAATATATTTACACAACATATTTTCAGTTAACTCTCCACCAAAATCATAAGGCAATTCATTTACAGATGAATTTAAGTTTTCAGCGATAGCATTGTCATAAAAAATTGCTCGTGAATTAGAAACTCCACGAACCGGATCTGAATCTAACCTTATGTGCCTAAATAACTCAAAAAAGTCATTATTTGAAAGAGAACTAAACGGTGCATTCGGGAAATTAGCCATTATAAATGTGGAACATATCTATGAAAGTTTGTATTACCGATCGAGCCTCAATGACAGGAACGAGTGCATACTGCGAGAAAATAAGAAACCAACAGAGTGAGGTAGGACACAGGAGAAGCCGAAGAACATGGATTCTGTCAAAATCATAATGAGCAGAGGATCGCTGCGAAGAAGTCGAACAGGGAAGAAAAGAGAGCAGTACAAAGTAGACGAGAAAGTTCAGTAACAACGAAGAGAAACATGAAACACACATAACATGTAACGAGGACAAATTGGTTGTCTCCGAGGGCTTCCGAGACGATAACAATGGAATATATACAATACAGAAATCCGAGCGGACATTAGGAATGACATGCTAATAGTTTTTGACTGGCTCCCGCAATGTAGAGCTGGTGCGCTTTGAGCGCTCGAAAAGGTCCAGTTGTGATGTAGTGGATGGATAAACGAGAAAAAAGAATCACTATGCTGAAAATGATAACAGGATTGAAAAAAATACAACCTGTTTGACAGACAGACTAACGAGTACAACATCCTGATGTTACAAATAAAATCAGTGTGACACACGAAACGCTTATCAAACAAGGGCATTTGCCCATATTAATTAGATGCATTTAAATATGACATTGCGGGGGCCCATGGAGTTCCTATAATAAACCAGATCACTAACATGAACAGTATCACAAACCAAGGCCGTGTAAAAATAACCACTAAACGCATATGGAAAGCTGTGAGTGGTGCGATGTTTTAGCCAATCGGGTTGCAGGGACTCCCATTATGCATAATCAATATACAAGGAACACATATGGAAAGATTTATAAGCATTACAGGGGTCGGTGACTGAGTGAACCAACTTCAAGTCACTGATGTCTTTCAACGTGGGCTCACTAGAATAAATCAATAGGTGACCGGACAAAAGCCAAACAAACAAAACACAGGCGTGATCGAGAAGGCTAAAAGTAGGGTAAAGCACTTAAGGTATTCAATAGTTTGTCAGACTGAAGAAAACATGAGTGCGCATAGTGATAACACATAATCAACAACTGATGTGTAACAAGAATAATCAGCTGTGGTGCTAAGAACGTAATAAACTGTGATAGATTATGCATGACTCAGAGGAGAAGGAATCTGATGGAGCAGGGTTCACGACCACAGAAGACTGTACACTATCAAGCAGACAAAGAGTAATTTGAAATCATTTAAAGGATCAAATTGCCAATTCTAAAGAATTTGGTGGACTAAAAGTAGGCAGGAGCACCTGAGATATCCAACAGTTTGTTTGACTGAAGAGAACATGAATGCTCATGGTGATTACACAAATTATCGGAAACTGATGAGAATAGTCAGCTCTGGGTGTTAAATGCGTAAATTGACTATAATAGAGGTTATGCATACCCATAAGGAGACGGAATCTGGAACAGGGTTAACGACCACAATAACTTGTGTACAATATTATACAGGCAGGGAGTGATTTAAAAGCGCTTAAAAATCGGTTTGCCTGAGTGAATAAACTCCGTGGATGGTTGGAAAAAAAAAAAAAACACCCGGGAATCTGGAACAGAGGAATTTGATTTGTATAGTTTGATTGTGTCTATGCATGGAAAACATCGGTCACCTATTTGGTAGTTGTAACAATCAACTCGAGATTATGCACGAGTCCTCAACTAAAAACACACTGGTTCAACAAACAAAATGAAAAGCACAATCATTTCAGAATACAAGGGGAAAGTGCTGACACGGCTGTTGGCTGTTTGAAACAAACTGTTCATTGAGGTCACTCAACCTCTATTATGTGTGGTACATTAAACAACAGCAGCTAGGAATGCATTGAACACCCGAAACGAAGTATAATTACATAATAGGACCTGCTCTTAAAGGGACGGCGCAACGTCAGCCGAGACTTGGCCTTTAACTTTTACAAGGATACCAGAAACCACCCTAGTTAAAGAACCAAAGAGCATCACTTAAGAGACTTTCTATCTTCATTCATTTTTTAAGAGTGAGACAGAGAGAAAGAAAGAGAGAAAAGGAAAAGTCCCAACTGAATCAGCGCCATCCCTTCAAGGAGACGCCCCGAACAGTGCAGAATAATACCGGCAGTAACCATGGTAACATAAGCTTAACTTTGTTAAGTTCGAAAAATAACAGAGTACAAATACGCAGAAAATTCAGGCCCGTAGCCAGGATTTTTCAAGGGGGGGTGCGGTCACTAAAAAAACGGACCTTCGGTACCAATACCAATGATCACACACACACACACACACACACACACACACACTATTTTATATATATATATATATATATTCTTTGGACGACCGAACTAAAAAAGTTGTATAAGAATGTGCGCGCGAAGCGCGCCGCAAATTGTGAATTTTGACTGTTTTAATGACGTTTTAAAGTCTCGAGGAAATTTGTATTCTTGTCTGTTGCATGCAATCGCGTTACGGTATTTCATCTAGGAAATAGTAAAAACTCATTTTGCCAGGAAGTTGCAAAGTTTAATTGTGTTCGAGACTCTGCGCGCGTAGCGCGCCGCAAAATTGAGAATAGTGATTTTCCTGGTGTTGTTTTAACTTTTATTTTTTCTATTGTATACCCGCGTTAGCAGGCCTGAAACCTGGTATGCGAGTTTGTCAAAAACGAAAATAAATAAGAAAATTTTTAAAACAAAATGAATTGTAAATGTGAACCATTTATATTTTGCCTCCTTGTGGTAGGATATTTCCAGCATTTCCGAATTTTCAAATAATCATTTTAGATTAATAATATTAAAGGTAGTAGACCCGATTCGCAAACATCTCCAATATCAGTCAAATGTCATATTAACCATAATCATCATGCTAAGAAGGTTTTCTTTGTGAAATTTGGAGGTCAGTGAAATTCAAAAATTAAACATCCGTTAGCCATTAGAAGAAGTTGAGTGCAAATTCAGACCTCAGGCTTAGTGCTCAGATGTTTTCCTATTAATTTGATTTGATCTGTCTTACTGTGCACACTAAGATACATACTGGAATGGTTATTTCTTATCTATCAAATTATAGTAGGTTATTTGGTTACTAGCTGTCTCTGGGTATTTTCGAATTTGGGCTGCAAACAGTGGCGTATCTAGGGAAAACGGCGCCCGGGGCAAGCACGAAAATTGCGCCCCTAATTTCTGAAAAAAAGTGTTCAACCCCTACCCCATCCCGGTAGGGACTTTAAACAACGTCCGCATGATGCTTTTTCAAGCACTTAAAAGGGATCTTTTTGAGGGTGATTTAAATGTAATGAATTTTGATAGATTTTGGCGAGCGAGAGCAGCGAACGAGCCGAAAAATTTTGTATTTCAGCTTACAAAACATGGAATTTTTGTCATTTTTTGCTTACCAAATCTTACAATTCTAATCAAGATATTATAGTGACAGTCTTATAGATATCGATTTATACCAAAAGAACTGAGGACTTAAAAAAATACTCTAAATTAGTGCGCGCGAGTGTGCTGAAATTTGTAAATGTCCTCGTCATCATCACGTATTGTTCTTATATTTTTTTTATATAAATTTTTGCGACCGAGCGCAGCGAGCGAGCCGAAAATTTTTGTATTTCAGCTTACAAAACATGGAATTCTTGTCATTTTTTGCTTATTAAATCTCACAATTATAGTGACGACCTTATAGATAACGATTTATACCAACAAACTGAGGACTTGAAAAAATACTCTAAATTAGTACGAGCGAGTGAGCCGAAATTTGTATATTTCTGCGTCATCATCACGTTTTTTTCTTATCTTTTTTGATTTTTTTCTTGCGCCCCCCTTCCCCGTATGTTCGAAACCGTTGGCGTCCTCTTTTGATCCAATCGGCGATCGCTTCAGAAGGAATGAAATTGCAGTCGCTGCTCCGTGTAACATTTTCCTGCTAAATATAAAATGACATGAGTGAACACAATAGACATTATCATTTTGTCCGCGTCATCGTCACGTTTTGTTCTTATCTTCTTCTCTTTCTTTATACAAATTTTGGCGAGCGAGCGCAGCGAGCGAGCAGAAAATTTTTGTATTTCAGCTTACAAATCATGAAACTCTTGTCATTTTTTGCTTATTAAATCTTACAATTCTAATCAAAATATAGTGACGGCCTTATAGATAACGATTTATACCAACAAACTGAGGACTTGAAAAAATACTCTAAATTAGTACGAGCGAGTGAGCCGAAATTTGTATATTTCCGCGTCATCATCACGTTTTGTTCTTATCTTGTTTGATTTGTTATTGCTTTTTTGCGCCCCCCCCCCCCGTATGTTCGAAACCGTTGACGCCCTCTTTTGATCCAATGGGCGATCGCTTCAGAAGGAATGAAATTGCAGCCGCTGCTCCGTGAAACATTTTGCCTGCTAAATATAAAATGACATCTGTGAACACAATAGACACTGCCATTTTGTCATCATCACGTTTTGTTCTTACCTTCTTTTTTATACAAATTTTGGCGAGCGAGCGCAGCGAGCGAGCCGAAAATTTTTGTATTTCAGCTCACAGAACATAGAATGTTTGTGTGAACACAATAAACATTGTCGTTTTGTCCGCGTCATCATCATGTTTTGTTTTTATCTTGCTTGATTTGGTTTTCTGCCCCCCCCCCCCCCCCCCCTTACCATTCTCCCTCCCCCTTCCGGGCGAGTTTTTTTTTTTTTTCTTCTTCTTCTTCTTCTTTTTCTTTTCTTTTTTTCTTCTTCTTCTTCGTTTTTTTTCTTCTTCTTCTTCGTTTTTTTCCGTTTTTTTGCGCCCCCAAGGAGTGGCGCCCGGGGCACGTGCCCCCCTTGCCCCCCCCCCCCCTAGATAAGCCACTGGCTGCAAAGAGATCCACTACCTTTAAGTTAGAAGAGAGATAAGTAAATAATGATAAAATAAACAAACAAAAAAGAATGAGTTTCTTTTGTAATACTATCTGACAAACTTTTTACTTTACCATTTTACTTCATAGCTCAGCACTTTCCATTCTCTCTCATATACCCTCTTACCCATTACATTTAAATGAAATACAACTAAAATGAGTTTGCGTGCCTGCATAATACTCTTTGGAAATTATAAGTGAAAATTTTTTTAGGTTTTGGCTCACTTTAAAATGAGAACCAATAGAACTGTCACAACATGAGAAAATGTATAAGTAATAATCAACACTACATTTCCGAATTTGGCCTGCAAAGAAATCCGCTACCTGTAAGTTAGAAAAGAGATTAGTAAATAATGATAAAATAAAAAAGAAAGAAAAGAATGAGTTTCTACCGCTGTATCCAGAACAGAGCCTGAAACGGTGCAGGCTCAAGAAATCGTTTGTACTATAATACGTCTTGAAGTACTGTGTGATACTGTTGACTCAGACTTCTACAAAGCTGTAAGTGAGAATTGTAATCCAATCCGACTCATTTTGTCTCTCCTGATCGTTCGTAAGAAATGCTAATTCATGACCACCTTTTCACAATTTGATTGGAGCATGCATTCATAATGGAAAATAGTTGACATAATAATCTATCCCCAGGCGTTATCATGCCAACATGTACTTATATACATGTACTATATCTTTGTGAGACGTAGATATAAAATGTCTCAGGTTTTCGATTATAGTTATGATTTCGAGGAAATTTCTTTAATTTTTATCATAATAAAAACATTATACGTAAACTTGAGGCTATTAGATTTTCATCCACTTACCTCTGTTCCTGTGAAAAAATGCAAGTGTCAACCTCAATGTCATCCACGAATCGCACGTACTCGGGCGGCCAGTGAAAAAAAAAAAAAAAAGAAGAAAAAAACACCGGTCACACGCGCCAAGGGCCATGGCATGCAGTGCCAATATAATAATAGCTCGCACAAATTGATACATAACATTTGTGTTTGTGTGCATGGGGACGATCCGATGGTTCATACAACAAAAGGGTTTCGTACAATTATTTTTAACATTGTTAAACGTACTCTTCCACATTTACGTAGCATAATAATATGTCTTTATATTTATTTGGATTGTTATCTTGAGAATTGCTAAAAACCGTTATTATGAAAAAGTGGACCTTTCAGAATTTGGGGGGGGGGGGGGGGGGTGCGTACGCACCCGACGCACCCCCCCCCCCCCCCCCCCCCCCTGGCTACGGGCCTGAAATTACCGAGTTCATGTTTTACATGTAGTTTTGAAGAAAAAAAAATGCATCGTATACATAGCTTGTTGCGTCTTGAATGTCAAGGGAACCCATGAAGTTATCAGGATCAACATTCATGGTATGGGTAAAGACATACATGCACCTGATTAGATGAGACATACAGACTTATCTGAGAATGTGAAAATTTTCAGACAGAATCTCGTAAGGAACATTGGTGCTATGATACTTGCACCAGTCTAACATTAAATACACTTATTCGGGTCACTCAACTTGGGGTGAATAGATTAAATAACAGAGGGAATGCAAGGAGCATCCGAAACTCGAAACAAACAAACAAACAGGACTGACTCTTAAAGGGACACTCTGGGACATGCAGCAAAATGTTATGCATTTCTATATACAACAAACTTTCACCAAAAGGTCACAGAATCAGAATACTATAAAGGGTCTCAAATATGATTGAGAACGTATTGACTGGCTACATGAAACAATCGAGTTTGGTCATACGGAAAGAAAAAAAGAAAAAGAAATTTCAACCCCAAACTACGAAAATGCTGCAAATTGGAAAAAACAAAAAACTAGAGAGCATTAACAAGGACTCAAACTTTTCAAGCTATCCTCGAGTGAAATTTTCACGTCTTAGATATACAAACCGATATGACAGTTGTTCCTGTGACACTATAAATTTTCTCAATATCATTAATCAAAACAACTATTTCTGAAAAACATTTCTCTGACCTCCTATCTGTTGTGCATGAAGTCTTAAATGAGAAATTAAAAACGAAAAATCTGGAAAAAGTAAAATAAAGATAAGTTCTATTTTTTAATCGACATGCCAATACCTATAGACAGTTAAATAGAGTGAGCCAAACTCGAAGATATCAAAAGAAACAAACAATCAATTATTTACTAAGTGATTAAACGCCCTTATAACAATTATAATGGCTTTGCTCAATTCACAGGTGCATAAAAACCCTATACCAGAAATAGAGAGTGGAAAACGAAGAAAAGAGAGAAGAGGTACACCCGGGGTGTCATTCGTTTAACCGAGATCTTTCGTTATGCTCTGGCTTAAAGAAAATGAAATATCTTATTTCTCCATGCAATATTTCACTAAGTTTTGCCGGAGAGTAATGAAGGGAAATAAGACTTCTCTCCATGAAAAAAGCAAAGCTTTACATCAGTAAGAAGAAAAAAAAATAACTCATCACACCTGCCTTCGACAGTACAGTAAGTATGAAAGTTCATTTCTCCCTGCTCTCCACTTTCGCCATAACACTTACTGCTTGAAATTAGCAGCCCAACAACGTCAACAACAATTTATATCATATATAAGGAGAGGAAAGAAGCAATGCTTCTTGTTTGTCGGCGATTTTCATAAATGTTGTAATGCAGTATAATATTTTCTCTTACTAGAAAAACCGATAAAGCAAACAGAGCATGCGTTTATGCGACATTTTGTGAAAAAAAAAAACCAGTTTCACGCATAACGGAGTAAATATCGTGATTGAATCAGTGCAGTCATCAGAAATAATGCGAATGACCATAGTTAGCGTGATAAAGCAGGGTGTAAATCAAAATAAATAAAATAAAAAAATGCAGCTACAAGTCTGTCAACATCCAAATCAGGGAGATCCCACACAGCAATCAGGGAGATAGCTGTGTGTTACATACATTGCAGTGTGTGAAAATAATTCCCAAATCAGGGAAATTCTAATATTCTCTTATTTAAACAATAAATATGCAAATTGTGACATTTTCAGAGAGACTTCTGCAGAATCGGGGAGACTTGACATCTCTGCAGTTACGTAACGCGGTAGGCATGGTCATCGCTTACGGGGTAAAAAATTGTGTTTGACTCAAAACACCAATACTCTTGTCATACAATCGGTGATTTGACTATTGGGCATGCCGCCCAGACCTCCGTAACGCTTCTCAATATATCAATTTTATGAGGCTTACAAATTTAACATATTTATGCCTCTATATATACACAAAACCCCCTCGATATAAGTAGAGAAACTATGGCAAATAGCACTAGGACCAGAGGAAAGCTTTGCGAGTTCAAAGTATGGTAGCAAGGTAATGGTACAAAAGAAAGAATTGTGCTTTATCAAATACAAATGAAAAATGAGTATCGGACACTCTTACTCTTTCCAGACAGTCCAAGGAGTCTGCGGGCCGCCACCGGCTTTCGTCTGGCGGGTCTGCAGGTACACTTGAGTTCCGTTAATGCGTATTCGGGTTGACAATTTTTTCTCTCTGCGTAGGTTGAAAGCAATGGAGGCTAGCCTGCCCCTCTCGCGCTTCATTGTGGGCGGTAGGTCGGTCCGGATTGTGATCCGGGAAAAATCGAGCGAGGGAAAAGGCTGTGGACCGGCTCTGGCAGCGTAAGTCGAGGATGTTGTGCTAGAAGCGGTAGTTGCATGAGCAGGTGGTGAAGTTGGCTGAGATGATGGGGCAGTGTGGGTTGGGTGAATTGATGCGACGCTTGAGGTGGGCTGTTGACTCGAGGTTGGTCCGGCGGCAGGTGCTCCTGATCGGCGTTTCGGTTGCTCGTAAGCCTGTAGAAGGGCGTCTCGGTCGGCCATGTGCGAGAATCGGACAATGATTGGACGGGGTCCTGCCGGCTGAGAATCCCTTCGAGCAGAGGGCAGTCGATGAGCATTGACGATCGGGATGTTTCGTGCTTCCTCCGGACTTAGATTGAGAAAATGGCAAGTCACCATCGCAACGACTTTGTAGATGTCTTCGTCTTTGCCGTCGGGCATCCCGTAGATGATAAGGTTCTGTTTTCTTTGGTGGAGTTCTAGAAGCATTAATTTTTCTTCTACGTTGCTTATCTTTGTTTCCATTTCGTCGTTGATTTTCGGGATCGTTTCCTTTTCTAGAGTAGTAATTTGACTTGCGTTGAAATTGACTGCTGATTCAATGTCTGCAACGAACCTTTTAGTTTCAGCAAGATCATGCTTAACAGCGCAGATTTCCGAAAGCACAGAGTCCATCTTGGCTGTCATTTGCAGTGATAGATTTGTAAACATCCCTTTAAGTTCATTGAAGATACCGGTGACAGAGGCAGGGACAGACTGTTCCCCCTGGTTGCCTGGGGCAGCGGGCGGAGTGACGGCCGTGGAGACATCAGGGGCCAGTTCAGGTGTAGACGGGGTTTCAGGTGCAGTCGTGTTTGATCCCGGGGGAGGTCCGGAGGTAGCGCCAGCCGAGAGTTCTTGGACGAGAGGCGGCTGGTCCACAGACAAGTCCAAGGACTGCGATGGCTGCGGGTGACTAGAAGTGGCAGGATTTTTCGCAGGCATTTTTGGACGTTTAGAAGTACTTTGCTCTGGCTTTTTGTTGCTTTTAGCCACGTAGGTTTTCCTCAGATTGTACGTTTTGGTCCTACAGTCCTCAGACATGCTTAACTAGAGTCGAAGAGTGGAAGACTGGAAAAGTTACATAGTAACTTTGGCTGTGCAGTTTCACTGGACTGTGGTGGGAGGCGGGAGCCAAGACAAAAACACGTCCGTCTCCTACGATGACATTCTGTATTCTGTGTTCTGTGTATAATAGTGGTATGCTCTCTACTGCCTGCAGTGCTATTATATTCCACTAGGTTTGGTTTTTTTTTACACTGCATGGTGTTGTGATGAAAATGGAAAGGACAACGAGAATGAAAAGAAGAGAGAATTAATGAGAAAAGGGGGAAAGCTGATGATTTGTCAGCACATTTACCATTGGGGCAGTGATTTAAAAGAAGATGTTGGAGTTACCACATTTGATGCATAGTGTGCAGGTCAGTGGTATCACAAAATGCCCTGTCATAAAAAAATGAAGCATAAGATATAAAGAGATATCATTAATTTCCTCAATAAATCAAAACTGTTGACGGTTAATTCTAGAAACATTATCCAAGCTATTGTTCACATTTTGTATATTCACTTACCATATATTATACTGATTTAATTTTTTGCAATACCGGTAGTTGTTTTTATCCCTAATTCACATTTTAGAGCTATTTTGAAACACTATAGCTGGGTTTCAGTTTCATCTTCAAATTGTAAATGATGCCTTTAACCAATCTAAAACTGGTAACCTGAAGAGTAGCAAATGTACCATAAGATCAATACTGTTGACAGGGAATGAGACAAAAAAAAAAAAAAAAACGGGAGTAATTATAATAATGATGTCAGGGTAATGATTGGAAGAAAATAATAACACCTGCAGAAAAGTAATGATGATTGAATGATTTTGATAAAAAATAAAGATAATAACGACAAGAAGAATGCTGTTTCAATCTTCTGATGTAGACCAGTAGACCTATAGACATCATTTGACCACTGATATGTATACAGTGACTGCTATAAAGTATCCTAGGCAGAAATTGATGAAAAACCTGCGATATGGAATTTCTTCTTTAAGAAGAGAAACAATTGAGTTTACTCCTTTCCTCTCTTTCATCTCCTTTTTTTTTCGCACACACACACACACACACACACACAAACATCTGTCTGTCTCTCTCTCTCTCCCTCTCTCTATCTATCTCTTATACCTTTCTCCCGCCATTATCGGGACATCCATTCGCTGTTCTGTCAAATGAAATGAAAATACGAATTCGTACTTCTTCTTTATTTTCATTCACTAATTTGACTTTCTCTTATCTGGACACCATTCACAGCCGCAGAAGCAAACTTTTGCCTAGAAGGAGTAATATACACAGAACGGACAGCAGGGTCACTCTTCATATTTGTATAGTATACCAAGTCTATCAACAAAACAAAACAAAACATGCCTGGTCGTCTGCACGTCAGCACCAACGTGCGCGTCGTGCGCGGACCTGATTGGCCGGCTGGATGTGACGATGACGGCGGCGAGGGCGGCATTGGTACGGTGACCGGAGTCGACCAGGGCTTGGACACTGTGTCTGTTGCCTGGGACTGCGGAAGGAGCGGGGATTATGTCTGCGAAGCTGGAGTCAAGCACTGCCTTCGAGTGTACAACAACGCGGGTGCAAGTGAGTACATCACCTCTCAGGAAAATGACAATGATAATGTCGGTTAAAAACAAACAAACAAACAAAGAGCAGCAGCAGGTGTCATGGGACTCTAGAAGTGATCTGTTAGTTTTATTTTTGGTGCATGGTTATCAATGTCTTTCCTTTGTCATCGTTTACTTTCTCCTCTCCGTTATGCTGTTTTGCATGTTGGACCGTTATGTCGCCTCCAACGTTACAGGCCCTATAAGTAATTGCAACGCATAGACGCGATTCATTTTCTTTGAGAGAAAAATAACAAATGATATACATAAAGCGATGGCTTATGTCAACTGCATGGTCTGTGAAATTCGTGTTGATCCATGTCTTACTTGCATAGTAATATGATTGTAATTGATTACCGAGAACGCTACAACTCAAAGAAGTTTTTCCAAAATGTGTAGATCACAAAGACTATTGCATTGAACATCATGTTTTGGCTTTGTCAGTATTGAAATCATGCGGTAAGAATGAAACTAAACTGTAGTTATTGGAACGCTTAAAAAGAATAATAATGAAGTACAATGCAAGAGAAAGAGAATGTCATCAAGATGCCAGATGTGTTTTGAGGGAAAAAAAAGAACAAACAAACATTGGGTTAATGAAATTTGTCGCATGATTTTTGTGACTGTGATTCAAATCAAATCAAGCAACAAATTACCATGCCTTTATACCAGATACTTACCATGAGTATGTCACATGCGATGGCTGTTTGGCGGAGCCTATTCGCGGCATGAGGTGGAAATGTCTGGACTGCGAAAACTACGACCTTTGCACTACGTGTTATATGGACGGACAGCATGAGAGTAACCACGGGTTTGTTCGCGTGACGAATCAAGCCTCTTGTGGGTAAGTTATTGTGATATAATTTAACGCCTTGATGATACTGATTCTATTACGTAATACTCGTAAGTCTTCAGAGGTTAGCATTTCCCAGGTGTTTAAGGCAGTGAAGTCACATAATGAAATTCAAAGTAGGTAAAAATTCCTGGCAGTCCCAGTTGGCTATAAATACCCGTGTCAGTGAGCAGTAAGCATCTTTTTCAAGTGTGACGGCAGTGAATTATACCAGGGAGGTGAGACACCTCCCTGATATATACATCTCAAACTCCAATGTCTAGTGATCAGGAAGACGACGCTACCTCTCAGCCCCCATCCCCGCGGGGAGATCAGGGCATGGAAGGCCGCCTTGAAGCTCAACTAGAGAGACCAGATACTCTCCCGCTTCATGGATAGGGCGGCGGCACACCGTGGTAATGACAAACGGCATGCGAGCCATGCCAGCTGGTGCAGGAGAGCTTCTCCTCCCGGCGATTAGTCCGGACATGCGAGCCATGTCCGCGGGGACAGGGGCGCTCCCCCGTCCATCGAAGACTTCAGCGAGCTAGCCATCCCCTCCGGCAGCTCAACAGACGACGATATTCTCATGTCAGCCTCCTTCCTGGCAAAACTGATTGCGTTGCCCTGTATGGGTGGCCTTGACTCTGCCCTTGTGGTTATGGTCATTTTGACAACCGAATTGATCAGGATGCCACGTCCTTACAGCCAAACTCTTTCAAAGCCTGGTACCAAATTTGATTTTAACTTAAATTCTGATCTCATTTGGGCCAAATTTAAAGATTGGCTGATTTGCTAATGAAGGCAGTCACACTGCCCATATCAGAAGGTAAGTGCTCTATAAAATCGCGAAGCAATTGAATGCTCAATTGCCATCGAATGTCCAAGCTGTTCTCACACCAAAAATCGAGAGCAAAATTTGGGCGATCCTCCTTCACGAGGCCTTGGGTCTTGTGAGCTCCCAACTTCTACAACAAAATGTAGTGAAGGGACTTCTATCACATAGATAAATCCTTTCTGAAATTCACAGATCATGTACGGATAATCATCCATGCAATTGCCACAACGAGAATTTTAACAACATGTCACCATCGATGGCCTGACACTCCCGGGCTTTGCTTATCGTATGATCTGAGCATGCACCATCGAGGTATATTGAAACCCCCTCTCAACAACACTTGCGCAGCAAGTCGATTCCACTTGGTAGAAAGTTGTTCAGAAAGACATCTGAGAAAAATTGACAAGTGTCACATAAGCATACTTCGTGTGTCATGAATGTCTCTACGCAAGCCAGCAAAAAAAAAAAAAAAAAAAAAAGGATGAGTACTGTCCAAAACCGTTCAGTGCTGGAAATCTCAAGCTTTCCAAAGATGACTAGTCAAAATAATTCCCGAGCCTTGGATATTGGCCACAATATTTGGCTATGAAGCCAATAATTTCATTTTAACCCCATACCAATAAATTTTTCCTCTAAAAAGTGTACATTCTACCGAGGAGGAAAAGGCAACCCATGAAGAATTGTCTCCGAGCATTCTCGCAAAGCAAGATATTAGAGAGATTCCTCACATGGAGTATCAACTCTATTCTAGCGCTACCAAAGATTGGCAGTCTAAGTCCAATCATAAATATGAAAAACTTGAACAAATTTGTAAGATACGAACACTTCAGAGTGGAACAGTTTCGCTTGATTACGGCCTTAATTTTGCCCCTCCAAAGGGTGCATATTTATCCGTATCCGTTCACCTTGTTCATCAAGCATAGTCTTTCGAATGGAAATACTACACTGTAAGTAGTATTTTCACTGCATTCCTTCAGTGCCTTCCATCTGGCCTTAATTCGACCCCATAGAATTTCCTTAAAGTTATGAAACCTGTCTTTGCCTCGGTGAGTAGTGGCATTAGAACAATCACCTATTTCGATGATATCCATATTCTTTCTCACACCAGAGAAGAGTGTCTTGACAAAGCCAATGATCAACTTGTCACCCTTAAAGAGTTTCAGTAAGGATTTCGACAAATCAAGTTTCAACCCAAAGCACGTCGAGACCTTCCTTGGTTCTCATATTAATTCCCAGCAAATGATTTTCAGTTTTCTCCTCAGAACAAGATTGACAAGGTTACTGCCCTTGGAAATTCAATCTTGTATGGCAACGAAACCAAATTTCGGGACTTTAATGCCTTCCACAAAGAAATTTACATTCTCCTCACTTGGGACTAGAAAAAATAAATCAACTAATGCTCTGCGTAAAGCAGAAGATGACATCGACACGAAGTTTGGTGTCGTTATCTAGTCATGCGATACAAAACATTCTTTGGTGGTGGCTGTCTCGCAAGACAAAGAACTATTTCCACCTTCATTAGCATGATAATTTCAAGCAATACTTGCATCTCAGTATGGAGAGTAGTTAATTCTGAACAATGACAATTCCTTTGCTCAGAGAGTCTGGAGTGCCAAACAGAATTCCCCGCATAGCAATGTGTGTGAACCTCTTGCAATTCAGAACGGTCTTGAAGCCCTGTGTGGCTCGTGTACACAAAATGTGCTTATTCATAATTCGGTCAGACATTCCTACAGCTAGTAGCATACCTGACCCGAAAGAATTCACGGCCAACATTGGAATTGGTGTCTAGCAATTGGATATCAGCTTCACATTCAACAGATGTAGATAATCCTGAAGTTTTCTGCTTGTCTCGCAGAGACATGAAGAACTAATTACTATTTTACATGTTTTTCACCACACAATCCACAAACTCTACATATGGATTAGCAACACTCCTCATGTCAAACGGAAGCCAAGTTTTATTGCCCTGAATGTTGATGCCTTTTTCCTTACCCTAGAACGTTTTCAGTCCTCCACAAGCTTCAACGGAACAAGGTGACCTGAGCAATCCTCACTGCCCCAATGGTGGCGGCAGCCATGGGTCTCATTATCGCTAAAAATGCGAATAGCCCCACCTCTATTACTCCAAGAGAAAATTCTTACCCCACACCCTCACCCACCGACGAGCCTCCAGCTCACACTTATAGCCGCCTGCATGGGTGCTCTCTGCTAGCGATGACACTATGGCAGACACATCGCAGCACATTGCAAAGCTCCTTTCATCATCAGGGCGAGACAATACCAATAAACAAAACAAATGAGGGTGCTTGAAGACAGTAGCAATGTCTGTATGCTGAACAATCTTGTGATCCTTTTTAACCCGTCTACAGAACACGTTGTCAACATCTAAGCCTATAGCATAGCTTTTCAACAAAGCCCACTCCACGATTTGTTTTACTCATAGACCTGCCCGGTCTTCCATACTACCTGAAACCGAGAGCTATGACATAGGCAAACAGCCCCTATAGTCAGACTTATGAAGGGCGTATCTAACTCCGACCCTCGCAAGCCTAAATACAACAACACTTGGGATGTTTCAATTGTTTTGAATCACTTTTTATCGTTTCAAGATACCTATGAACTATAGATTCCTTCAGTGCCTTGAGCCAAAAACAAATTTCCTAGCTCGTTTCGGCAAAACGTACACAAATGCTGAGACATCTAGTTCTTATGACATTACCGGAAGATGATGCCACGTTTGCACATTAGAGATATGGAAGGTATATCTCTAACCAGGTAATTAAAGTGCCTTCTTTTACCTCCAACCCTAAACTCTGTGTTCCGATCAACTCTTCATGAGTATATTAAATGCACACAACATCTCCAACGAGCAAGTTCAGAAAGCAAACCCATAATTTCTCCGAAACATCCCAACAAATCGGTGACGACAAGCATCTTGGAGCGGAGGCTGAAAGCCAGTCCCTCGCAGCTGTTTGTATAAACACTTAAAATAATTATTATAACTAATATACTGCCAATAGCTGTACGTATACATCCCTGTACACTGTACTGACTGCTGCATACAATTAGGTATGAATGTATTGTTGCTATGGGAACATGTACCGAGTTTATTCTGTCTTCGAGATCAGTATGAAAGGGTACCACAAGACGTACCTCGTGTTCATATACATAAGGATTTGGGAGCACAGTCATCCCGCGTTCATCCCAGACTCTGGTCTGGTAAGACATCCACGGATGCTTAATATGAAAGTTGTATCACATTCTCAGCTCATAGCTACAGAAGCGCCGCAACTTCTAAACTTTCGCGCATGAAGTACAAAGGTCATAATGAAATCTTGTCCACAACTGACTGGACGAACGCTGGTACATTTTGAACCTTCTACCTTCTAACAATTGATTCCACATTAGTTCAACAATTCTCAGTTTTGCTGAGTTAGAAAGATACATGTAAATTGTGATAGTGTATGTGTATACCTGTATATTAGTATCTCAGATAAGAACAATGTCATAATATGAGTCAGATAAGACACAAGACCATAAATCACGTTACGTTGTGCATTGGAAAATGGCGACACATTATTCGGCCACTCGTTTAGGAGATTCGGTCCACCAAACTGATGAATTGAAACTCTAATATCAACCCAAAATGCAATGGACTTGCCTCTAATTATTGCTGCAATATTACTATGCCGAGTATGAACTGGTTAATGTCTAATTCTTCCTTCAAATGTACATGAATATTAAGGAACATGATTAGGATTATGTCTTGATTGGAAAATCGGTACAAGAGGTCCATTGTATTTGATTAATTTGTCTGTGCGCTATCATGCTTAATCCTGCTCCAGTTAAAGCACGCACAATATCAAAATGATATCATACTCAAAACCTATGCCTTGCACCTTATACTAGTAGGTTCTCAAGCAAACTTTGCTCGAGTTCTTCTCTTGTTTGCGACAATGTATGTCACTATCGATAGACATTCTCTATGCATGAGGAGTCATGACCAAAGTTTCAGCCTTGTTGTGAAAACTGTCCATCATCCTTCTTGTCCTCTTGCCCTCACTCATGCCACTAGACTGACTTCTGTACGGAACTTTGAACATGCTAACCTCTGAAGACTTATACGAGTATTACGTAATAGAATTCCTAAATTATACGAGTAATAAGAAGTATAATTAGAATTCTATTAGTAATAATGAAGTATAAGTCGAAGAGGTTCCCACCCAGCATCTTATTTGATCGATACTCTTCAGTTCTGAACCCTCCCTTTACAACACTGTACAGAAGTCAAAACTGGTGGGCCCTTATACTGTATGCTGATGTTCTGCTTAATTGCTTGACTTGAGATGTCCATACGTATAAGAATGCTCCGTGCCTTTGGAACAGCAATTGTGCTTTATTTATTGCTTGTCTGTATGATGAGAAGGACCAGTGAGCTAATTGTCTGCATTGCACCCAATACTGCATGGTGTTGCTGGTCTGTCTATTTAAAGCCGTATTCTCTTTGAAAAGATGCTTACTGCTCACTGACACGGGTATTTATAGCCAACTGGGACTGCCAGGAATTTTTACCTACTTTGAATTTCATTATGTGACTTCACTGCCTTAAACACCTGGGAAATGCTAACCTCTTCGACTTATACTTCATTATTACTAATAGAATTCTAATTATACTTCTTATTACTTGTATAATTTAGGAATTATAGTAAATATGATTGACATAACTACATGTACAACAACAATGATGATAATAGTAATAATTGGGACATAAGTATAACATTAGGACATCATAACATTAACATTACAACTAACTGTAAAATAGCAGATAAGAATTAAAATAGAGATACGAGTAACGGCACACTGTTAGATCTAGATACGTACGTTCCTACTGTCTTTGTACCGACATGTCGACGGCTATAGTAATAAATCTTATATCACTATTCAACTCTCATGTAATTTTCAAAGAATTTAGGAATTCACAAAAGAGAGTTTCTTATCTCTAGGCATTTGGAACGGAAACATTCTTAATAATGACCTTGCTAGGAAATTACTGCGCTAATTTTCATTGTTTGTAGAATTCCTGTACCAGTCAGAAAAGGTGCACGTACGGTTGGAGCTAGGGGATTCCTGCCAGGTACAATGGTCACCATTTGCAGGGAAAATGAAGGTAGGTGTTCAGTAGTCGATGCTGTTTTAAACAACTCGACAATTTAAAGAGAATTATCAAAATTGACCTATATACTTTACTTTGACAGCTCTAAAGGAAATTCAAGCGTAGCTATCTCAAATGTTGGTAAGTGTCAAAATTAGAAATACCAATAATGTCTTGATCGAGGTTTTCGCGAAAAACAGAGGAGACAACGGCAAACCACCCATTTGGGATGTGTTGGTTTGTAACTGATTTGACGGGTCTTATTATCCACCACCTATAATATGCAGAAAGCAGGACTTCTTATATTATATGACTGTATTATAGATTTTTTTTTTTGTTTTTTTTGTTTTGTTTTTTTTTTTTGGGGGGGGGGGGCGTTGGAGCACCTTTTTTTTTTCTAATCTCCCGAGTTGGGCTTGTGTCCCTATGAAATAAAGAAATAAAGGCTCTTTTATTGCAGTAATTTGTTTCTAAACATCATAACTCTTGCTCAACATCATAATGATAAAAAAATTACATAGGCAGCTTATAGCACAAGGCCAAGAGAGACGTTACAGTAATTCAGTGTTGGTGATTATAATACAAGACATGACTTTTTATCAACATTTTTAAATGCAATGTTAACAGTGAATATCTTTTCCGAGTTAACCTATAAAGGATACAGAACATGCGCGACTGCATAACAGACATGAGTCATTCATGAACTCTTACGGGAATTGGATCTTCATGTGTGACGCGACACATCTTTGCTGCGTTGCCTAAACAATCCCCGTATTATTTGTTGTTGTTCATGAATTCAGTACTAAATTTAGAGTGATTCCTTTCGAATTTCCATTTTCTGCTCCAAACTCACCGAGGTCCAGCAGCGCTTTTGTCGGAACGAAAACTTTTGTTACAGTTTTCATCTTCATAGGTACTAGCCCAAACGTAATAGACTATATCTATTATATCTACTTTTCTGAGTAAAAACAACAACTGTTGTTCCCCCTTCATTGCTTTTCAAAACTTGAAAACTACCAGTGCCAGATATTGATTAATTCCTTTTTTGTAAACCATCCATTTTATCTCCTGGCTTTTATTTCACCAGATTTCACCGTTTTCTTTCAAATCCTTGACCTATAGTTTGTTATTTCTCTCTCTCTCTCTCTCTCTCTCTCTCTCTCTCTCTCTCTCTCGTCCCTGTCCGTCGCTATCAGAAGTTACTGGAGAGATCACCCATGTTTCAAGTTCCGGTGATGCAACTGTAAAACTGGATGGCTCATCTACTTCAGTGGAAAAGTTTAACGTGTATGTAAAGATTGACGATGACAAGAAGATCAGCGTCAAATCGCCCAAAGAACAGCCTGTCTTCATTGAACATCTTCCGTTGCTTGGTGAGAGTGGGGAGACTAAAACTAACAGTTAAATGGTTCCAGAATGTTTCTGTTTAGGGAAAATACAGTTTTGAGAGAAACTCTAAAAGTTTTATTTCTGTGCCTTTTTTGATGAATACATCAATCATGGAGTCCATAGCGTTTAATTGCTGTCTGGCCTTGTGCTCGGAGAAAAGCACATTCGAAAACGAAATCATTCAAGCAAAATAAGGCGTATACACGCAGGCCTACTGGTTGGGCAAGCTATATTGAGAATATAACTGTTTGACTGCTAATGTCAAACAGACGTGCTTCTTTTGCTTCTTCCGTTCAAGTAATTGACATAATCTTAAAATCGATAATACATATACACGTTGTCTATAAGTATATGTATCTTTATGTACACCACTTATAAAGATATGTATGTAATGTCTATACACGTGGTCTAATCCATTCATAGCTACACACTGTCAACGACGGTTTTTTTATTTGTTCTGATGTTACTTGCAAATTGCCTGTTATCTTTACAATATGCCCTGAATGACCAAAAAAAAAAAAAACACCTCAAAATTAGAATCATTGTATCTTAATTGTGAGTCCCATAGCTTCCACTTTTTCCTATGCACATGTGGCACTGGCAGCATTGTTATTAATAAATCAAAAACCCAAATGCATACTCATCGCAGAAATTAATGTATACTAAGATAAGGGTGAAGGCCTTTCAAAACTACATTGTATTCCATGTTAGAGCAGGCATGCGTTTACACTTCAGACACATTTTTATCATTTATCACAATTAGTCCTTGTTTTATTGCCTGTTTCCCATTTTGCTTGCAGGAGACGACCAGGACATCCATCCAGGTGACAGGGTGGTCGTCTCCGTACCCGCAGAAGAATTCGAACGACTTCAAAGACTGCACCAGTCAAAGTGGAGACCAGATATGATGGAGGTAAGGAAAGAGAGGGGGAGGGACATCACCAGACTTATAACACATTACTTTAAACTACAAACAGTATGATATCCAAAATTGTTTTGAATTAAAAAAAAATGAACTTGAAGCTTACGTCGTACGACGTTTCCACTGACTGAATAAGAATCTACATCAGCTTACAAACAGTATGAAATGTCACAATACGTTTGTGTACGATACATGGATGCGCGCATTTTTTTTAAAGTGTACATTATTTGTTTTGTTAGATTCCATTGCCCCTTCATATACGATTTTGACGATACACATCGTTATGCACTTGTGCCGCTTTCTCCACATTTGACATGTGCAGCACTGAGTGGAGATTGCTCGAAGCTTGAAACACATGCTACCCAATTTTAGGGGCATATTCATTTTGTTTTCATCTGCAGGTGTTGGGACACATTGGGATTGTTTTTGGGGTCAGAAGTTACGGCTGTTATGTCACGTATGGAAACGGTTCCAAAATCATTCTTAACCCGGAAGTTTGCGTGAAGGTATGTTATCGGAAGGTCATCGAAGATGAAGTAACTCTAATCAATTTGCCAGAACAATTTTTTTCAGTGTTTTGTTGAAGTTGTTTTGTTAAAGCTGTCGTTTGTTTGCAAAACAACTAATGCATTAGTTTTTTTTTTTTTTTTTACTGACGATAATGTTATGATGCTTTAATAACTGTGTTCTTAAAGATTTTGTTTATCTCTCTATTATCTTTTTGTTGAAGAGGTGCTCGAAGATATTCAATTGCTTGTTGATATTTCAGAATGTAATCCTATCTTTTATAACCAGCTCCGTTTGTCTGGAGTGAAATTATTTTATCGATAGCATAGTCACGTAATAAAATTGTTGCTGTGACTGCATCACTCAAGTTTTAGACTTTTCAGTTTTCAATATTCCTGTGTTGCTGTTATTCACAAGCCAGACCAGTGGACCCGTCAGTTTTACTTTAACATGATTTATTTTATTTCAGACTAAAACAAAAACAAAAAACAACCTTTACTAAATTACAACAGCATACTTATGCTATATCATAAATCGTGAGTAATATGCATGACAAGTCAGTAAACGATTAGTGTACATCTCATTGTGTTGAGAACTTGCCATTGCTGTTCTTGTTAGAATACCTTCCATAGTACTTATCATTCAATTTTTTATTTTTTTCTTCAAAACTGTATAATACCAATCTTATTACAGTCTGTTTATGATCTGTCACACTGATCTGTGTTTTGATTGTCTTTGTTGTAATATGTATGTGTTTCCTTTACAATACCATAGTTGCACAACTTCAGTTGGCTGGACATCGTGCGAATCAAGGACGACGTGGAGACGTTACTGCGAATGCAACAAGCGTTTGGACTTTTGGCAGGAAACTTGGTTGATGTACATAAAGTCCATAATAATATAGTATCATATTGAAGATGTGCTTCTGCGCATGAAGACTGGGTCAGGGAAAAAATACAGGCCACGGACTGGATGTACATGTATTACTGGAAAGAGACAAATCTAGGGAGGGGTTGTGAAGATTTAAACGAATAATCAATACAGGCCCGTAGCCAGGATTTTTCAAGGGGGGGTGCGGTCACTAAAAAAACGGACCTTCGGTACCAATACCAATGATCACACACACACACACACACACACACACACACACACTATTTTATATATATATATATATATATTCTTTGGACGACCGAACTAAAAAAGTTGTATAAGAATGTGCGCGCGAAGCGCGCCGCAAATTGTGAATTTTGACTGTTTTAATGACGTTTTAAAGTCTCGAGGAAATTTGTATTCTTGTCTGTTGCATGCAATCGCGTTACGGTATTTCATCTAGGAAATAGTAAAAACTCATTTTGCCAGGAAGTTGCAAAGTTTAATTGTGTTCGAGACTCTGCGCGCGTAGCGCGCCGCAAAATTGAGAATAGTGATTTTCCTGGTGTTGTTTTAACTTTTATTTTTTCTATTGTATACCCGCGTTAGCAGGCCTGAAACCTGGTATGCGAGTTTGTCAAAAACGAAAATAAATAAGAAAATTTTTAAAACAAAATGAATTGTAAATGTGAACCATTTATATTTTGCCTTCTTGTGGTAGGATATTTCCAGCATTTCCGAATTTTCAAATAATCATTTTAGATTAATAATATTAAAGGTAGTAGACCCGATTCGCAAACATCTCCAATATCAGTCAAATGTCATATTAACCATAATCATCATGCTAAGAAGGTTTTCTTTGTGAAATTTGGAGGTCAGTGAAATTCAAAAATTAAACATCCGTTAGCCATTAGAAGAAGTTGAGTGCAAATTCAGACCTCAGGCTTAGTGCTCAGATGTTTTCCTATTAATTTGATTTGATCTGTCTTACTGTGCACACTAAGATACATACTGGAATGGTTATTTCTTATCTATTAAATTATAGTAGGTTATTTGGTTACTAGCTGTCTCTGGGTATTTTCGAATTTGGGCTGCAAACAGTGGCGTATCTAGGGAAAACGGCGCCCGGGGCAAGCACGAAAATTGCGCCCCTAATTTCTGAAAAAAAAGTGTTCAACCCCTACCCCATCCCGGTAGGGACTTTAAACAACGTCCGCATGATGCTTTTTCAAGCACTTAAAAGGGATCTTTTTGAGGGTGATTTAAATGTAATGAATTTTGATAGATTTTGGCGAGCGAGAGCAGCGAACGAGCCGAAAAATTTTGTATTTCAGCTTACAAAACATGGAATTTTTGTCATTTTTTGCTTACCAAATCTTACAATTCTAATCAAGATATTATAGTGACAGTCTTATAGATATCGATTTATACCAAAAGAACTGAGGACTTAAAAAAATACTCTAAATTAGTGCGCGCGAGTGTGCTGAAATTTGTAAATGTCCTCGTCATCATCACGTATTGTTCTTATATTTTTTTTATATAAATTTTTGCGACCGAGCGCAGCGAGCGAGCCGAAAATTTTTGTATTTCAGCTTACAAAACATGGAATTCTTGTCATTTTTTGCTTATTAAATCTCACAATTATAGTGACGACCTTATAGATAACGATTTATACCAACAAACTGAGGACTTGAAAAAATACTCTAAATTAGTACGAGCGAGTGAGCCGAAATTTGTATATTTCTGCGTCATCATCACGTTTTTTTCTTATCTTTTTTGATTTTTTTCTTGCGCCTCCCTTCCCCGTATGTTCGAAACCGTTGGCGTCCTCTTTTGATCCAATCGGCGATCGCTTCAGAAGGAATGAAATTGCAGTCGCTGCTCCGTGTAACATTTTCCTGCTAAATATAAAATGACATGAGTGAACACAATAGACATTATCATTTTGTCCGCGTCATCGTCACGTTTTGTTCTTATCTTCTTCTCTTTCTTTATACAAATTTTGGCGAGCGAGCGCAGCGAGCGAGCAGAAAATTTTTGTATTTCAGCTTACAAATCATGAAACTCTTGTCATTTTTTGCTTATTAAATCTTACAATTCTAATCAAAATATAGTGACGGCCTTATAGATAACGATTTATACCAACAAACTGAGGACTTGAAAAAATACTCTAAATTAGTACGAGCGAGTGAGCCGAAATTTGTATATTTCCGCGTCATCATCACGTTTTGTTCTTATCTTGTTTGATTTGTTATTGCTTTTTTGCGCCCCCCCCCCCCGTATGTTCGAAACCGTTGACGCCCTCTTTTGATCCAATGGGCGATCGCTTCAGAAGGAATGAAATTGCAGCCGCTGCTCCGTGAAACATTTTGCCTGCTAAATATAAAATGACATCTGTGAACACAATAGACACTGCCATTTTGTCATCATCACGTTTTGTTCTTACCTTCTTTTTTATACAAATTTTGGCGAGCGAGCGCAGCGAGCGAGCCGAAAATTTTTGTATTTCAGCTCACAGAACATAGAATGTTTGTGTGAACACAATAAACATTGTCGTTTTGTCCGCGTCATCATCATGTTTTGTTTTTATCTTGCTTGATTTGGTTTTCTGCCCCCCCCCCCCCCCCCGTTACCATTCTCCGTCCCCCTTCCGGGCGAGTTTTTTTTTTTTTTTTTTTCTTCTTCTTCTTCTTTTTCTTTTCTTTTTTTCTTCTTCTTCTTCGTTTTTTTTCTTCTTCTTCTTCGTTTTTTTCCGTTTTTTTGCGCCCCCAAGGAGTGGCGCCCGGGGCACGTGCCCCCCTTGCCCCCCCCCCCCCCCCCCTAGATACGCCACTGGCTGCAAAGAGATCCACTACCTTTAAGTTAGAAGAGAGATAAGTAAATAATGATAAAATAAACAAACAAAAAAGAATGAGTTTCTTTTGTAATACTATCTGACAAACTTTTTACTTTACCATTTTACTTCATAGCTCAGCACTTTCCATTCTCTCTCATATACCCTCTTACCCATTACATTTAAATGAAATACAACTAAAATGAGTTTGCGTGCCTGCATAATACTCTTTGGAAATTATAAGTGAAAATTTTTTTAGGTTTTGGCTCACTTTAAAATGAGAACCAATAGAACTGTCACAACATGAGAAAATGTATAAGTAATAATCAACACTACATTTCCGAATTTGGCCTGCAAAGAAATCCGCTACCTGTAAGTTAGAAAAGAGATTAGTAAATAATGATAAAATAAAAAAGAAAGAAAAGAATGAGTTTCTACCGCTGTATCCAGAACAGAGCCTGAAACGGTGCAGGCTCAAGAAATCGTTTGTACTATAATACGTCTTGAAGTACTGTGTGATACTGTTGACTCAGACTTCTACAAAGCTGTAAGTGAGAATTGTAATCCAATCCGACTCATTTTGTCTCTCCTGATCGTTCGTAAGAAATGCTAATTCATGACCACCTTTTCACAATTTGATTGGAGCATGCATTCATAATGGAAAATAGTTGACATAATAATCTATCCCCAGGCGTTATCATGCCAACATGTACTTATATACATGTACTATATCTTTGTGAGACGTAGATATAAAATGTCTCAGGTTTTCGATTATAGTTATGATTTCGAGGAAATTTCTTTAATTTTTATCATAATAAAAACATACGTAAACTTGAGGCTATTAGATTTTCATCCACTTACCTCTGTTCCTGTGAAAAAATGCAAGTGTCAACCTCAATGTCATCCACGAATCGCACGTACTCGGGCGGCCAGTGAAAAAAAAAAAAAAAAAAAAAAAAAAAAAAACACCGGTCACACGCGCCAAGGGCCATGGCATGCAGTGCCAATATAATAATAGCTCGCACAAATTGATACATAACATTTGTGTTTGTGTGCATGGGGACGATCCGATGGTTCATACAACAAAAGGGTTTCGTACAATTATTTTTAACATTGTTAAACGTACTCTTCCACATTTACGTAGCATAATAATATGTCTTTATATTTATTTGGATTGTTATCTTGAGAATTGCTAAAAACCGTTATTATGAAAAAGTGGACCTTTCAGAATTTGGGGGGGGGGGGGGTGCGTACGCACCCGACGCACCCCCCCCCCCCCCCCCCTGGCTACGGGCCTGCAATAATAAGAAGACGCGGTTGACGGAAATACAGAAATGAAAGGTACTGTTATCATATGCATAGCAACCGAAAGGCATACAGTGCCTATGTCTTCTCACACCAATGTCAGTGTATGTAATAGCTATAAGAGAGATTGTATTCGTTGATAAGTCTATAACACATCTCTTGACAAAGTCCAAGGTGGCCAAAAGCACGTGAATATGAATTATGAATAGACCATATGACTATATCATTGTACGTGATATACCACAATGAGGGTGAAAATTAATT
Organism: Diadema setosum; assembly: GCA_033980235.1. Classification (NCBI taxonomy): domain Eukaryota; kingdom Metazoa; phylum Echinodermata; class Echinoidea; order Diadematoida; family Diadematidae; genus Diadema; species Diadema setosum. The sequence continues at coordinate 11,408,639 of CM067077.1, read as the reverse complement.
CTGAGTTCTTCAAGAAAATCTTAATCAGTTGGTAATACCATGCTGATTAACTGTATATATTATTTTCTGTAAGGAGTTTAGCTTTTCTTAAATCATGTTGTTACTACCAGTGTGATTTATTTACATTTTTACTTAAGCAGTGTATTTGCATTGTAATTATGACAATTGAATCATTACCTTTATTTTTCATATATAAATAAACCAAATGATCTTCCTTACAATTTCCCGGATGCAGTGGCTTGGACGGGAAGTACAAGTGCGCAAAGTCCATGTCGACGGAAGGTTGTCGGTCCGTCTCGATACAGATGTGGATATTCATCCTGCCTGTGTAGAATACGTTCGCCAAGCTACTGTTGAAGGTACACTGTATACGTTCGCGCATGACAGAATACCCGTTTTACCAACAACATTATACTTTTTTGCCCTCAGGTAGAATTCTGTGCGTAGTACTGAATCAGACTTTGGGATTAGATACGTTGTAATGTAAGAAGAAAAGAGCGTAAAATGTGCGTAATCAAATAACATGTAATGATTTCAACTGAAGGGCATTACAAAATATATAGAGTTCTGTACAGTAGGCTACTCATATCACAACAGTGGGGAAAACTGAAATGATTTCATGACCATGTTCTATTACTATTACACCATGGTGATACTTTCTCTTAAATAATTGCTACCAAACAATTGCAGCCTGTCAAGTTTCACACGTCTTTATGTAATTGTATATCGTGTGTAAGGTATATTATGCATAATGTATGATTATATATATATATATATATATATATATATATATATATATATATATATACCGGAGGCTAGTGTGTTACTCAACAATATAAGAATGATAAACATTCCCACTATATGTGTATAGGCCTACATCGTGAAGGTAATTCGTTGAGAATGCTCTGACCACCCCACAAACACCATTCCTTCCTTTGATGGGGATTCAGAATGTACCGATGTGGAAGCAGAAGCGACCGCATCCAGAGTGAAATCATCGAAGAAGAGGTCAACTTCGGATGATGGCTCTTCCAGCGACGACGACGGAGACACCGACGTGGATGACGAAAAGACAAAGCTCCTGTTCGACGCCGTACGATCAGGAAACCAAGACGTGGTGCGGGACATGCTGGCTGCTGATCCGACTCTGGTGAGTTGTCATTCTTACGCAACCTATTACTTGACCTACTGCATCATTCTGATAATGAACAGCAGGTATTAGTCGATGTTAAGTCGATACAGCGCATTATCACCAAGCACGGTATCAAAACGCTCAAACTCACAACACATGTCACAATATTCTTCAGACTACAGTAATCCCCTAAAGCTCGTCCAATGGAAGGCCAAGGAAATAGAATTTGAATAACAAATAAGAAAACGAAGATGAGCAAATAAGCACGCCATTAAAGGTCCAGTTTACCTTTGGGAGCAGTGATTTCAAAAATTTTCAAGATATCATATTTGATGCATATGTGTAGGTCTGTTGTATCATAAAACATCCTACCATATGAAATATTTGCTATAAAACCTAAAATATAAGGAGATATCACGGTTTTTCTCAATAAACCGTAACTGTATACGGTTTAGTTTGGAAACATTTTTATTATAACTATTGTTCACATTTTGTGTATTTAACAACACTTAACATCGATTATACGGATTCAAATTTTGACAGTGGTTGTTTCTATCCCTAACTCACATTTTAGAACTATTTTATAGCACTAATGCTTTCATCTGCAAATGGTAAATTATGCCTTTAACCAAGTGAACAGAATTTGCCCGTCTTTTCACCTTGTGTATTGCCGTGATTATAAGATTTTTCTCCTCTTTCCAAGAACAGGTGAAAGCCAAACGCCACGGTGCCGGTGCAATCCACTACGCTGCGTCTCGCTCCGAGGTTGCCCTCAAGATGCTCATCGAAGCAGGGGCGGATACCAATATGAAGGACAAGAAAGGCAGCGCTCCGCTCCACTACGCTACGGAGGCGTAAGTGTCATTTTAGTTTGTGCGTGTACTTTGTAATATGATACATGGTTGGCTGATAATAACTTATAACCACTTCACACTAGTGTTATCAGTGTATGGATGATATTTCGAACTATTGCACTTCTGCACCTTTTCGGATTTCAGCTCCGAAGAAATAAGTAATGTTCAGTTGTGCACAAAATGTCAAGAATTTGGCTTAGTGTATATAATTTTATAATAGAGCATGACCGGTCAGATTATGTTCTACATTACTTATACCGTAGAATCAGTTGAATTTAGCAATATGCGTAATGTTTATTATTTACAAGAAATGGCGTTTAGTATTTTTGTTATTAGTGCTTGATCACACACTATACAATCCTATGGTAGAAAGTAAAATCGTTATTCATTACAACCTAAGTCAAAGCATAGCAACTTGCCGGACACCGTGAAAAAAAAACAAACAAAGATTATTCTGCTAATTATTGTGTACTCTTCAGCGTCACCAACCAATACCCATTGCGTTTTACATTTTGAGACATCAGATAAAGTTCGTGTGCTCCGAGTTTTAGTTGAGATTTACTGTAAATGTGAAATAGTGAAAACACTATCAGATAAATTGAAAAGAACTCTTATTGTTTCGCTTTTAGCATTAGACAAATAAACCAACAAATTACGGGTATCTGAAGATCTTAGCTGTGCTAGCACTAAAGTAGTTGTATGTATGGTTGTGACTGCATGTTTATTTGAATAAAAATGCTTTCAATGACCATCCAGGGCCTGCAGCAGTCTGTGTTGATAAGGCTTGGATAAGGTGTTTATTACAAAATACTAGTAGGTTGTGACTTACGAGTCTGTTACTGACTCCTACTTTGCTTTGAATTCAATCATTGCGGCAGAGACGAATCGGAATGCATTCGCCTCTTGCTCGACAACCAGGCCGACGTCGACGCTACGAATCACAGGAAGGTGACCAGCCTGCACGTGACGGCCACCAACGGCTACGACGAGGTGGCCAGGATACTTCTCCAGGCTGGCGCTGATGTCAATGCCCAGGAAAACCAGAAGTTGACCAGCTTCCACCTCGCTGCCGTCAAGGGCTTCGTCGAATGCGCCAAGGTCTACATCGAGTTCGGGTGCGACATCAACGTGCAGGTGGGTAGTAAAAACAAGTCGTATTTCGCAGCAGCTGTGAGTTGATCTTTCTATGTACAATGTGGTGTGTTTTGCCTATACATGTAGGTCCTTTCGAATGGCTCTCTGTCTCTCTTTCTCTATTTGTTTGTCTGTCTGTCTGTATGTATGTGTGTCTCTCCCTTCCTCTGTCATTAACATTCGAAGTCAATGTACAACAACAGTCAGCTAATGTTGTACAAGTATCTTCAATAGACGTAATCATACAACTGGTTGGCATAAGTGAGGAGCGTATACTTTACCATGACACTCGTCAAGTTTAGCTGCACAACACAAAGCGTAACGAACGCACTATCATTATAGACAGCAATTAAGATCTTTTTCCCCATTTTAGAAGATAATTTCTAACTTTATAATCATACCTTGCCCTCAAGCTACCAGCGGCATTTACTAATCCGCAATGTAAGTTATTACAACTTTGGAGGGATACATGTAATAATTTGCACATTATAGCCGAATACATTGGGGATTTAAAAAGCAACGTAAAATACGTCTGGATGAGAGAGAGATGTTATGTATAAATACTTGTTGATATGCATATCAATTATAATTATCATTATTATCTTGATCATTATTATTATTATTATCATTATTATTATCATTATTATCATTATTATTATTATTGTTATCATTATTATTATTATCATTATCATTATTATTATTATTATTATTATTATTATTATTATTATTATTATCATCATCATCATTATTATTATACAATACACATCACATAGTATGATGTATCAATATTTATCTCGAGCTATTTCTCATCCCTTTATAATTTGTTTATGATTCAGGATAAACACGGGGACACGCCTGCACATGATGCCATACGAACAGACAGTGCCGTTTTCGACATCATCGCGAAGGAGGAGAAATTTGACCCCAGCATAGAGAACAAGAAAGGGTTCAACCTTATTCACTACGCTGCACTGCGTGGGAAAGCTGCGTGAGTACTGACTGTAGTCACAGCTACAGTCTACTAAAGACACTAGTCACTAACTGTTCTTTGTTTGTCCCGACACAGTAACATCAACGATATTTTTTTTTTCATAAAGCAACTCCCCTCCCCCGCCCCATGGTCCTTCACCGCAACATGCCTTTAGTTTAGATGTTAGATACAGTATTAACATGAAAGCCACAGTTTGATTAATTTGGCTAGAAAGGAAAATCAAAAGATATTGGATTTTGCCTTCTTTGAATAGAATGTCAAAAATAAAGTTAGATCATAAATTTGTCCGTTTAATTTTGTGCGTATCGCTTTACTATGATTTTTTTAATGAATAATCATGTTCTAAATCATTATAGAAAGCGATAGCTGATGCAAACAAAAAGCACATTGATTTTCATCAAAATTCGTGTCCATCTGGTGCGCGGCCGTTGGCATGTTAGGGCCTAAAGGTTGTCAGATATAGAGTTAAAATGCATTTAATAATCGGGAAGCATATAAAAGGTTTTTGAAACACCGTAAACGAGAAGAGCGTTGTGGAAATTACACATAAAGGTTGTTATAAAGTAAGAAAAAAAAAAACAAAGGACACACATTCAAGCTAAAAATGTACAGGAGAGGTATACAGAATACCTGGAATAGCAAGACGATTTTGAGGCTCCGTCCTGCAATCGAGTTATCCTCTCTCAACACTTTTGATCACTTTTTCCCCTCGACCTTTTTGTGGCTACATGCAGGCCTCTCGCCAAACTGCTGGACAGGGCGCCCGCTTTGATCAATCTGCAGAGAGATGACGGACATGCAGCCATCCATATCGCCGCCTACAACAGGCATCTAGATTGTTTGAAGACGCTCCTCGAACACGTAATGTCCAAGGCTATGCTGGTGTTGAACAATAATGATTTCCAGATTAATAGCAGGGTTTTTTTTTTTTTTGTACCAAATCATTTGGGTCCTCTCCCAGTACTTGTTGTGAGATGTACGCCTACCAAGAAAGTCGAGTTGGAATCGATTGGAAATATCTATTGCAAACTCCTCAATTGATATAAATTAATTGCAAGTTTTCGTTGCCAGAAAGGAAATTGCAATTGCAGTTGATTTGCAATCGATTGCATCTTTCTTGTAATGGAATCAATTGCAATATGCAGTTTATTGGATATTGCAAGACTAGCGATCGATTTGGGGGATTTGCAATACAATTGTATTATTGATTGCAACTTTCTAGCAGTACCCATTGTTGACGAGTGAGCAAACGATCAGTGGGCATATCGCAGCGAGAATAAACTCGTAATATCGTCTGTTGCCTCAGAAAGAAACTGAATTTTGCCTACTCGCTTAAAAAAAAAAAGATATTAAAAGTAATAGATAAGCCTTATGGGAAGAAGAAGCATCATTATTGTATACTGTGAATCCTACCACTTTTCTGTTAAATATGTTTAAGAACTCTGTGGAATGTCATACACGTTGCATTAAATTATGTTGATTATGCGAAGGGTTATCATTAGGACACGCGGTGTAAATAGATCGTTTGAATCAAGAAATTTTAATTCTCAAGATTAATGAGGGTTCGTCTTTTTTATGCGAGCAGTTACATGTATATCAAATTCTATGATCGAGCTTTGATTGAAATAATTTTCAAGATTTGACATGAATTTCAATTCATTTGAAATACAAGAGGGGAGTGTTAAAGAAGACAACATATTTTGAAGCAGAATCATTATTTGAATAATAATAATCATTTCTTTGGATAACAATTTTGAAAGGAATAATGTTTTTACCATGCACGACTTGAACTGTCATACTGTATTATATTCAAAGAAAATTTGCTTACGCTATGCACGCATTGATATACATCTTTTCTGTCTTTAAATATACTTTAGTTTTTTAATTTCTGTTTGTTGTTGTTTTATCAATATTCCTTCCTTTTGGACACCTGACAGAATTGCGACCCCAACTGAAAAATACGACGGATTGATATGTTAACGCATTGATGAACCTCTTTTTGTGCCCTTGAATAAAATTTCAATGTGTTTGTTGTTGTTTTTTCTATATTCCTTCCTTTTGGACACCTGACAGAATTGCGACCCCAAGTGAAAAATATGACGGATTGATAATTATGTTAACGCATTGATGAACCTCTTTTTGTGCCTTTGAATAACATTTCACTGTATTTGTTGTTGTTTCTATGTTCCTTCCTTTTGGACACCTGACAGAACTGCGACCCCGATCTGAAAAATACGACGGGAGAGACTGCACTTTACTTGGCCGTTAAAAAGGGACACGCCGAGGAGGTCGAAAGCTTGCTCGCGGCCGCCGCGGACGTCAATATTCCCGCCAAAGACGGCAACACGTGCCTACACACTGCGGCCATACTAAGTAACGACAGCTCGTCGACCGTAAGCGAAACGGCGACGTTACGCGAGGTACGTCTGCAGTATCATAAGCATTCTTCTTATTAGTATATCATTATTGGAGATAGTCATTGTCATCATAATATCATAATTCTGTTTCTTTCTGTCTTCATTTCTTTGGATGTATATTTTCACATTTGAATGACAAGCAAAGCAATTAGCACACATTTTTCACATTTAGATTTAAGAGGACTAAGGAAGACGAAACTACACCATTCACTTTGATTGTCATAATACATATAATTCCAAAGTTGCAATATTAATCAGCAATAATAATTTTGAAGAGGTGTTTAGGCTCACATTAAATCATGATAAGTTAAAGAGTTTAACTATTTTTTTTAATGGAGTATTCACTTCTTGACTGTGTTCGTATTTAAAAAAACAAACAAACATACAGCTAAAGACCAAGTACAGAAAGTACGGAGTAACCACGAGTGCAGTGGCTCTAGTCTGCTTGCTGACGCAGAGAGGCGCCGATATCACGGCCAGAAACAAGCAAGACAAAACGCCTCTCTCCCTGCTCGGAGATGACATACAGACCCTTCTAAAGAAGATGGCTGCTGGAGAAAGGTATATAGTTATGTCATATACCTCCACTATATCTCTCTCTCTCTCTTCCTTCCTTCCTTTTTCTTTATATCTCTTTCACTCTCTGTTTCCACACTCGCACACAAAGTTAATTTTTGTGAATATCTAACTAATATATATGTTCATACGATTTATACTATATGAAATATGTTTTGTGATCAACTGCTTATGTATCTGTCTGTCACTCCAACTAGATGTCAACGTACTTTACAATCATATTACATAATAGCCTGTGACATAAGTCTTCATGACTGCAACTATAGGAATGCATTATTCTTGTTCATCTAGAATAATAAAAATGTTCTTTCCTTTTGGTGTAATCCCACATGGTGTAACATTCTTGCAGATATACGTAAATCGACGTCTGTCACACACACACACACACACACACACACACATACACATTCACAGACACGCGTTATTGGTTACAATTTGTATCTACTTGCATTAAAACACATAAAGGTAAAATGTTTTCATACACACACGAAATTTAACTATAATCTATCTAATCCATTCCTTTAGTTAAATAAAAAAATTGTTACAAGGCATATTATGTTCAGAGGCCGTCGTTGTCCAAGTCAAGCGTTTTGCTTATTGATAACGGTCTCCTCCACCTGTACACTTAAAGATCTGAAATGATATTATTTCACATGATTATATATTTGTAAAGCGACAGTTTGTTTATATTTTCCTGACTTGTGAATAATATGTTCGATGTTGTTATACTTTTATTCTGTTTCGTACAAGTGGAGAAATAAAACTTACTGAAACTGAAACTAATTCATGTACACATGTGTGTGAATTCATGCGTGTCTACTTTGATTCAGGAAATGTGAAAATTACATCATAATCATGGTAATAATGAGCCAATATTATTAGCTTTTTTGAAATTGTGTTGGCTCCCGGCTACACTTTAGATTGAAAATAACCATGCACATGTTCATTATGTTATGGAGCTGAGTGAATGAATGCGGCTGATCTTTGTCTCCGAGTTTATCGTCAATATGTCATGACGTTATGTTCTCTGTCTTCACATACCAGCATTGACTTCGAACCTACACACACTTTGCAGAGAATAGACTCCGTGGAGGGTCAAGCAACAATTATAGGTATCAAGCAAGAATCTTTTCTTCTGTCTTCATTTTTCACTCCACTTTCTTAGTCGGGGTTTTCTAACAATAATTATCTTGATGTGTTACGTTACCAGCAGTGGTGGATGCATGGAAATGTGTTTCCGTGATCAAAATTGTTAATCTTCTGAATAGCATGCAATTTTATGTGTCTGTGCGACAACATTTGCAAGATACATAATGCTAGCTACTTATCTTTCACTTTGCTTGTACTCAAGAGTTAAGAAAGGAACCAAACCGCCTTAGTCTGTCTACCGCTCAAGAGAGGAGCGACCTATTTTGTCCGAAATTGAAGAATTGCTTTTTCTTCTTCTTTTTTTTCAATTTCCTTCATAGCTCTCACGCACCCCAAAACCTTTGATCTCAACCACTGGTATTTGATATTCATTCTTGTGTTTTTTTCATGATGACACAAACTAGAAATCAATCTGTCGCGTCTGTCTCTTGTACTCAGCTTGAAATTCGTTTTGAATTGAAGCTTGAATGAAATGGCATGCAGTGAACTGAATTCTCTGGCAGCACTGCATGCTCCATTCGAGATGAAAAAGGGAAGCTATCTCTGTCCCCTCTGAATGTGTATCAATACATGTATATGATACAGCTTGTATTTCGATACCCTTTTCTTTGCCATCGCCACAGAGGGTCTTAGTCGGATATCCGTCGGCGAGATCCGGATGGAGGAGCTGATCGGTACCGGATCGTTTGGTGACGTTCACAAGGCGAAGTGGAGAGGGACCAACGTAGCGGTTAAAACCATACAGATTGACGAGGAGCTGCGCGAGCGGGTTGAACAACAACTATCCGTTCACAGGTAATTACTATGGTTAACAACAACATCCATAACATTGTTACCACACGGATAACAGCCTTTAGAAGTAGATACAAAGAAGCATGACATTGTATTTCCAACTATAAACAAATTGGAAAATTGCCAAAGCAATAAGTGTCAGAATTTCTGTACCAGTATGAATATCGTTGGTGTTGTCATCATGGTCATTATCATGTGTAAGTCGAAAGGAACATTTTCTCAATAAAGTATCCGGATGTTTATGGGAAAGACTAGTCGTCAATGTTGCATGTGTTTGAATTATTGCACTTGAGACGTCTCACCAATTTGTTTTTGATGTTACTGTTTCGTCCAGGCAAACCACTCATCCTAACATTGTCGAACTCATGGCTCTCAGCTACAATCCGGCAAAATCTGAAATTATCATCGTCATGGAGTTCATTGACGGCCAGAATCTCCATGAACTGATTTTCTTCTCCGAGGACGAGGTAAGGTTAAGGGGCACGCTTCAGCAGCTGGTTGAAAACAAAAATATCTACATCGTGAAATTGAGAAAAGATCCTTTAAGAAGGGTCGAGTCGTACTGCTGTGTATATCACAGAACTAAGCAAAGAAAAAACTAACCAAAACAGAATAAGCAAAGAAAGCACGACGAATACTCGGCTCTGTCGGGACATGCACGGCAGTGGCAGTGATATAGGCCCCTCAATAGGCCTCGGTGGTAACAGAACTGTGCTTAAACTGAAGAGTCCGCATTGAATAGCAGCACATTGGTCTTCTTACTTTCTTCTTCTTCTTGGTATTATCATAATTTGATTAGAGGTGTGGAATATAAGGAGTTAAGTAGCAACAGTAGCAGTGTTTAATTATAATGGTTGAAACAGTAGTAAAAGCATCATGTTCACTTTACCCGCCACTGTTAAAATGCTGTTATTGGACCCTATATGCCATGAATCAGAATTGTGTCATCAACGTCAGCTTCACACTTAACCCTTCTCTGTGCCAATGAGTCAAGGTGTGCACAACTTTCACATACTTGCCTATGGACAAGAAGTAAATGTAGCATTCAGAGGGTTAAGGAATATAGAAATAAAGAGGGATTTTAGGGCGAGGCTGAAATCAAGAGAATGTGGCTACAAAGGTCGGTACACGAGAGTTCCTGATGTTTTAATGCCGCTGTGCAAACTCATAAGTCAATGTACTTTTTTCTTCATTTCTTACCATGTCAACTTTATGAAATAATTTAGTGACTGATGTGACCAGCTGTAGGCCGTATTTGGCACTCTTTTCTGTGATTCTTTGTTCGCTTTACTTTCTCTTCGATATGTCCTTGGTGGAACCAAAGGCTTGCTATGTTAAAGGACGACATTTTTTTTTTTCTATCTGATCATCATTCTTTTGAATCATAGATCGACCTAAGTAAGGCAGACAAAATCAGCATCGCTCAGCAGATTTGTCAGGCCATCAACTTCATTCATCAGTCTCGGATCCTGCATCTCGACATCAAGCCTTCCAACATCTTGGTAAGCTTTTGTAAACTTTTTCTTAGACAATGTTGGAGGAGGGGCAGATAGCTTGCTTGACATCTCACTATGGTAGCATTTGAGACATCGAGCAGAGGCAGATCACGATTGATACAAACAAAAACAAAAAAAAAAACTAACTGCCCTGCTGGAAAGAACACAGCGTTCCACAGTGTTTTCACAGTGTTTTCACAGTGTGTTCACAGTGTTTTCACAGTGTGTTCACAGTGTGCTTACATAACTATGGGCGACTATGTGAAAACGCTCGAATTTAACAATGTGAAGATGATTTCACACTGTGGTTGTGTGGTTTTCACAGAGTATTCAAATAGTAGTGCTTTGTTTCACACTGTGAATTGACGATTCACATTAAGTTCACACTGTTAAACTGCCCAAATTTAAGTGTGAAGAGATTTCACACTGTGTTCACACTGTATCTACACTGTTTCCTCACACTGTGTCTACACTGTGTTTCCTCTCACTCTGTGTCTACACTGTGTTTCATCACACTGTGAGCAGGGCAGTTATGTTTTTCTTGTATCAATCGTGGTGAGATCATAGGCTAGTGCTTTTCAGTAGAAGGGAAGTGAAAATCGAATCTAATGCATTGTGTGGAATGAAAATCGCCATGCCGACATGCAATGACGGTAGATTTTCATCTACCTTGCTTATTAGTATACAATATGAGGGGGGGGGGGGCGGTGCGACTGTGTGTGTGTGTGTGTGAGTGTGCGGTGTAGGGCCTTATTTTGTGTATGTAACTCATACAATTCTTTTTTTTTTTACTACTTAATTGTGATAATGAATTAAGTGTAGGGCCTGACATCAATAGGTATTCTTCTGATTCTTATATAAATTCCATTTTCGTTATCGCCGTCATCATGATTTTTCCTCACAGATTGAGAGTAAAGACAAGAAGCCTTACTTGTCCGACATCGGCCTCGCGCACATCAACTACACCAGCGACACCCTGGAGTCCAGCTTCGGGTTCCGTGGCACGCCCTACTACGTTCCGCCGGAGGCCGTCGACCCGTCCGTTGAGGACAAGGACAAGTTCTCTCCTGCCTACGACATCTGGTCGCTAGGTGGCGCACTCCTCGAAATGTTCACGGAGAAGAGGCTTTGGGGAGATGACATGGAAGGGGCCTACCTCATGGTTACTCTGATGACGCGCGAGGCACGGCCCCCAGTTCTCGACAACGCAGATCAGAGACTGAAGGAAATTCTCGAGCCATGTTTCTCCATTGATCCAAAGAAGCGCCCGACGGCGTCCCAGTTGCTAGAACAGTTCCAAAAGCTTAGGCCTACGTAAACCGTCTCCTTCCTCTATTATCTTGGTTTCCTATTGGTTTGTTTGTATGTTTGCTTGTTTTTTCCCCATATAGGCCCTATTTATTGAGGATCCCATTTCATTACGTTGTCGGTTCTAGTCTAACAATGAATGATACATGTCATTGTATTTCAAATTTCCTTGTAGTTATTTTACATGTTACTTTCTATTGTCATAATATTGTATGCATGATCTTAACTGTTTTTAAAAGCTCTGCGTATAAAAGACAGGTATTGATCTATTGCATTTGGAAAATCAGTTGAAAGTTGTATTGCATGGTAGCACAATACAAAGCGTTGCGAGACAAGTATAAGGGAAGATGTGTATTGGATTTCCCGTTGAAGCAAGTAACTCGGTTGTAAAGCCCTTCAATACGTGTAGGTCCTACAGCTGTGTGCGTCAGACCGAACACTGCTACGGATGTGTACAGTTTACAAAATACCTCTTGGCTTCTGATATTGTAAGTCTTTGGTAGTCTGCAAGTTGAAAAGATGCTCTCCTTCATGTTGTATCAACTTTGTTGGGTAGATAATACTTCTCATTAAATACATGACCACTGATCTCTGGCAACATCTTTTGTTTGAGATTAGATGGATCTGTATGTACATTTTTTTTTTTTTTTAAGATTGGTAACATTGCAGCAGTCATGTGGTCACTTGGAAAATACGTATTGAGAAACTAATTTCTTGTCACAAGAAGAAACGAACTAATCGAAATTGTTCTTGCAACTGAAAGTGCTCTGCTTTTATATCACAAAGACCTAAGATTGGGTGAAACATTCCACAAAATTGTCTTAAAATATGTATAACTGTATTTGTGTATGTATACTTAACCTTATACTTGAGAGGGGGTTTCTGTAGATTTGGTCTGAATGATTTGTTGCCCAGTAAACATTAATCCACACATGGCTATGAGATGCTGGAATAATAGGAAGATAGACCTCATGAAAACAGCCTGGAATTCGCAACGAGACGTCCACTTATACAGGACTGTGAGTGTGTTCAAATAAAACTTTATTTTTCTGGGAGTGAAAGGAGCTGCAGAGAGAGAGGTCTAAACGTATACCATTCAGTCAATTCCTTGGAGATGCAGAGTGATATCAGGTTATTGAAATTTCTAAGATACTGTTTACCTTTAGAAGGAACTGCAGTACAATGTATATCAGTAAATTTGCAAGATTATTTCATATTGCTGTCTGTTATAGGCCCTAACGATCTACACAATGTCCTCCTTAAAGTTCATTAATAGTCCATGCTCTGCACGTGCATCCCCCTTCCCCACTCGCGTGTTTCTTTTTATTTATTTTTTTTTTTAGACGGCACAGATTGGGGACCCTAAAAATCTATTGGGGACCTTAACCCTAAACCTAACCCTAATCCTAATCCTAACCCTAACCATCAAACCCTAACCCTAACCCTAACCCTAACCCTAACCATAACCATAACCCTAACCCTAAACCCTAACCCAACGTTTTTCCATAGGTTTAATACGCGCCATGCCCCAATCTGTGCCGTCTTAAAAGACGCCCCCGCTCCCACTACATAATTATAATAAAGATTTCCTCCCTTTGGTTTGTTATACTCCGTACACCGTCTCCCACTCTCTTTCTTTTTTATCCTCCCTCTACTTCTCGCTCTTTCTCTGTCTTACATAATTATATATATCGCGTTTTTTTTTTCCTCTTTCTTAAACTACATAAGAAGACAAGCTTTAAATGTTAATGCTATTTATAATCAGTAGCTTACATACTGCATATAATTATTATTAATTAAGTTCTTTAATCTTTATATCTCTATGGAACAATAAATACACACAAGCAAAGAAACTGAAGGCGAGAACCACCTCAAGCATGTACATCAGGCTACAATACAACATGTCAGTCACAAAAGCTCTATCTATAACGTGTCACAATCACATTTTAATTCTTTTATGGCGCTTTCACCCGCATGCCTAACTTAATAGCTGTAGGCTAATGTTCAAACATGTATTATAGAATCACTTGAGCATGCAATTCCGTGTTATTATGTAGACATTATTCATGGACCTTTACACAAATGTTGTCGTCTGAACATTAATCATTTCCGAAATGGGTTATTCCAACATCTGTTTTTGATCAAAATCTATACTAACTTGTCCACCCGATTACTTTTAGATTCCACGTTGTTGTTGTTGTTGTTGTTGTTGTTGTTGTTGTTGTTGTTGTTGTTGTTGTTGTTTCTGTTACTGCTGCTGCTGCTGCTGCTGCTGCATGCTAATGCTGCTGCATGCTACTGCTGCTGGTGATGTTGTTGCTGTTGTTTTCTGGGTTGCTTGTGACCTTGTTTTTGTTTTGTTTTGTTTTGTTTTTTTCAAGGGGATTTGTTTTCGTGTCTTTTTCTACACGTTTCTGTTCGTCAGTTGCAGCAATATTGATTTTAACTCGTCATTGTGTATAGTCAATACAGTCTGGAGCCATCGTACAGCTCATTGTTATACTGTAGTTCGATGTTGACAATAGATAAATTATAACTCGGAATTGCTCTTTGAAAATGTCGCTTGTACAACTTACGGTTTTCGGGTCGGAGTGAATAGCTCATCACTATGTCTTACGTGAAAAGTGGGCTACGCCACCACGAGGTAGCAGTGCGGTGTACGATGATTGTACAGAATTGTGCCGTTTGGCAGCGTTGAATCACATTTTCAAGACCAGCTACGCGTGAATTATGCTTACCTCCTACTTCTTGTTCCTCGTGTAAGAGGAATATAAATATTTAAATTTTACTTTTCATATTTTGCAGACCTTCAAAAAGTTTTTTTTTTTCTTTCATCTATCTTATAGTTAGATTAAAAAGCATTACCACTTAGGGGTTTTGCTCGGTTTTAATATACGTGCTTGCATACTACTACATATTGATTAAACTTTTTTAGACACGTTACCAGTATGTATTTCACAAATTCGAAGTAATTGCTGTATACACAGTTTACTATTGCACCTGGGCTTTCTTTTTGCGGTTAAATGATTGTAGACCATGGAGACTGACAATAAATAGGATGGATTTTTCCTCTCAAATACTTTTGACATGTTGTTTATGTTGTGTCTTTCTCGTAGAACATGAGTATTCCTTGAGGTTGTGAAGAAAATTATGAATAATCATTTCAATATTATCGTTATTAAACTAGGGAGTAATATGAAACACCTGGTATTTTCTTTAGTCAAATAAAGAAGTGATAACTCGTGTTGCTACACTTTTTTTTTTTTTGGCTAACTATCTCAATAATCATAATGTTCAGATCGTGTTATAGACTGATGTAGACAATTGATTATTCTGTTACATCAGTACGTGAGTCCTCTGTAAAAGCTGTACACCACTATGAAAGAAAAACAAACTCACTGTCAACTGAATGATACGTGTTGTAAGTTGATACGATGTGTCGTAAGGCGGGCTTTCCTCTCTTTCGTTCCCTCTCTCACTCGGGCAATGCTGGTAGCGCGCTACTTGTCAGGATGCTTGCTACACACACAATAGAGATGCTCGTCCACGACTTGAATTTGTGGGTTGAAGGATTTTATTCCCTCGCACTGCGAGAGTCACACGACTTGGAGCATATAAAAGAAGGCGAAGAAGTAGAAATAGAAGAAGAATACGCAATAGAAGAAGACTAACAGAAGAATAACGCAAAACAGAAGAAGTCTAAAAGAAGAAGACTCAAAATAGAAGAAGACACAATAGAAGAAGACTAACAGAAGAATGACGCAAAACAGAAGAAGTCTAAAAGAAGAAGACTCAAAACAGAAGAAGACACAATAGAAGAAGACTAACAGAAGAATGACGCAAAACAGAAGAAGTCTAAAAGAAGAAGACTCAAAACAGAAGAAGACACAATAGAAGAAGACTAACAGAAGAATAACGCAAAACAGAAGAAGTCTAAAAGAAGAAGACTCAAAACAGAAGAAGACACAATAGAAGAAGACTAACAGAAGAATGACGCAAAACAGAAGAAGTCTAAAAGAAGAAGACTCAAAACAGAAGAAGACACAATAGAAGAAGACTAACAGAAGAATGACGCAAAACAGAAGAAGTCTAAAAGAAGAAGAAGACTCAAAACAGAAGAAGACACAATAGAAGAAGACCCTGAAAAGATACAAACAGACAAAAAGGCAATCCATCATAAGTATGGACTTTTGTACAAACACATTGTATCTTAACCAATTTCCGCACAACACCAATCATGGATACAAATACTCAACTATCACTAATACCACATTGACATCCCTCATAAATACAACTTGACTGAACCCTTGATATATACATGTATTCACCAATACAAATATGCATTGTCATCAAATGTAAATCATTGACCTTCTTTTGCATGTGGTCCAATATAAACACTTTGAATTTCACAAGGAGCGATAGGAAAACAATTCCTGTTAGCAAACCCTTTGAAATGACATATATATAACTAATATATATTCGGTATACCACATCAGGCAACTGTCTGAACTGTACATGTGTACAGAACTCTATATCATTATAGACCTTTTGATGAACACAATCATTACAATTATAGACACAAACATCTATATACATCATAACTGGATAAAACATAGGGTAAAATACTTTAAATGCCACAATCTGATTCGGACATCCTGACTTACCCTACGTAGGCAATACCACGAGAACCACTCGACGTTCTCACTCCGCAACATATACCCTGCGGATGATACCAACGGCTGCTGCACTGCCTGAAATATAGAGCTTGGTTTCTCCTCTCAACGTACCCAGACACTCAGTACTGTCACTGGTTCAACCCGAGAACCCCTTGTGTGAACAAACAATTAACATTAAACTCCCAATGATATATTTCATACAACATTTACATAATCTCAGCAATCTACTATTCAGTTCGTGGAAAGAACTTATATATGTTTGATCTGTTATCACAGTCTATCTTTGTCCATGTATAGCAGCTTGCTAAAAACACATGTCACAGTATATACAGTTACTGGACTCAGGATCCTTTAACTGTGTTTATATACTACATCAACATCTTAAAGATATATTTTACTGCATTCTTAGATGATACAAAATCCCAACTATCAACTCCACCAAAGAAATGGCTGATAAGTCTAATCATATTCTTGACTGGCTAACAATACAAAACTATATATTGTAACCAACTCAAGTTGAAATCACTGATCGAGCTACAATACAGCTCCTACTATAATACAACACTCACTGCAATAGTCCCAGAGCAACATTCTCTGGAGTTACTTAAAATCCTATATAATATATGCAAAAACATACTCTCTAAGTATGAATCTCTTTCAAAGAACTCCAAGCCAACATCAAAATAAGAATCAACTTATTCATTTATATCAAAATACATATTCACTTGAATATAACACTTATGAAAGATATGTCTAAGATATCTTACAATGATAATAGCTCAACATACCTCGAACGGAGAAACCAAAGTCTACTTTCGGCTTTCTTGCAGCCACACCCGATTGACTGTCCACCTCACTCAAGGGTCAGCACAGCAATCGAGCACATGGTCAAGTTCTTTATCATATGAGGGACACGCTTGACCGACTCACCCTCATCATCACTCGATATCCCTGCCCTCATCTCACCAAATTATACAACTCTTATGTATACATGTTCCAATTGGCATGATACACTTATTATACCAAACATGAACATTGAAATTGATTTGATGTGGATTTCTCACACCGGACAGTTATTCCAATATATTGGAACTATTTCTAACACATGAGTATGAAGACATTCATGTTCATTTACGCAACCACACTCCTATCAGGTACCATATTCGAGAACTGAATCGCATCGCCATTCGTTCTTCCCAAGAACTGTAAGGAACTGGAATTCCCTGTCGTCAGACATTGTTTCTGCGCCATCTGTGGGATCATTTCGAAACCGTCTAACGGTTGATCACAGTGGCTAGTTGTTTTCGTCAAATTTTCTATGTGGTTGTAAATATCTGTAAATAAATTGTATCATAATGTAAATAGCACCAGTCTGCAAGAATCTTCAGGCTATTGAAGGAGGCAGACTTAACCAGAAGAAGAAGAAGAAGAAGTTCGGTCCTACCTACCAGCACCTTTTGCCACCTTACAACACAGATTAGTGACTAATCTTTTATTCTCTACCACAAGGACAATACATGGTCAGGTGTGTAGTACAACACCTTTGTTCTGGAATTGGCTTGTAGCTGTACTCTTGTGCCTTGGTGCTACACAGGTGTAGCTACAATTATACTCTATGATACAGCGTCTAGTATACACTATATATATATATATATATAT
This sequence comes from Diadema setosum, assembly GCA_033980235.1. Taxonomy (NCBI): domain Eukaryota; kingdom Metazoa; phylum Echinodermata; class Echinoidea; order Diadematoida; family Diadematidae; genus Diadema; species Diadema setosum. The sequence continues at coordinate 11,390,455 of CM067077.1, read as the reverse complement.
ATATATATATATATATATATATATATATATATATATATATATATATATAATACTGTGCATCTACATGTACTATGTATGCACTATATAGTATATAACACAAATATCTATATTCCCACACGATGTATAGAGCAACAGGTTGTCGAAGGAAGTGAATGAAATATAACCAACAATAACAATGAGGATTTTCAAAGACCTTATCTTTCAAATTAATGACAGAACCGGCAGAAGTTCAAAGACAAAGAGGAGGAAAAAAATATTTTTTAAATTGTTGAAAAGAAATTATGTCCAATCATAGTACAAAAGAAACAGCCATTGAGAAGGATTGTGGGTATATACATAAACTTTCACAACTTCATGGTTATGATACACTCGTATGTTTCATTACTTCCATTTATCTGCTGCATTTTGGTAGGTAGATTCGTCGTTGCCTTGAGCCGTCTCGCCAAGCTCTGTATAATATCTGTTCTGTTCTTGAATGTAGATTCCGATTGTCGATGCAGCCCATCCCATACCACCTACAGTCGAATGCAGTTGAGGCTGGGCAAGTCCACACCACGGGTATGTGTTAATGAATAGAGTGACAAGAATAAAGCATTTGACGTATCCTTCAGATCATTGTAGTTCTCTAGATAACCCATCACTCACGACCTTTAGGAGAAAGGTGCTGCAGTTGTGAAATTATCGCCTAAAACTACACGTGTATGATATTCATATTTTTTTTTATTTAAAAGTAAAGGGAAGAAACTTAACAGGTGATGACGTCATTGCAAGTGTCAATTGACGTGCTTTACTATTGCTGAATATCTGTGGTCGGAAAAAAAAAAATGTTCCATGACTTTTTTTCTGCATGCCCCATGCATACTCTGCTTCTTTCATTTCGTTCTCCTGATTTTGCTCTATTAATTTGTAAAAGTCGATTTGAACCTTAGAGTATTAAAGTACGTGTACTATACGTCCACGCTTTAAACATCATTAAGTTTATAGCGTTGATTGCACTTTATCATCATTTTTTTTTGGCTCTTTTTATACCATTCGTGTTTGATGATATGAAGTGTCAAGGTGGTGTTATCGTAGTCATCTTCCGTTTCACTTGCACAATACGTGATTGACATGTTGTATTGTTTTGTCCGGAGATAGAATATACATATCTCGACAGGTGAGGTATAAAGATAGCAGATTTTAGGCTGTGTTTATGCTTCCTCTTTTCGGGCCAGAATCAGCGTTTTGAAACGTGATTAGTGCAAAACGCGGTTACGTCCTTGCTCATGCACTTTGATGTCAACGCCGTCTCAAAACGTCGTTTCAACACACACAAAAAGATACGTTTATACTGTCGTCCTTTCTGACTAATCACGTTTCACGGGGAAGCATGTAACGCAATTTCGCGTTTAAATGACGTCATCTCATCGCCTTTCCGGTTCTCGCCAGGCCAGCCGACCTTTCGATTACTGTATTGCGCAATGTACAATCTGCAGGCGTTGTGCTTTCTCGGAGCTCCCTGTTGCAGTACAAGACATAATTTACCATTTTCAGACGGAACAAAAACCAAGCATTAGTGCTTTAAAGTAGTTCTAAAATGTGAGTTAGGGATAGAAACAACCACTATAAAAACTTGAATCCGTGTAATCGATGATATTGTTCAATACACAAAGTGTGAACAAGAGTAATAATAAAAATGTTTTCAGACGTAACCGTCTACTATGATTACTGGAAAAAAAATACTGATATCTCCTTATATTTTAGGCTGTATTGCAATTTTTTTTTATATGGCAGGATGTTTAATGATACAACAGACATACACATTCATGCATCAGTGATGATATCTTGAACATATAGATCACTACTCCCAAAGGTAGGTTAATGTGTATATTTACACACACTTTCAATTGGATTTTCGCCCTGGGAGACACGTTAATGAAGAGTTCACTACGCACAATCCGATTTTGTGAACAATGTCGATGAAATAGATAGGCCTACTCGTATTTCATGTCATTGTCTACATTCCATACGTGGGTATAAATAGTAAAATAACTGAAATAATAAAAAAAAACCTACTGTATTTTAGACTTGATATTAAAACACGTAGCCAGTCCGAACGTGAACAATGCACACACTCCTGAAAGGTCAGAACTGTCGAAAGAGCGCGCCCCAATTTGACCTGCCTCTGCTGAGGTCAACCAGGGAGGTGAGAGGCACCTCCCTGGGTCAACGGAGTGCAATCGCATACGCTCTTTCCAAGCTCGAAGAAAGTGAGGATAGACAGTGCTCCGATCCCGTGAATGCAGCGTTGCCTGTTGAAAACGCTGATTCTGCCTTCGCAAATTGAGCATAAACACACTCTTAATCTGGGACGGATAATCTATTGATGTATTCAGAAACAACTACATTGTGGAAGGGCCTTCAGGTTGTCATTTCCCTCGGTTACAAGACAAATTGCTCTTGTGATGAAATCACCGATTATTAATTATTAAGATCATCTGTTTATGGTCCTCACTTGATCCGTTCTATTTCGTCTGTTAGAGAGAATAGCTGTGTGTATGATCATTGTAAGCTAGCTCACAGTCGCTAATTGTCAAGAGGTGAGTGTTTTCCTCGATTATTTTGTTCGAAGCTTACCTCTGTATATACGCTTCAAGCTGCCCATCAGTGTGTTCCTTTCTACTGTATGTTTTCTTTGTATTTTCTTTAGTTGTGAAACGCAGTCGCTCATAGAGATTTCATATCAATTCAGCTATCAATGCCAGCTAATAGTGGTAGCTTTGGAAGGATTTACCCGTACTAATGAATCCTTATAAGGTTAAATTTGATAAGTTGGGGGCCTCATCAATCCCCCCCCCCCCCCCCCGTGGTTTGATAGAAGCATATTGGTAAGGGCCTATATAAGGCGCGTAGTATTACACCCTGTGGTAGTTTTGGGCAGGGAGGTGGAAGAGAGCCCACCTCCCTGTTTTGGGTCATCGCAATATTCAGTGTATACAATACAATAATATTGATGGAAGATAAGATGTTCAGCCTGCGCGATCAGGATCGATTAGGAGGCAGACAGCTGAGGGCCATATTATTTATAATGACTGTAAACTGAAGCAAAGCTTATGACGTCTTAGTCTGGTTTCCAGACCCTTTGCCAACTGATGGACTCCGCGGTGACGAATTTGCCGCCTTTACCGAAGGCAAATCATTTTAAATTACAAAGTCATGTATACTAGTTTTCAACGTTGAAGGCGTCAATATCCTGAATAGCGAAATAGTACGTGCAGAGGGTCTGGAAGCCAGACTAATGATGTCCTTGTGTATACCTGTTCCTTGGAGGTCAGGTTTACAATGTTTGTACTGGTCCGAAGTGCTGTCCGCGTACAATGGCGTTGTTGTGGGCTAATAAGGCGGCCCGCGGCAGCTAGTACACTGTATTGAGATACAGTTGTACGTGTACTCGTATTATCCTCATCTGCATCTGGGTATTTCCAGGGGACCGGGTATTTTATCTAGAGTACTAGTATAATACCATGAATACATCTTACTTCGGCATCATTCCGCTTATTACATAGGTGAGTTCATATAGCCCAAGCAGACATGAGTTTGTTGCTCATATAATTGCCGTATTTAAATGTATGATTTATAGCACATCTAACGTTATAATATAGACATAGAGGTAACTGAAAGGTGATTATCTGGGCCATTAACTTTGGCCTTATGATTAGGCCTACGTTGTACTTCGTATACAGTACTTCGTGTTCTCTTCGAGATGAAATATGTCCATGGGCCATGTTTACATTTTAACTGAGGGTCGTTGTGACTGTGAGTACAACACTCACTTATAAGTGGCTCTCGCTGTGTACGCACGACATGTTGACCAAATAAACACCGCAAAATACAGCGATTAAGCCTATTATGCATAATCCCGCTAATGCACGGTTTGTATACAGTATCCTCTGCGTCATTCCTGTGGAGGCGGGAAATGTGCACACGCCGGGAGATAATTGCAAACGTCGGAGAAATTCAATTTGCAATAAGGATGCCAAGAAATTTACAAACGTTCGATTTTGACGGGAAAGGTGCAAACAAATTAACTTGCTAAGATGATGTTGCCATCATTGCTTCATACAAAATTGCGCAAACAACTGAACAAAGAGTATTTAGTTGCCCTTTTATGGGGTACCATAGGGACATATACGCGTTTGTTATTCCTCATGTACCTCATACGAAATTATAATGGACAGAGGCAAGAGTTTGGCTGCGTATGTTTCATTTTGAAAGTAAAATAACCAGGTTTAATAATTGCTTACTCTCCATAGAAAAGAAAGTAAGGAAGAGAGCTTCGCGTTAATTTAATGTACGCAATCCTTGAAAGCTACCCCGTTTCATCCTTCCACTAACTCTCTCAATGCAACGTCAACTTCCAGCTCACCCACTGCCCTTATCTGCAGTTACCATGTCTTCCTCACACATTCCATACGTCGCGTGTACTCGCTTCCCTTCTTCGGCGTCTTCTTTCACCAAAGATCGAGTCCTTTGAAAGACCACATGCAGACATTACCTTGTTACAATTGAGTATTTGAATACATTGTATAAGAACGACCCAAGTCCATGGTAAGGCCATTTCGAGTACTCTACTGCAAACTTAGGAAAACTTCATATGTTTTTTTTTTTTAATTTGTCCAATAATATTCTATTTGACAGTGATGGGAAGGTTATATTGTATATACAAATTAGAACATATATTGTTATGACAATTAACATTTGCATTAATTGTGGAGAGTCCATTTTGTGTGATGGACTTGGGTCGTTCTTTGAATCATAATACAGTACTCTCCGCATAATCGGGTAGGCTCCAGCAGAGCGTTTCTTACCCAATTAAGCGGATTATCCGATTAACAGAAGAACAAGTCTCACAGTCGCAATTGACACACACAATGTGTATGTTATACAGTATATGCATTGTACACTGCACCAAACATCTACACTGTATGCTTAACACGCGTGCTTGCACGGCAAATTGTACTTATAGTAATATCTTACATTTGCTCAGTCACGAGCAAAAATTTACACTCTTTTTATGGACAAATAGTATGTTTTCACAAAACTTTGTCTTTTGAATATAGACTTCTCGCTAATACGCAGGCGTTTTCCGAAATGAACACTTCTTTGCGTGCATTAGTCACGTACAACGTCGGGTTACTTTTCGAGAAGTGACTGGGGAAAAGCAAAATCATGGAGCGGGTGCATGACCTGATTTTCGTTGCACACTTATTGTGAAATGTTGTTGTGGAGCAAGAGAGGAGCGCAAGTGTGTTCAACTCCTGTCTGTCTATACAATTGTGAGTACCAGCTACAAATGTAATGTTCTTTTACATGTGGCAAGTCGGTACTGGTACACCGTACACGCGTTTTCATGTTTAATCACTCGCTAAATGATCGGTCTTCTTTGCAAATTAAGCAGAGAATGTGATTAGCTGTGGGAAATTTGACATTCATGGTATCTTAAAGTATTATATCTGCGATAAAAACTTAATGTGGATAGAAATTAGATTTGAAGAAAATTATTTACGCATTTATGCGGAGAGGCAACCCGATTATCAGGTAATTTTAATGTGCATTGGAACTGATTTTGACATTTCTACCCAATCAAACGGAGTACCCGTTTAAGCGATACCCGATTACGCGGCGAGTACTGTAACAGGATAGGCTGCTATATGAGATGAGAGAAGCGATGAGAGAGGGCGCTATAATATGAATGTAAGAATGACCCAAGTCCTGGACTTGGGTCATTCTTACATTCCTATAGGATTTCACTCATTAATTTCTGGCACTTCCGGGGGTAATTAGAATATAATCACATATCATTTATACACAAGATGAGTCCATGCATAAGCTACAATTTCCCATGTCAAAATGAATTTGGCCAAAAGTTGGACTTGGGTCGTTCTTATTCAGGTCTTCAATTACCTTGCGCAAAACTCGCTTCCTCATTTACATTACCATACAAACTTTCAAACAGTACAAAAGAAAGTAATCTTCAAGTACAGCTTTCTAGTTTCTATGTTTCATAAAATCTGACCGTTATCCATAGATACCTGATATCTAGTAAACATCTATTATAAATGCCAAACAGCCGATTCGTTCACAATATGCGGGCCGCTGACTGACGTGCCATACCACAATCAGCAACATGCAAATGTGTCCGAATGATTTCGAATCTTCACGTGTTGACTGGTTAACATAATGGAAAGTATTATTTCATATTGTGCAGGCTTTGGATCATGTTGCGAAGGAACAGAGATCAGGAAAGCAGTGAGGGGAACCCAGAGCCCGAGACAGCACAAACAGCCTTCCTACACGGATCGGAGACTGGATGCCATTCTCGCGCGGAGAAGGAGCAGCATGGATCAAAAGGGAGCAAGAGCGGACTGTTCGCAGTCTTTCAACAAGCCACAGACTGCTTGGTACAACGTAGGGGCGTTGTCTTCACTCTCGTGTCGGCGTTTGCAAGTGCATGTCTGATTATGATGAGTAAATTTCTGTCTAATCGCGTCTCCGCAAATTTGTTGCACTTTTACTACAGCGTATCCTTCATGGTTTACTCAGGACCATTTCTGGTGTGGAGGAAAGTCTGGAGAGGCAAGGTGACAAGAGGAATGTGGATGTTTCTTTTGCTTCGTGGATTTGCTGGAGCTGCCGCCGCAGTCACGTATTTTTACTCTATACAACTACTCAACATATCTACGGCACAATGCATGCACTATCTCAATCCCGTTTTCACCGCCATACTCGCTCGTTTATTTCTGAAAGAGAGCTTCTCTTTACCAAAAGTCGTTTTCTCTTGCGTCTGCGTCATAGGTATCTTCCTCGTAGTTCAGCCCAAAGCGGTCTTTGGGAGTACGTCGAGCAATAGCGGCGAGGCCAAAGACAGCGCAAAATTTTCCGCTGGAATTGCTTTCGCTTTGGCGAATGCGTTACTTTTTGGCATTTTTATTACCACACTTAGAAAAATAGGTACAATCGACATCGACATCCAACTCGTAATGTTTGCGTGTGGAGTTTGCAATGCGTGCGTAAGTGCTGCTATGACGTCAGCGCGAGGAGAGTGGAAGATACCAGACTGCACTGGGGATCGCCTCTTCCTTCTCATGATTGGCTTTGCAGGATACTTGGAAACCATGATTCTCACATGCGCCCTGCAGACAGAGAATGCAGCTGTAGTGTCGGTAGTCCGTAGCATTGATATCATCATAACGGTGGTTTTGGATATTATCGTGCTGAATGCGACAGCCAACGTACTGATGATTGGAGGAGCGCTTCTTGTATTGACAAGTTCCATTGGAATTTCTGTGACTAATTACTTTTTGGCTGATTCTCGTGCAAAGAGAGACCATAAGGCTGCATACCATGAAAGCACAAACAGACATTGAGTGGCGGGTATACATTAAAAAAAGATACCGTCATACTATTATGTTCAAATAGATCCTGCATTTGAATCCTATTATCTCGTGGAAAAGATATTTGACTCACATTGTTACTATTGGTCAAAGTATAAAAAATGAAAATAGATTGCCTTGCAAAACAGTAGTCGTAAGAATGGCAGGGTCTTCTTGGAGAACAGACAATACACGGAAAGAGCTTAACCTGTCTAAGAACGTTGGGTTGGATATTAGGATATTTGATCAGGTATCCATATTACTATGTTAATAATCATAGCACTTGTAGAGAGGGCTGTGGGTGGGGAAGGACTGTTTCCAGTCGGGATGGGGGGGGGGGGGTAACATTTTCACAGGCTTCTCGTCGAAATAGTGATGTCATTTTAGTTGATGTATTAATGTATCAATTCTGTGTTTGTATGATATTATATATTATGTGTATAGGTACGCTGTATAAATGCGAACTGTATATGTGTGTATTAGTTTCATTATATGGAGTTTCAATTAATGTGATTATTAATGTGAATTTGGACTCCTCGCAAGACCAGCACGACCATGAAGGCTGTGAGCTGAGCATTGTAATCTATCCGTTTATCTTCAGTTATACAATGTATATTCCAGTTGTATCATTGTTACTTTGTGATTTTAGGGTGGACAAACAAACAAACAAACGCCTTATTATCATACTAATCTCTTGTATCGTAGTTATGTCGGAGATTTATCCCGACCATAGCCATTAATAAGAGGTTGGGCATATATTTTGGAAAATGTGTACAGCTGTACTACAGGAATGCCAGAGAGAAAAGAAGCCAAAACAGAAACAGGAAAATAGTGAAAATTTATCTAATTTTGGAAGAGAGAAAACATTTTGGACATGAGACGGGTAATCGGTCTATATACGTACTGGTTGTAGGAAAGGGGACACCCCTTCGGATAACGATTTTCTAGATACTGATTATAACCTTTTAATCTCTCATTGGAAGGGATGTGGTATTTATTCCAATATAATGTCTCTCTGTTTAAAAATACATGTATTATCAGCTACTAGTATAGTCTCCTGCTTCTCGTTTCACACCGGTGAGGCAGCTAAAATGATGAGAGGATGAATGAAGGCGTTGTATAAAAGTACCAATGATTTTAAGGATGCTGCATGTGGATATAATATGATAGATCCCATGAGATATGACTTTGATTTCATTAAATTGCAGCTGATCCATCACCATCAGCTATCTTTAAAATGTATACAGACCAGTTGATAATAGCTACATAAGGTTATCCAATATACATGTAATATCATGGATATGTTGTTGTTGCTGCTGGTGCTGGTGCTGTTGTTGTTGTTGCTGTTGTTGCTGTTGTTGCTGTTGTTGTTGTTGTTGTTGTTGTTGTTGTTGTTGTTGTTGTTGTTGTTGTTGTTGTTGTTGTTGTTTCCCCAGCATGCAGTCTCTGTTTTTCATGATCTCCCCGATGTTCTGCGTGTCCTATTTGAGACCAGTGTCCATCCTAAGCAAAATGTCTCAGGAAGAACGACGCGAACGTAGGCCTACGCGGGGCTCGCCAGCCTGAGTCTCTCCCTCTCCTTGCATGTCTACGGAGGGGCACCCAGAACTGTGGAGTGAAGCGTCAGCTCCGGATGCCATTCTATAACGTGACCTGAAAGTTTCAGTCTTCTTTTTGTGACTTCTGAGCAGACCTTTGGAAGTTTTTGCGTGTGTGTGTGTGTGTGTGTGTGTGTCTGTGTGTCTGTGTGTGAAAGGGACTAGGTGCAAGGGCGCCGGAAGCGGGGGGGGGGGGGGGGGGGGGGGCAGGGGTGGCACTTGCCCCCCCTCCCCCCAACAAAATGTTGGGGGGGGGGGGGCAAAACGAGTTTTTGCCCCCCCCCCCCCCCCCAAAGTGCCCCCTATAACAAATAATTAATCACTGATTGAAAGACCAAAATGAACAATAAAGGCATATTTCTTGTCTAAATGTAGTGATTTCTTAACTGAAAATGCAAAAATTTTCGCCCCTAACGGGGCGAAAATTATAATACACTAACAGCATACAGTATTGTATTTATACACTAATAGGAACTTATGAGTAAATTTAGTGTATAGATGGTAGCCTCGTGTCCTCGAGTGTGCCCGCTGAAACATACCTTTAGTAAACCTTACATTTTTCATTTTCTTCTTTGTTTTCTAGCAGTATAAGAATATTTTTCATTGTTCGAACGATGCGATCACGTTTAAGCTTTTAATGAGTACATTTCAGATTATTGTAAAGTGAAAGTGGCTCGCTCGTTCTGCCCGTACTTATAGTAAAATGAAAAGTTTTCATAAGTTATTATCATAGTCCTTCGCAGTGATTTCTTTTACTATGTTTAATTCCTCAGAAATTTAATTTAAAATGCTCTATAAAAGCGACTTTTATACTCTGTTTTCACAAAAAGTCCCTACCGTGGGAGGGGGTATCCTCCTCCCACACCCTCCCCCGCTCGGTCGCTTCGCTCCCTCGACGAGGATCTCGCACCATCACATAATATAGCCCCGTATGTTAAGATCATAGTCCTTCCAACTGATTTTTTTTTCTTCAATATGTTAATTCCCTAGAAATTTGCTTTGAAGTGTTCTATAAACGCGACTTTTATACTCTGTTTTCACAAAAAGTCCCTACCATGGGAGGGGGTATCCCCCCTCCCACACCCTCCCCCCGCTCGGTCGCTTCGCTCCCTCGCCGAGGATCTCGCACCATCACATAATATAGCCCCGTATGTTAAGATTCAATTCAATTCAATTCAATTCAAAGTTTATTTCATTTTTCGACAAAACATATAAGTTACACTTCTTTTGACAACAGAGAATAAGGTAAACAGAACATTATGTATCGAAAAGAATATAAAACAATTGAGGAGGACCACATAGTAATTATACATTGTAGTAAAAAAAAAACAGAAGTGATTGAAATATTGTACATGTATAACTTTGCTTAAAGTGCGAAAAATGGAGAGACCCACTAAAAAGACAGAGCTTGTAGAATGTGGGCCCCTCTGGAATAATAACATCAATGGAAAAATTAATTAAAGCATTATAAATACTATAGGAGAGGGGAAAAAAAAGAGGAAGAAGTCTGGAAGCCCACTGAGAGCTAGAATCACAGATAAATACACTTACTATTACAGACGTGAACAACATAGGACAAGACTAGACAACAAAACAACTGCTGGAGAAAAGGCTGTACGGGACAAAACGGGATGGACAAGACTAACAGACGCGAAAAAACATGAAACAAGACTAGACAGCAAAACAACTATACTGAAGAAAAGGCTGCACGGGACAAAACGGAATGGAAACGATGAACAAATAGAAGACGAAATAGCAAACGAAAATGCACAACAGAGACAGCGATCTTCGACAGAAGTGTATCAAGGGAAACAGAAAATGGTTGTGGAGGGGAAAAAAGTGATTGTAGCGTCTGAAAGGAGAAAAGCAAGGAAATGAAGGGACGTGAGAACAGGAATAAGACAGACATTCATGTCTTTGACTCTTTTGGCGAAAGCGTAGATAGCAGCAGACATCAAATAGATTAGAATTTATTGTTCAAAGAGGATAAAGTAAGTCTGTATGTGAGAAAGAAGGCCAAATGGCTAGTTGAGTCCTGGAAAGTCATACGACTGCAATAGAAAGGACTTCAGTCTCCTCTTGAAAGAATGTATGGATGGGGCGTTTTTTATATCATGATTCAGAGAATTCCAATAATTTGGGCCGATATAAATAAGTGTATTTTTAGCAAGAATCGTGCGTAAGAGGGGTAAGTGAAATTCATTGGAACGCCTAGTGGGATATTCATGAAATGATTGGTTTTTTAGAAACATGGAATTAAAAATAAACGGAAGCAAATTGTTACAATACTTATACATAAATTGGCCTAAGTTATACAAAAATAAATCTTTAATTTTTAAGAGCTTATTAGAGGTAAACAACGTGTTTGTATGAGAACGTACAGGGGAATGGCAGATAATGCGGAGGGCTTTCTTTTGCAAGAGGGACACTCTTTCAAGTAAATTCTGATGCGTGTTGCCCCATACTAAAACTCCATAATTCAAATGAGGCAATATCAACGACGAATATAACATAAGTAATGTTTTTTGAGGAATATGAAATTTCAATCTATTAATAACACCTGTATTACGCGATATTATATTACAAATATTATCAACATGTGATTTCCAGGAAAGTTTATCATCTACAATGACCCCCAAGAATTTAATATTTGATACTCTTTGTAGATGAGAATCATCTAAAACTATATTAGTGTTTAAACTATCAACAGTATTGCTGAAAATCATATATTTCGTTTTTTGAGCATTAAGTGATAACTTATTAGCTCTGACCCAATTTGTCACTTTATTCAATTCAATGTTAATTTTGTGAACAAGAAAATCAATATCATTATGGGCAAAAAATACGTTAGTATCATCTGCAAAATGAATAAAAGAGAGATCATCAGATACACGACAAAAATCATTGATATAAATAATGAACAATAACGGCCCTAAAAGACTTCCCTGTGGGACGCCACATTTGACTTCTCTGATAACTGAATCATTGTTTTTAATTGTAACAAATTGTTTTCTATCGAACAAATAACTCTTGAACCACTCCAAGGCCTTCCCACGTACTCCATAATGCGATAATTTATAAAGTAAAATGTCATGATTGATGGTGTCGAAGGCCTTGGAGAAGTCCAAGAAAATACTAACTAAATGAGAGTGATTATCGATGGCATGAACTACTCTATCAACGAAATATAAAAGAGCATGCGAAGTACTATGTTTCTCACGAAAACCAAACTGATAGTTCGTAAAAACTTCATGTACCTTCAAAAAATTGCTCATTCTCTTATAAATAAGTTTTTCTAAAACCTTAGAAAGTGAAGACAATAATGAAATTGGGCGATAATTACTGACTTCAAGTTTATCACCTTTCTTAAATATTGGTATTACTTTAGCCAATTTCATTTTATCCGGAAACACACCGTTGAGGATTGACAAATTAAATATATGAACAAGTGGATCAGCAATCGAGGAAATAACACCCTTAAGTATGAAATTATCTATCTCATCATAACCAGAACTTCGTTTGTTCTCAAAACAGGAAACTATATCAATAATTTCAAATCTATTAGTTGGTGTCAAAAATATGGAATCAGAGTTGCGCTGACCTAAAAATTCAGTAAAATGAGTTTCTGTTGCAGGAATAGTTTGAGCATAATTTTCACCTATTTTTGAAAAATAGGAATTGAAAATATTTGCAATATGAAGAGAATCATTAATCACTTCATCATTCACTTTAATTTTATCAATGTCAGAGTGTTTACTCGGAACATTCATGGCCTGTTTCAGAATTTTCCAAGTATTTTTCATGTCAAACCTATATCTCGAGAATTGCTTGAAGTAATATCTTTTCTTTTCAGAACGTAAAATCATCGTCAGAGTATTTTTGTATGATGTATATCTATTTTTCGATCGCTCAGTTTTTTCCAACTTATACTTATAATACAAACGATTTTTCCTATTAATTGAACGAAGGATTGATTTTGAGATCCAAGGTAATCTGGGTGTTTTTTTATAGTCTGTTCTATTTTTTTGTTTTGGAATTACATCATCTAAATGATGATTAAGTATTTCCATGAAATTATGAAAAGATATATTGATATCATCGCTGCTAAACACTCCTGACCAGTCAGCATTCTCGAGAGCCACATCAAGACTAGCTAGCTTTTCGGGTGAAACTCTACGACTAAACAAAGGAAGTGACAGAGGTTTAATATAAGATGATGTTTTAAGAGTAAAATAAGTCATTATTGGAAAATGATCAGTCATATCTGAAAGAATAATGAAAGAATCGGGGAGGGGTAAAATATTACAAAAAAAGTTGTCAATGAGGGTGGCAGAACGATCTGTAATACGTGTGGGTTTGGAGATAAGCGGGAGAAAGGATGAGGATAGAAGTGTGTGAATAAAATCACTAGAGATATTGTCATGCTCAGACTTCAGCAAATCAATATTAAAATCGCCGAGCAGAAAGCAATCCTTATTTCGGAAAACATGTGAATTTACCAAATCTGAGTAATACGTTAAAAAATCATTGGCGTTTGAGTTAGGAGGTCTGTATACAATGCCTACCAAAAGATTTCTACATCCTGGGATGAGAATTTCTATGAACAAAGATTCAACAACATTGTCCATTCTAGAAATACCTTCATGGACAATAGTTTCAAAGCAACATGATATATACAATGCCACACCCCCACCATTCTTGTCAGGCCTATTATTAAAAAATAAATCGTAACCATCGATTGCAAAAGAATTTCCTGCATTGGAAGTCAACCATGTCTCACTTAATCCGATAACCGATAACGACTGACTTTCATCAGATTCTAATAAAAACTTTAAATCATCAAAATGTTTATTTAAACTCCTTATATTTAAGTGTAATAAAGAAAACGTATCCTCAGAGAAGTTGTGAATGATATCTTTGTATTGATTCACTGTGATATAATTGCACAACATATTTTGAGTGGGATCATTACTAAAATCATGAGGCAATTCACTAGCTGCTGTATTCAGGCTTTCGGTAACAAAATCATCATAAAGGGTGGGTCGTGTGTTGGTTAGCCCGCTAACAGGGTCAGAGTCTAAACTGGTGTTCCTAAACAATTCAAATAAATCATCATTCGATACGGAATTAAAAGGAGCATTAAGAAAATTAGCCATAGTTAAAGATACAAGACGGGATTACAAAAGTCTGCGATATCAGCAAGACTAGGATATCGTAGATAAGTAGATGGTACAAGAAAATGACCAGTCGCCAGAAAGAGGCAAAACACTGGCGCAATCTATAAGCATAAACGACGTCAAAATCACGATAAGCAGAAGATCGCTGCGGAGAAGAAGAAAGTGAGACGAGAAAAAGCAGAATAAGGTAAGTGAGAATGTACAGAGGCATTAACAGAGAGTGACATAGAACACACATAACACAATAACAAGAACAAATCAAGTGTCTCTGTGGGCTTCCGGGGCAAAAATACACAGAAGCAAATGGCGGAAGCAAATGGCAGAAGAGTAACATAATACATAATCATGGCGTTTACTCTGATGACGAGTTTGTAGAAGATATCAAATTATATATACACCTTTTGGTACACTTTGTTCGACAATATAGGAAGAAGAAAGTCAAAAGGAACGGAACCAGTGTAAAAAGTAGTTCAGACAGAGTCTGTACCGCTGTTGTATGGACATCAAATAATGCATGGCTATTGAAGGAAGCTCATTCAACCATTAATATACATGATCAGGGAGATGTGACTATTAACGAACAAAATGACAAGGCAGCGCTACAAGGGCGCCAAAATAACATCTGACTAATAATAAGTATGTCGACTTGGCGAGCTGTGCGGCCATCAGGCATGTCAGGCGAGTACAATAGTCGGACAAAACAAGTACATTTAAATGTAAGCAGGTGCTCGTAATGCTATAGAGATATCATAACAGCATAGAATGTGGACAAACAACAGTAAATGCATGAGCATAGATTAGCATTACCAAGTTGAGATTGGATAATATGTCAGGTCGGTGAACCTATTCTGTGTTATAGGGTTATAGAGATTTCACACTGTGTTCACAGTGTGTTCACATTCTGCTCCACATTGTGGGACACTGTTCTTTCCAGCAAGGAAGGCCAAGAGAAAATGCTGCACTTTAATTATTTTCATATTATTATCATAATAATTTTCAAAATGACTAGAGTAATGGCATGATATCTGGTGTACTACCACATTGTGTTTATTTGCCAATCATGTGAAACCACTGTCTCACATTGGCAAGATATTCTGTAGACGTGTACTACAGTACAGTGTATATGGAGAAAACGCGCTATAGTGGAGGCAGGCAAGTCCCCATAGCGACTTTCTCATTCAACTAAATTTCAAATTTGACTTTCTTCGGATCTTTGCTTCAACTTAAAATAAAGTCAAGAGTATTACAGTGCATGCTGTACGCAAAAGTGACATGCGGGAAAAGCATTGCCAACGTATTCTATTTTGTCAATTTATTTTTGTTTATTCACTCATTTTTCTTTCTCCGCGGTACATTATTTCTGATCCATGTCTTTGTGTGACTCTTCTATATTCGTTTGAGATCTATTCTATAGCTGTGTGGAGATACAATGTGATCCAAATGGTAGGGTAGCGTAACCTCCTTAGAAGAACATTGCAAACTTTTGACACAACCATTGCTAAATGTTTAAAGTATTCTCACACTGTGAAGACATTTTGCAAGCTGAGAACTGTCCCTCTGAGATAGAGTTTCGATAATATTATGGTTTCCATGCATTCTGGGACCCGTTTCATAAAACTTGTTATCAGTGACAACTGCCACATTCCTCGTGACGAATTTGCTGTTAACCAATCAGATGCAAGGATTTCAGTAGCTTGCAACAACTATGACAACTTGTCACTGATAACAAGTTTTATTAAACGGGGCCCTGGTATACGTTCTATTCTCCATCTTATAAATGCATGAACTTTTATTTGTCTTTTGTACTCGTTCTTCTATTGTGTTATTCATGTGGGATTGCTGCTTTTTTTTTTTTTTTGGTGTCATTACCATCGCAAGGGAGAGTGGAGATAAATTTAGATAGTACCTAGGTAATTATCCATTGAAATTCATAAATGCTTTCTTATCTATAATGACAAAACTATCGAAATATATGTGGTGGCTTTTTGCATGTACACTGGTAGGCCCTACAGAATCCTTTTAATTATCCTTTCAATTACAAAGTAGATATCACATGAATCTTGGAAAATACATGATACGATAATTTTGTATCGAGGGCATAACTTTGTAATATAACAAAATTATATTGTATAGTATACAACATAACTTTGTAATTCCAGTATGTGTACATAATTATCTTTATCAGTTTGGTGATTACCATTGATTGTTACACTTTGTAATGTATATATGCTCATGATTGAATTTTTTTACTTACTTTGTGTTATGTTTTGTTGAAAGAAAAACGAGAAAGAAATAAATGAAATGAAACGAATTGAAAATGAAATGAAGGGTATGCCAACATAGACGCCGATAACTTTTCTTTTTAACTCCTCAATAAAGTGCTGCAATTCCAGTTGGGTGTATCACATAATTAAAACTACATCATTTCGTTCAAATGCGTCATCATGAGAAAGCCTGACTAATTTTCTTTCCCGTAACACATTTCACTTGTTTACAGTTTGCATTCCTGGAATACAAACTATGACTGAGTATGAGGAAAGGTCAAATGTGGAATGGAGCAACGTGCTCTGTCAAATGTTATAGGCCCTACACTGTAATCCCTTTTAGTTTTGTCTTCAGTGAAAATGTATGTGCTTGAAAAGAATGCATTGGAAGGTTATCATTAAAGGTTCTAGGCTTCATCCATAAATTTTAAACTGCAGTAGCACCCCAAATTGAATTTAAGCATAAAGGTTGCTCAACAATCATCCAATGTTTAGAAAATGGTAGATTTTGAAAGTGTTCATATTTAAACATCGCTTATTCGAGTGGTCATTTTTCACCGAAAGAGTACATAATAATAGCAGGATTGTTGCGACTTTTCACTTTTGATCTGTCCCCTTACGCATCTGCATGTTTGACTCGTTCCAGGAACACCAAATTATAGCAAGCGAGGTTTCATGTTATAGATGATTAATCAAACTTCCCTGTCGTGTCATATTTCATGAAGGTGATACAGGTATAAGAGAAATATGACGAATAAAACTAGAATTGTAGAATTTATTTTCATGTTTTATTTCATATAATCAAGTGTCATGTCATGTTTCTTTGTAATGTGTTATTTTAGTCAATGAATACGAAATGTAAGCAATGAAGAAATCGATGGCATACGTTTACAAAAGTTCTAGATGAAGTGTAACAGTTGTATTTTCAACAAATAATCCAAGGCGGGCATGCAATTTGTGGACGTTTTTGTCGTGAGTAAAGAATACTGGTTTACAGCAATGTGATTGGCAGGAAGAAAAAATTGAAGTGAAACCATAGTCAATTTCAATGAGAACAATATTCAAGGTTTGTTTAATAAGTGTCTTGATATTAAGACGGAAGGGATATGTATGTGTTTAGTATGCATCTTACATCTTGTGGTTTATATCTGCAATGTATTGCTCATAAATTCACGTCAATCACTATTTACAGTTTTTCTTATATTACTAGAATGCGATTTTCAAATGTGATTATACAGGGAAGATGAGAGAACAACTGTGAAATCGGTATGTGCATGCAATATAATTCATTACGTGTTTATAGAATAGTCTCCATCAGAAATCACTGCTGAAACATGTACAGAATATAGTACTTTTCGTGTCTTTTGCCACATTATGTTTAGAAGTAACGTTTGCTTGTAAATATTTAGTTTTTCATTTTCAAAAAATGGTATTTTCTCATTGGCAAAACATGAAGCAAACATGAGGTAAATAAGCAGTCAAATGACGGTTGAATAAAGAACATCAACGCAACTTCAAATGGTGGCAGGAGGTTTACCACCAGAAAACTCTACCCAACACTGGCTTTTGTTGTCATCTTCTCGTGTACACAATCATGTTTGGTTTGCACACTTTAACTGTGCTTTTACGAAAAGTATGTCGTATACATTATATATATCAGTGTTACTCGCTCTTGCCGTTATTATACCCCCTCCCGCACGGTAGTAGGGGGGGGGGGGGGTATATAGGAATCACTCTGAGGTCGGGTGGTCGGTCGGTCGGTCAGTCGGTCCGTTGCAAAATCTTGTGGATGGAACACCTCACTCATTTTTCGAGCAATTGACCCCAAATTTGGCATGTGTGACCACTATCAAAGGTAGATGTGCAAAACACGTTTTTTGTTAGTATCGTATAATACGTTGCCATGTTAACGGCATATTTTTAACAAATCTTGTAAAATGTTGTGGATCGAACTACTCTCTCATTTTTTTGAGCAATTGAGTCCAAATTTGGCAGGCGTGACTGCTGTCAAAGGTAGATGTCTAAGACACCTTTTTTGTTGGTATCGCATACGTTGCCATGGTAACAGCGTATTTTCACAAAAAAAAAAATTATGGATCCAACTACTCACTCATTTTTTGAGCAATTAACCCTAAATTTGGCATGTGTGACCACTATCAAAGGAAGATGTGCAATACACCTTTTTCGTTAGTATTGTATAATGCGTTGCCATGGCAACAGCAAATTAAAAAAAATCTTGTAAAATGTTGTGCATCGAACCACTCTCTCACTTACTGAGCAATTGACCCGAAATTTGGCATATGTGACCAATATTAAAGGTAGATGGGCAAAACACCTTTTTTTTTGTTAGTATCGCATAATGTGTTGCCATGGCAACGGCATACTTTCATTAAAAAACTTGTGGATCGAACTACTCTCTTATTTTTTTAGCAATTGACATCAAATTTGGCATGTGGGAACACTATCAAATAAAGATGTGCATGACACATTTTTCGTTAGTATTGCATAATGCATTGCCATGGCAACGGCAAATTTGTAAGAAATCTTACAAAATGTTGCTCTTTGAGTACTTTACTTGAAATTTGGTACATGTGACCACTATAGTTCATAGATGTGCAAACATGATCTTTCGTCATTGTTGAATTATGTGTTGCCATGGTAACAGGATTTTTTTCACTAAGAAGACAATATTTAGGATTCAGTTAACCCCCTCAGTCTTTGAGCATATGGCTTGAAATTTGGCACATGTAACGGCTATGGTACGTAGATGTGCAAACTTCATCTTTCGTCATTGTTGAACAATGTGTTGCCATGGTAACAGCATAGTTTGATTGAAAATTATACAAAAATACTTTGGATTCAGTTAATTCCCTCAGTCTTTGAGCACTTGGCTTGAAATTTGGCACATATGACCGTTATAGCACGAAGATGTGCAAACTTCATCTTTCGTCATTGTTGACCAATGTGTTGCCATGGTAACGGTACATTTCGAATGAAAATCATATAAACATTGTGGTTCAGCTAACTCTTTCAGTTTTTTAGTATTTGGCTTCAAATTATGCACATGTAATCTTGGTATAGCCTAGATGTCCAAAGTTTATCTTTCGTTATTGTTGAAAAATGTGTTGCCATAGTAACTGCGTATTTTAAAGGAAAATTATGCAATGATATGAATTCAGCTAACTCCCTCAGCTTTTGAGCATTTGACTTGAAATTAGGCACGTGTGACAGCTGTGATATGTAGTTGCGTAAACTTTCACTCGTTATGTCAAACATTGTGCTGCCATGGTAACAACACTTTTAAATGTAAATCATAGAAATTACCACTTTACTTATCTTACTCCATCAGGTTTTGAGCACTTGACTTGAGTATGGCACATGTGACTATCAGTGAGCAAGATAGACATTTGTTCAATGTTGAATAATACATTGCCATGGTTTCATTTTTTTTTTTCAATAAAAAGCATACAAAGTTATTGCTGGTTGAGCTAACTCCCTCAGTGCTAGGTGGGGGTATTAATCACGTTGAGTGATAGTTCTAGTTTTCATTGCCATGTTTGGTATGTGCTCTTTTTGATCGTATTCAGAATAATAATAATAAGGTGTTATTTACCCAGGGTAGCCTCTTCAGTGTTGCCACTGTTCTACCAGAGGGCCCTGCTATCATTATTACCCCAACGTTGCCAGGTACCCATTTATACACCTGGGTCGAGAGGGACATTGTGGGTAAAATCGTCTTGTCCAAGGACGTAAGCGCTGAGCGGGACTCGAACTCGTTTCCTCCGATCGGGAGTCGGGAGTCTTATCCACTATGCCACAGCGCTCCCATGAATGGAACAATGAACACGGTTTCTGGAAATTTCATTTTTCATCGGGAAGAAGAAGGCATGTATGTCTATTCCCGATATTTTGAACAAAGGCATCAGCCCCCACTCTCCGGCCTGGTGATCCCGCCTATTCCCAATGTTTGACTTTGCTTAAAGCCAAGTACTCGTCTTAATAAAAGGAAATAGATAACCAGAATTTACTATTAAAACGGATTGAATACACACAAAACCTAGGCGCTGCTAGGGTTACGCTTTTTCCTACATTTGCATAGAGTTATGATTGGCGACTTGCAATTTGCAGAGCCTACTCGAATTCATGGAACGGAGGTTTGCACACATAATTATGATTTGTCAAAATACCATTGTTTGTAGCTGACCGACAGCACTTACGTCAATATACATTATCATTCCAAGTTTCCAGTCTGCTCTGTAAGGATCCTTATACAACATAATTTATACATTATTTTATGAATAAAAGTGAACTCAGTGGCAATACAGTGAACTCAATATGGTATATAATTGAGTATATGAATATAAGAACGACCCAAGTCCAATTTTTGGCCAAATTCAGTTTGACATGGGAAATTGTAGCTTATGCATGGACTCATCTTGTGTATAAATGATAAATCCTAATTACCCCCAGAAGTGCCTGAAATAAATGAGTTAAATCTTATATGAATGTAAGAATGAAGGACTTGGGTCATTCTTACATTCATATTATAGCGCCCTCTCTCGTCCTCTCATCTCTATAGCAGAATATCATGTATATGAATCAAAGAACGACCCAAGTCCATATGAATCAAAGAACGACCCAAGTCTATCACACAAAATGGCCTCTCTACAATTAATGTTAATGTTAATTGTCGTAATAATATATGTTCTAATTTGTATATACAATGTTGCCATCCCATCACAGTTAAATAGAATATTATTGGACAAACAAAAAAGATATGAAGGTTTTTTTTAGTTTTCTCGAAATGTTCTTCCATGGACTTGGGTCGTTCTTATATTCATATACTCAATTATATTGACAATATGTATATATTGAACTCAGTACATATATAGTTCAAGATATATACTGACCTCAGTGACAATATTGTGACGGAACAAGTAAATGCCAGTGGCGGATCCAGGCGGGGCGCACCGATCCCCATATTTCCGTTAAAACAAAAGAAATATGAAAAAATGGAGGGGGCGCGTACCCCCCCCCCCCTTTTTTTTTTTACGGAATTCCTTAATCAACCCCTCCTTCTATGCAAGAAGTAAGTTGTGATGATGATCTTATTGTGTGGAATGAAAATAGAATGTCCGCAGAAAATCTATTCAAACTCGTTAGGATAATTATACTGAGGATCTTTATGCGATTCAATATGAGGTTCAATATAATATATATTGAACGAGGTCTATATATTGAGTTCAATATATATATACACTCAACAAAAAAAGTAAGTTCCCTCTAGCATTTTGGATATATCTCAAAAAGTGTTTAACCGATTTTTATAATTCAAACGGAAATGGATAAGGAATTTTATTACTCATAACATGAGTGGAAAATCATTGCCACAAGATATCATTTTTCGTGTGAAAAAATACATCTTATGTCAAAATGCATGGAAACAAAAGTTGCACTTTAGTGATTTGCAATGACTTTTATACAGATAATCAAACAATCACTCATGATCCTGAACATTTAAGCGTGGCTCATTGTATATTTCTCTATCTCTTTCTTTTCGTGAGCATACAATGAAGTATTTTATATTTGATATATCCACCATCCGCTTCAATGAACAACCGATCTCTTCCTCATACTGTTAACTAAAGTTTGTACTTGGCGCTACTCAATGTTGGCCCATGCTGTCTGCAAGATGCGCTGAAATTCTAGCAGTGAAGTGTCATCTTTCACCTTCTTGCTCGCTTTCCTCTTGATGATATCCCACATCATTCTCTACTGGATTACAGTCATGGGATCATTCAGGCCACTCCATACGTTCGATGTCATTTTCCTCAACAAACTGATCTACAACTTGAGTTCATGATGCAAAATGGCCATAGACACATTAATGTGATCAACCCCATTAGAATTACAAATCACATGGCTTCTACCAACATTTTAATATTGAAAAGGCCCATTGTTTGCAAAATATGCATAATATCTGTTTAATAGGGAAGCACCTGAAGAAATTCCTGAGAATGACACAATTTAAAAAGGTCATTTGCTAACTCACATAGGAAATGTATACAATATGCTTCATATAGCCTGAAGTGCAACTATTTTCCCATGCATTTTGACATTTTTTTATACCAATAATATCTGGTGGCAATGATATGCCATTCATGTTATGAGTAATAAAATTCCCTATCCATTCCCGTTTGAATTATGAAAATCCGTAAAATACTTTTTGAGATATATCCAAAATGGGGGGGGGGGGGGGGGGGGGGGGGACTTACTTTTTTGGCTGAGTGTGTATATATATATATATATATATATATATATATATATATATTGAACTCTTCAATATACACTCAGCAAAAAAAGAAAGTAAACGCCTTTTCAAATTTAAATTTCTCATAGAATATTTGGCTGAAAGCCAATGTATTATAATTATACCATGTTGAAGGTAATTTAATTGGCTATCAACCTGGTAGGTCAACAACAACAACAACAAAAAAAAATTAACGCATGAGTGAACACCATTGTTTTTCTCTTCCAGGGCACAAAAGTAACAATTGCAAAACTGAACAAGTTGTCATTCATGCGTATGTGCTCTTCCATAGAACAATAAGAACAAACAACAAATTTCACACAAAAAGAAACATGAATTAAGTTGCAAAAACAAACCTTCGATCTCTATGATATCTTTAAAGCCTAATGGACCAATGAAGGCTAAAAATAATGGAGGAACATAAGGAAAGCTTTTTGGCCAAAAGTCTACTAAAATCATTCTACAGCTGAGAGTGCACGCTGCCCGCACACACAGAATGCGAAGGTGCACCTTTGAATTATTCATGAGCCTTCAAGGTCTGCCGCATACGTCGTGCACACACCGGTGATACGGACTGGTCCATTGTCAAATATAGATAAAATGCTGCAGAAACAACATAGGGGCAGTCATAAACATAGCATTATATGGATTAAACCTACATTGACAACATGAATTACATGCTTTTCATGAAATTGTTTACATTATCTGCCTTTTAACTGACCACACACGCGCACACACACACACACACACACACTCACTGAGGTATATACAGAGCTACCAAGTCTCACGCATTCTGCGTGAGACTCAAGCATTTTGGATCCGTCTCACGATCTCACGCATGGCGCCCATTATTCTCACGCATCGGCGATGTCAGCAACTTGGGCCTATATGATAATGAGCATAGCTCAAAGGATTAAAGTGATAGTTGCAATTTAAGGTATATATTTCCCTTTTGTCTTTCAAACTTTGAAAAATACACCTGAAAAATTGAAAAAGCTCCCTAACGGGCCGTGGGAGGGGGGAAAACCCCTCCAACACCCTCGCTCGTGCACACATTCGCGCGCCGAGATGCCGAGTCATGAAAATCTCACTCATAAAATTTGTTTGGAACTTGGCATCCCTGCATATTTTGCTGACAGTCGCTTTCTCATACATGGGCAGCAACTTCAGCAAATTAATAGCAAACCCAAGTACAATCTAAAAGATGCAAAAATAGAAACTGAAAGTTGATGTAGTGTAGATTCACAATCATGTTGGAATGTTGACCACTGCATGTTTCACCGGCACTGCACTGCACTCTGCTTCATGCTCCACTCGCGCGGTTCATCAATACAGTGTACATTGATTTTTATAAAAATCTTCTATGAAAAATATGACCTCGAGAAAGTGTTTACTTTCTTTTTTTTGCTGAGTGTATACACTGAACTCAGTGACAATATTGTGACGGAACAAGTAAATGCCAGTGGTGGATCCAGGCGGGGATGCATCCATCCCCCTTATTTTCGTTAAAACAAAAATATGGAAAAAATGAAGGGGGCGCGTGCGCCCCCTCCTTTGATTATGTAAAGCCCCCCACCCCCCCCCCCCCCCCTTTACGGAATATATGGATCAACCCCTTCATGTTTGCAAGAAGTAAGTTGGGATGATGATCTTATTGTATGAAATGAAAACAAAATGTCCACAGAAAATCTATTCAAACTCGTTAGGAGAATTATACTGAGGATCTTTATGCTATAAAAAAGTGGATAAGATACACACATTACTTTACAATCAACAGCGACTATTTTGTCATATACCTTGGTACATGTACTCCACGAGAAGTACCAAAAATACACCTAAACTGTCTTACAAAAGGTGATTTTGCCTCCATCTGAATTACAAGTAAAATATGAATGACTTCAATATGTTTATAAGTAGAGAACATTGTTTTCTTTACATGGTATATATCTTCGACCAACCTTTTTTTCCCCGTAGTAATTACTCAGCCATAAATATTACGTCAAGTTCTGTGAGACTACTTTGGAAAGTGTTAATATTTGACATTTACACGCTTTGGCCCTCTAAAAAGCAACCACTCATAATTTCTCTGTCTTTCTATAAGGTTATTATGTACATGAAGTAGTTCATAAAAAAAAAAAAAAAAAACTACTCTCTAAAAAAAAATCGAGTGAAAATTTTCACTCTAAAAAGAGTGAATACAAAAAAGAGTGAATTTCGAGTGAAATTGGAGTGAATTTTGAGTGAAAATGTTCATTTTCACTCATTTTGGAGTGACGTCAGGGATCACTCGAAGATTTTGGAGTGATCCTGACGTCACTCCAAAATGAGTGAAAATGAGCATTTTCACTCAAAATTCACTCCAATTTCACTCGAAATTCACTCTTTTTTGTATTCACTCTTTTTAGAGTGAAAATTTTCACTCGATTTTTTTTTTTTTTAGAGAGTACATGTACTTAGGAATATAGATTACCACGACTTTTATCCCAAGAGATTTTCACTAACATTTCCTTTTTTCTGGAAGACAAATTGATACTGATAGGCATACTTCGAGGTAAAATTAAAAAATATGAGAGAAGAAGATAATGCGAGATATTTGAATACTTTGTTTAATGGGCACTTTTATGTGTGGGAATAACTGACAGTTTTCATTTTTTTTTCTTTTGGTATACCCTTCCCAAATAGAACATCTGGCATAGCGTATCATACATGGACATTAATTTTGTTTTCCCCAATAAATAATCCATTATCACCTGGACTCTGAACTTCTGTCATACTTCTTAATTTATGTAGATACAGACCTTCATGGTTAAATAAAAAGAATGCAGAAATCGTGTCTGGGATCATTAATTTCATATAATTTTTGCCCAGGCAGCAACTGGATCCAAGTCTGTGGCCGACATGTATACACCTACGAAATGCAAAGTCAAAAGCGTTACATATTGCACGATCGTCATTGATTTACTGCTCATTGCTCTTCCTGGGATATGGCAAGAACTTATCCTTGGAAATTGTACCACGAGCTGAATTGTAGTATGTTTGTCTATTTATTCTCATCCAAATTATCTTTTGTAATGCAATTACAATGGCATTTCCAAGTCGCTCGTTATGTAAAAAGCACTTTTTTACTTTTACAGAATTCCGGCAATTTTGTAAGTGATAGACCGTTAAATTTCACTTTTTTTTTTTTGGTTCTTATTCCCAACCCCCCCCCCCCCTCAAAAAAAAAAAAAAAAACTTACCTTTCTTGTCTTGCTTATTTCTCCGCATTTAGTAGCTCATCAAAATTGTTAAGTTGGCAAGTGTATGCTCAGGTGTGGCAACATTCCTTACTTCAAGAGGAAGGCCATGGAATAACACAAGAGGACCACGGGATATGGTGCATGCAATCACTTTTAATTCACCGTTATGTTCTTGAGATCACTTGTCAGTCGAGGCACTAAATCACTCATAGCGCGCGGGGGAAATTGCCGAACAATGCCCGTTGCTATACTTTCAGATGAAAAAACATTTTGTAAATGAAAACCCCATAGGTTTTTAATGTACCATTTAGGTTTAAACATAAACAGTCCGTAATATCCTACTTTTATTTGATACCAGAACTGCACGCAATCTAATCTGTAATAACCTCATGTCTTTTTGTTGTCTTTTTACTTTCGTCTGTCGCTATACGGAGCGATCGGAATGCTGACGTAAGCTTGATTTAAAACCTTAATTGTAAACAAAATAATTTCATTAAGGGGGGGGGGGCGGATATTTCTCTTATAAGACGTCTGGGACTGCGACTTGGTGGATACACAATTTCTCATAAAGATCAACGTGATCAGTTCGTAACGGCCGGTGTATGGGAGTATCCCATATCAATATACACCTACAGACATTATGTTCAAATCATCTTACACACTGGCATATCTCTTTCTTTGGTAGTTCCATAGAAAACGTATACCAATAGCCAAATGTGAAGCAAGTGAACATTTAGATTTGAAAATCCACAGAAAATGCACAGAGTTTGCATCTAGACGAGAAAAAGTATGTCTGAAATAGTGTAAGCAAACTTTTGAAGAAAAAGCACATAATAACGACTGTTGTTGCGAAATACAGCGGGGAATCCCAGGGCTAGACACGCGCCACCAATCGTCGCGAAAACAATCGCGACAGGGAAATGGGGATTCCCCAATCGAAGTGAATGCACAAACCGAGCAACCCAAGGGGTTTTACGCTGACGAGTTTCACATTGCCTGTTACGTTTCAATCCCTATACGTACAAACTGTTACAGAGTACGTTCGTCGTGTTGCCATTGGTATAGGTGAATGTTTCTAGGAGCTTTGTGGAATACATGCATCTTGACTTCCAGTTCAACCCTGGCACCGAAACTACATGACTTATACAAATAATACAACTCGGTGACCTATTTCCACAACAGTGCTAAGTTTGATCTCCATTGATTACCATGTTGCTGTATGTTGTTGTCCTCTAAACAAACTGGAACGAGGTAAGCTACAACTACTTCTGTTCTACTTACTGTCCACTGCCTCTTGTCCATTATGAGTTCAGTTCTTCATACAAAACGTATGTATTTCTATAGTAAGGTTGAGTTATTATATAGATACACCTGGCCAGGCTCATATCAACTGGAAGTTATAAAGCAGAAACCAAGTAAGTTATTCAACGTATTATCTTATTGACATATCTTTTGATAGTTTTATGATCTACCGCTGCTATCGTTTTGGCTAAAATAATGGCATTATGATTTTAATACAGCTACCACAATAGACACACTGCGTTGTAGAACACATTGCATTTCATACATGTAAGTTAACTTACACAGCCCAGTCGCTATATAAATAGCACAGCGTCTGGTCGGGCTACCTACATGATACAAGCGGCGTTTCAATCCCTCAGGTTGAATACACAAACTTTCTTGGATTGCTCATTGACAACAGACTAAATTGGGACTCTCATATAACTCACATTTCAAAGAAAATTAGCATGGCAATAGGTATACTGTGTCGTGTAATGTCTTTTTGCCAACTACCACCTTATATTCTCTATACAACGCCCTGGTAATACCCCACTTAAATTACTGCAGCCTTGTGTGGGGCAGAGCATCTCAGAGCCGATTGCACAAACTTATTATACTTCAAAAAAGAGCTATACGTATATGCACCGGTGCACATTTTAGAGCTCATTGCGAGCCGCTCTTTACGACACTTGGGACTCTCCCTCTTACAAAATTCATATTCTTTAAGACAGGCATATTCATGTACAAGTTTAAAAATGACCTCCTCCCCGCAATATTCTCAAACTATTTCATCCAACAAAACAAAATTCACTCAAAATACACCAGACACAATAATGATTACAGACTACCGATATTTCGTACATCCTTTGCTCAAACTCAATCGATAAAATACCACGGCGCCATGTTATGGAACAATCTAGAAAGTTCGCTCAAGTCTCTAAAGCTCACTACTTTTAAGAAGACATTGAAGATGTCCCTCCTTTGCAATTAACGATGAATAGGTACATTACCATTAACACAGTATATAACTTTACTCTGTTTTTTGTTTTTGTTGTTGCAATGCTGAGTAATGATTCTTCATGCGAAGTGCCCACTTTATTATGATTTCTCATGCAATGCAATCTGGGGGGCATTTCATGAAGGAACTTGTCGGATAAAATATCTGACAAGTCAATTATATCCGACAAGTTTTGAGAAATTCTTTAGTCTGATTGGCTGATTTCTCTGAACTTGTCGGATATAATTGACTTGTCGGACATTTTATCTGACAAGTTCCTTCATGAAATGCCCCCCTGATCTTCATCATTTCCAGTCACTGTCATTACATGTATATTAGTTTATTGTGCTGTATGATTAATTGCGTTTATATGATTATTTGCTTCAATCTATATTTTCGTAATCAATAATATGTCCCTTACCAGTGGGTGTAGACATTCGTATAGTCTCATCATCATTGCATGCATTTCATGTATACTATATAGCTTCACATAGCTATGATCTCTGTGCAATACTGTGCTTCGTTTTTCCCCTGGTTGCAATACTGTGTATAATTCTCAATGTAAAGAGCCCTGTTTACTATGATTTATCATGCAATGCAATTTGATTTTCATCATTTCCATTCACTATTATTATATCATTTTATCACGCTGTATCATTAATTGAGTTTATTTATGTTCATTTGCTTCAATTTATATTTCCGTAATCAATTTGTCCTATTACCAGTGGGTGTAGATTTTCATAAGTCTCATAAAGTAGTATCACATTGCATGCATTTCATTATTATATCATACTATAGTTTCACATTGCTATGATCTTTGTGCAATACTGTGGTTCGTTTTTTTTTTTCTTCTTTTGTTTGCCATTCTGAGTATAATTCCTAATGTATTATTACCTTATTTATTATAATTTATCAGTGCCACAATAGTATTTCATCGCATGCATTTTACGTATTTTACATATGTTATTATACAAATGATGCACAAGATAGAGTGTGTTAGTGTAGGCGTGGTGCACTCGAGGGCATTTACAACTGTGAAACATGCACGAGGCGAAGCCGAGTGCATGTTGCACTACTTAGGCCCTACCCGAGAGTGAGCTACGCCTCCACTAACGCCACGAAATAATCCTGTGCATCATTTGTTTTATAAAATGGGTCGAAAATTCGAAAACTAACATAATTTTTCAGCGTTTTTCACGTACCTTTGTGGGTCAAGACGTCCGAAGATGTTCGTCCCAAACATTTACGCACGTCGCACTCGCGGAAGTCCCGCACATACAGTATAAGTATAATGGGGGTTGGGTTTCCGGACACTTAAGTTCCCGCATGAAAACTTACTTATTTTACATAGAATATGCACCCTTTACCTTAAAGACTTGATATAGAGTCCTCATATAGGCCTACTAGACAACATACTCTGAAAACGGCGTGAGAATTAACCTGCTAAATCGTTGGATTTGCTCTTCAAAGTGACTCCATGTACGCGTCCGGTCCCATAACGCTTGGTCTACTGTACTGTACAAAGTGTACGTATAGTATACAAATATCGACTGCTGCAGAGGGAGATGGTAGCTACACGCAGCCGCTGTAGGGACAGCGGCTGCACCTCCATTCCTTCGCAGACGTTGTCATTTTTCAGTGTGGTTGTGCGACTCCTTCATGAATATCTTTATTAATCGTGGAAAACTAAAATACAAGGAATAATCGTAATCTATGATAATCACTCAATAATCGGTACGCGATTTTTTGTTTAATTACGTAAAAAACTCACCGAAATCTGCGGCTGAAATCAGGTCTGTAAGCGTTCTTATTGCTTCACTGCTCATCTGCGTGTTATTTCAATGGCATTCACTCTCGTATACTACAACGTACAACGTAGGTAGTCGGAGAGGCGCCCTCTAGCTCTCCGACTACCTACGGTGTACGTTGTAGTATACGAGAGTGCATGCCATTCAAATAACACGCAGACGAGGAGTGAAGCAATAAGGACGTTTACAGACCTGATTTCAGCCACAGATTTTGGTGAGTTTTTGACGTAATTAAACAAAAATCGCGTACCGATTATTGAATGATTATCATAGATTACGATAATTCCTTGTATTTTAGTTTTCCACGATTAATAAAGATATTCATGAAGGAGTCGCACAACCACACTGAAAAATGACAACGTCTGCGAGGGAATAGAGGTGCAGCCGCGTCGCTTCGCGACAGCGGCTGCGTGTAGTTAAGGGAGATGGTAAAACTATTTGCACCGAGGTGATTTCTCATTCAGTGTTATACAACACCTCAGAATGATGTCGAATTGTGATTGGACAAGAACATGTCACATGACATTCAATAGAAAATACCTATCAAACTCATTGAGAGTGACAGCCATACAATAGGCCCCTGGCATGGGCCTATTGCCGGGCTCAAAGGTACTATAGCACGGCTTCGCGGGGGGCTACTATTGCATGGCCGCTCACAGAGTTCTGTGGCCGGCTCACAGCAGCAAAGCGCCAGCAAACTATACATTGTACGTGCTGCATGGCCGGGTGCGCAGCGCTGCCGGTAAGTCTCACATGCACAGACCAGGCGCGGCGGAGTACTGCAACGTTAACGTGTACGCGCAGCTACTTTACCTATAGCTTGTTGCATGTATGCTGTGTTTTTACTTTTGACGCTGATCTGCTAGCGTTACATGGACCACAGCGATCCCAAAATCAAACTTCATTTCAAGTTGAGAAACCGTAATTTGATTATTTTTCTGTGTTTTTATACAAAATCATTTTCGGAAATAGACAAAGTCTAGACCTACTACTAGATCTACCGACATCTCAGATCGGCCTAACAGTCCGGCCTGAACTCGATCTAACGTTAGCGTAGAATGGGTATAGACCCTGCGGAGTTTGTGATTCCTGTGACTGTGGCATGTGTGGTCGAATCATGACGAGTGTTTGAAAGCAGTACACAGGGTGGTTTACAATTCTCGGCCTAATTGTTACATTTATTTCTGGGCCTTCCTGAGTTGGCGGTCACTAATTCAGTACTGTGATTGTGGACAAGGTGTTGTATAAAACGAATAATTTATGATTTTGTTCGTGCATTGGGGCACGTAATACCGCACTCGGCGCGAGATTCGCCACTGGTCTATTCAACGCGGCGCTACGCGCCTTGTTGAATAGACCAGTGGCTTATCTCGCGCCTCGTGCGATATTCGTGCCCTATGCACTCACAACTCATAAATTATTCGTATACTATGTCCCGAGACGAAGTCGAAGGACATGGCACTGTTGAGAAATCACCGAGGTCAAATAGTTTTACCATGGCCCGAAAGAAAGCAGTCGATATTTGTTTTATATCCCTCTCGAGGATTTTACTAGAGTAATGACGGTTCCCTTTTGGAAATATGTGCAGGTTTCCTGAGTGATAAATCTAACGTTAGGCCGTAGCTGTGCAGCAGCAGTGCGTGCAGCGCGTAGCGAACGACACGTACCGCTGCACTGTTACCGGTTGTTGATTCCTACACACGAGCTACACTACAGCGTGCAAAACTCCGAAAGATCTCAGAGAGGAGGTCCAGGACTACGTTCGAAGTAGGCCTAAAGCGGCTTCATTACCCAGATCATCCTCAAAGTTGATTTTAGTTTATTCCAAATTCGTACCTGATATGGTTTCCTCCTGCGATCATTCCTCTGTTACTTGAAGCAGTCACTTTGTCAATTGAGCTGAATGCACTGATCACACTAACGTTACACACACACGCCATCGCACCACAGATTTCTGTAATGCTGTACGTCGCGCACCGCGCTGCTCATGCTAGCGCTAGCTAGCTAGCTAGCTACAAGCTACAGGACTGTCGCTCAAAAGTATCGCTACTACGCGCACTGCGTACATTCTTAAGTGAGAAATGTAGATATCGATCACACGATCACGATTGGGTGCAGATCGTGGATTCCCAAAAGTACTATATCCCGCTGGCTAGTAACCAATTGCACCGCATCCAGCTGCTCGTAGCTAGCTAGTAAAACTACACCATGTTCGTGCTCTGTACAATCCTATGGCAAGAAGCTTCACATGAGGGATATAATAGAGTATACGTACGTACGCCACACATGTTATGCACAAGGGAAGACAGGCCGGCCGCCGGCCGGCAGCCCGAACTAGAAGTTGTTTACAGGATTGACAGCGCGTATGCATGCAATTCATCAAAGGAGCCGCCGCTCGCACAGACGATCGGCAATCTACCATAGGATTACAGGCAGTGCAATTGCACTGAAGTAAAGGAAGGAGGTTTGTCTCATTTCAGCGCTTCCTATTGGCTACATTCTTGAACCCATTTTATAATAGTTAACGTTATTATGATCCTTGTGCAATACATTTCTTTGAATTCATGTGCCATCATATGATTTCTTCCGATTTGACTCTGCAACAAAAATCAACGTTTCCCATCTACACTTCATTTTTATCTGGCAAATTATGATTTGAAATACTGACTAATTGTTTTTTACATGATAGTAAGCATGCTTTAAAAAATTGACATTATATTTCATTTGTATAAGTTCGAATAAGTATCTGCTTTTAATATTTTGCATGCTATATTGTTTTTTGTGTTACTGTTTAAAGTTCATTTTAATAATTATCACTAGATGTTAGTGTTGATTAACATTAATATTATTATTTTTCTGTAAAAATCAAACGAATTATATTATTGACGCTTATACTATATTTCGAATGCTGATTGACTAATTGAATGATTTTTTACTGTTTACTTGGCCTGTTTAACTTATCCAATCTGATATTTCACATCTTTTGAGTCAACGTACGTTTCAACCAACATTAATTTTTTTTTATGCCTCATTTACCCGATATTCATTATTTTTTCATTTGTTGTCTTTGTGAATGTATTTTGTATGTATGTACGCTGTATGTTTTTTTTTTATTTTTAGTCGCTTTTATGTTGTATATTATATCATTATTTATGTTTATCATACAGATGCAATAGGGTGCACCTTACCCGACAAGCGTTTGCTTCTTATAGGTGTTACCCAAATGAATCCTTGTAATATTTACCTTGTTTTAATATCCGAAATAAATGTGAATTGAATTGAATTGAATTGAAGTGTACGTCACACGTAGTACAACGTAATAACGGCGGGACGTGACCTGCCACCCCCTCGGCCTCGGTGCCCTCTTATCATCCAAGCTGTGTGATCATAACCTTGGTAATCGGGGAATAGAGTGTATTATACAAAGGAGGCTAGCGTCTCACCTCCCTTGGTAATACGGTCTACACCTCAGTATGTCTAGCCAAGGGCCAACCGTATTTCCGACCACACAGTTAACATATCATCTAACTAAAGGTAGATAATCCGTCTGGTATAATTACTTGAATATGACCAAGGAGGTCCAAGAGAATGGAGTCACAACTCTTATATTCCCTTTGAAACCATGTTCGAAGCCGCCACTCAAAAATATTTGAAGTATGTACCAAACTGGAACTGCCCGACAATTATAGAAAGACAATTGATTCATGTGTCATTGCATAACGACCAGCTACCTTCTAGCAAAGATATGTCTTTATGGCAGTAAAAACTTTCCGCCATCCCTACTTATGGAACATGAGCAGGGGATGCACGGATAGAAATCACAACGAAATTAATGAAATGACACCTAAGCTTACTGGACATGGGCATGTCCGGGCGCAAATCTGACATATTGATTATAAAGAACTATTGTCGAAGATTATTCCATATCATTTTCATATGGCGGAATTTAGCGGACAGTGTTAAAATCGGCATTCAAAGAAAGTGTACTTTCAAATACATGTACTTTCACAACATACAGCTCCGACTTACACTTTTGCAGGTAAATTTCTGGACGAGTGTGACCTTTGTTCTAAGTGTTTTATCATTTCAAAGGAGAAATTACATGTCATTTCATGAATAAACAAGCAAGATATACCTGATAATAAATGTTAGAGTTAAAAATCCTTCTTCTAATTGCCCAGAATGATGGCGGCTTCAAACATCGAACGTCAAAGGTACAAATGCACCTGTGGAATTCTTTTGTGCATCCATAGAAATCTGACAACTGTTTGAATGATTATGGCAGTTGGAACTCCAGCTCTAGAACCTCCTTGATATGACCCAGTTCATACGGGCAAATTATGTATTGCAGGGGTCATGCACAGGTGCTGTGTGTAGGCCTAGTCATCTGTGACGGCTGTATACAGCAGTTTGCTATTAAAGGGGCATTCCAGACGATTTTCATAATTTCAAATGATATGATACATAAATCGATAGTTCCATGTATAGATTTGTGGAATTTATTGAGGTTCTTGAGCATGCAGAGAAACAATACTTTGAAAAATCTTAAACAAATTACACTGAACAGTGTTGATGACATAGGAGACTCACATATTTCAGAAATGTAGTCAGTGTAATTCCATTACAACACCACTTGCTTGCAAGTTCACCTGTATATAATCTATGCATGCCTTCTTCTTTTGTTCTGCTCCCTGGAGCCAGAACTCATGCATTCTTATGCTTAGGCTGCCATGTCATCATCCTTGTTCAATGTAATTTGTTTTGAATTTCTAAAACATTTTTATTCTTCACTCTTAAAACATCCGAGTTAGAACTGACCCGGAACTGGGTCCGTTGGGGTCACACACCGTTCCGGGTCCGAAATGACAAGGAATGGGGTCAGATATGACCCATTCAGAGTCATGAATTGGATCAGGGTGACCCCATTCGGGGTCTTCATGACCAAAGTCCAAGTCATTTTTGACCCGGAACGGTGTGTGACCCCAACGGACCCAGTTCCGGGTCAGTTCCGACTCGGATTTTTTAGAGTGTTCATCCCAATCACTATAAATTCTGAAACTCTGTACCCAGTATAACTAATTTACAGTTGTTCAAATGTAAAAATCTAAAAATCATCCGGAGGTCTCCTTTAATCTCGCTCCCTTCGAGCTTCTTCATAATCCACTGTGGTCAATTCAATTCAATTCAATTCAATTTATTCAAAAACCAAACATAAATAGCAAGATAACACAAAATTTGAAATTAAGTATAAGTTTTATCTTTTGTCTTTTTATGTTTAACGCAACCACTTATATTCACTCACATTCACGCACTGTCTCGTTCATGCGCGAACACACATTGAGTTATTCTGTGCTGTACTGTAGCTATTTTTATGTCATACGTCATGGTTGTATCTACCTGTCAAGCCTCCAAGGCTTTTACTGATACATCCTATTTCATTTGTCTTTATTATAATGCACTCTGTTTGTTCTATTGTATTTGTTCGCTGATAGGCCCTAGTACTTTTAACATTTTAACCTGTACATATTGTGCATGATTGTAATTTCCAATCTTTTTATCCGAAGAATAAAATAAACGAATGAATGAATGAATGAAAATCGCTGATACAAAAATTCACATGGTTTTTAGGACCCCGAAAGAAGCAAGGCTTGTGAGTGGGGCCCTATACAAGGTACAAATAAGTTGGGACTCCGCAGGACAAAGGCCAACCGCCAATGATGTAAAGTGGCATTCCCCATCATAGTAATCAGTTGAGTGAACATTCAGATCAGTCACTGAAACCACCGACAGCAGACCAAGATACCAAGTAAAACAATCATAATGTAAATACAATGGCAACAGATAAACCTACATAAAAAGGAGACCATAAACACACTAACACACACAGCACACACACACACACACACACACACCCACACCCTCACACCCCCATACACAACCACACCACACAGAGCACTCAAATCTAAAGTAGGCTGGCCAGTCTACATAACATTTATACATGTTTAATATGTAATTTAACAAATTCATTTCAAATTGTCTAAGATATATTTTTTACACTGAACTTTGAACCTAGAAAATGTTGTACTGTTCCTAATGTCAACAGGTAGTTGGTTCCACTCTTTAATACAAGTGGTTCGGAAAGAATTCAAGGAAACAGTAGTCCTTACATGAGGACGATGGAAGAGGGTTCTTTGACGTGTGTTGTAATTATGAATCCGTGAGTTCTGGGAAAATAATTCTTTTAACTGGCAATATTGTGGACAAGACTGAAGTTTAAACACAAAAACCAAACAATGAAACGATAATAATTCATCAATTGGTAGCAAGTTCGATTGAAGGAACAATGGCTTACTCGGCTGTCGGAAGTTGGAATTGGTGACAAGCCTTATAACTTTCTTTTGTAATACTTTCAATTTATCAATGTGGGTCTTTAACGTATTGCCCCATTCAACATTGCAATAAGTCAGGTAAGGAAGAACAATGCTTTTGTATAAAGTCCTTAACCCGTTGAGGACGAGTTCCGAGTATACTCGGGCAGGTGTCTATGGGAAATGCATGTTGTAGTAAAATTAGTCCGTCCTCAACGGGTTAAAATCCTCTCTGGCAATATATATATATATATATATATATATATATATATATATATATATATATGTATATATTTATATATATATATATATATATATATGTATATATTTATATATATATATATATATATGGTATGCTCTCTACTGCCTGCAGTGCTATTATATTGCACTAGGGTTTTTTTTTTATTGGCAGTCCGTTAATAACTTTACACTGCATGGTGTTGTGATGAAAATGGAAAGGATAACGAGAATGAAAAGAAGAGAGAATTAATGAGAAAAGGGGGAAAGCTGACGATCTGTCAGCACATTTACCATTGGGGCAGTGATTTATAAGAAGATGTTTGAGTTATCACATTTGATGCATAGTGTGCAGGTCAGTGGTATCACAAAATGCCCTGTCATAAAGAAATGAAGCATAAGATATAAAGAGATATCATTAATTTCCTCGATAAATCAAAACTGTTGACGGTTAATTCTAGAAACATTATCCAAGCTATTGTTCACATTTTGTATATTAACTTTAATACCATATATTATACGGATTTAATTTTTTGCAATAGTTGTTTTTATCTGTAATTCACATTTCAGAGCTATTTTGAAACACTATAGCTGGGTTTTAGTTTCATCTTCAAATTGTAAATGATGCCTTCAACCAATCTAAAACTGGCAATCTGAAGAGTAGAAAATGTACCGTAAGATCAATACTGTTGACAGGGAATGAGACAAAAAAAAACAACAAAAAAAACTGGGAGTAATTATGATAATGATGTCAGGGTAATGATTGGAAGAAAGTAATAACACCTGCAGAAAAGTAGTGATGATTGAATGATTTTGTTAAAAAATAAAGATAATAACGACAAGAAGAATACTGTTTCAATCTTCTGATGTAGACCATAGTAAGCATTAGACCTAGACATCATTACCACTGATACGTACAGTGACTGCTATAAAGTATAGGCAGAAATTGATGAAAAATCTGTGATATGGAATTTCTTCTTTAAGAAGAAAAACAATTCAGTTTACTCCTTTCCTTTCCTCTCTCTTTCATCTCCCTTTTTCGCACACACACACACACAAACATCTGTCTGTCTGTCTCTCTCTGTCTCTGATACCTTTCTCCCGCCATTATCGGGACATACATTCGCTGTTCTGTCAAATGAAATGTAAATACGAATTCGTACTTCTTCTTTATTTTCATTCACTAATTTGACTTTCTCTTATCTGGATGCCATTCACAGCTGCAGAAGCAAACTTTTGCCTGGGAGGAGTGATATACGCAGAACGGACAGCAGGGTAACTCTTCATATCTGTATAGTATACCAAGTCTATCAACAAAACAAAACAAAACATGCCTGGTCGTCTGCACGTCAGCACCAACGTGCGCGTAGTGCGCGGTCCTGATTGGCCGGCTGGATGTGACGATGACGGTGGCGAGGGCGGCATTGGTACGGTGACCGGAGTCAACCAGGGCTTGGACACTGTGTATGTTGCCTGGGACTGCGGAAGGAGCGAGAAGTATGTCTGCGAACCTGGTGTCAAGCACTGCCTTCGAGTGTACAACAACGCGGGTGCAAGTGAGTGCATCACCCCTCCGGAGAATGACAATAATAATGTCGGTTAATAACAAACAAACAAACAAATGAACAAACAAAATACAAAAAAAAGCAGGTGTTATGGAACTCCGGAAGTGATCCGTTTTATTTTTGGTGGTTACTTGTTTGTTTGTTTTTCTTTGTCATCGCTTACTTTCTCCTGCCTGTTATCCTGGTTTGCAAGTAGGGCCTATGATCGCCATGAAGTTTGAGCCTTAAAAGTAATTCCACCGCGTAACTGCTATGCATTTTCTTCGAAAGAAAAATAAAAAATGGTATAGATAAAGCGAAGGCATATGTCAACTGGTATATGCTTGTTGATCCATAATTGTCTTTCTTGCAAAGTAATTATAATTTATTACAAAGAAGCCTACGACTCAAAGAATTCTTCAAAAATAATAACAAAGACTATTACTTTGAACATAATGTTTTGGCTTTGTCAGTTTTGAAATTATGTGGTAAGAATGAAACTAAACGATAATTATTGGAACGCTTGAATACGATAATGATGATGATGATAATAATGATAATAATAAAGTACGGTGCAAGAGGAAGATCATATCATCGAGATGCCAGCTGTTTTTGGAGGAAAAAACAAACGAACAAGCATTGGGTTCAAAGATTTCGTCTCATCATTTTATGACTGTGTGATTCAAATCGAAACAAAGGAGAACCGATCAGACAAGCAATAATCAAGCAAGAAATTACCATGTCTTATCAGATACTTACCATACGTATGTCACGTGCGATGGCTGTTTGGCGGAGCCTATTCGCGGCATGAGGTGGAAATGTCTGGATTGCGAAAACTACGATCTCTGCACTCCATGTTACATGGACGGTCAGCATGAGAGCAACCACGGGTTTGTTCGCGTGACGAATCAAGCCTCTTGTGGGTAAGTCAATGCAGGGAGGTGCTATCTTCGTAGCACCTCCCTGGTCAATGGCTGCGTTTATCAACTCCTTTTCTCGGCAGAAACAGGTTATCCAAACAGCTTTCAAGGACTTTTTACGAGTTGATAAACGCAAAGCTGTTTTGAAAGCCCTTTAGGAAAGCCTTTACGAAAGAGTGCGTTTATCAACTCTCCTTTCTCGGTAGAAACAGGTTATCCAAACAGCTTTCAAGGAATTTTTACGAGTTGATAAACGCAAAGCTGTTTTGAAAGTCCTTTAGGAAAGCCTTTTTGAAAGCCCCAAATTTGTGGCTATCCAAACAGGTTTCCTAAACAGGTTTTCAGAAACCTGCTTGTAAAAGCCTTTTGGAAGTTGATAAACGCAAAGCTGTTTTGAAACGGCTTTGTAGTCTTGTACTTCAGTTACGAACAATGCACGCCTTATGACCTCTTCTCCTCGGGTCGAATTGCGCAATGCAGCTGTGCAGTGACAGGCCAGTTAAAAGAACGTGTTCGCGAAGAGAGTTGATACACGCAACTATTTTGAAAGCCGTTTCCAAAGGGCTTTGGAAAGGGCTATCGAAAGCCGTTTAAACGGGGAAAAGTTGATAAACGCAGCCAAAGTGTCATGCCGCAAGTCAGAAATATTTGAAGTACGTGTATGTGCTAAACTGGAGCTGCCTCACAGATAGGAAGACAATTGATTCATGTGGCATTGCATCATGACTCGTCACTCTCAAAGGAAGATATGTGTTCATGATGGTAATTGCTTTTCGCCGTCCCTTCTTAGAAAACAAGCACCACATTAATAGTACAGGCAGTCAGGGCTTTGAAAAGGGCCCTCGAAAGGGCTATGGAAAGGGCTTTCGAAAGGGCTATCGAAAGGGCTATCGAAAGCTGTTTAAACAGGGGAAAGTTGATAAACGCAGCCAATGTGATATAACTGAAGGAGGAAATCCAGTCCAAGTATAAGTTAGTCTGATAAAAAAAAGAGAAATCTTATGATTTCAATGGTAAAAATTTGACTGAAATTGGAGGAAAAATAAGGAAGTTATGACATTTTGAAGATTTGCAAATTTCTGCAAAACAGTTCTTGTACAGTGGATATAAATATGCAGATGAGTGAACCAACCATGTCATACCCTCACAATTTCCATTGATCGTGTAAAAAAAAAAGAGATAACAAAAATGTATTGTTTCTGTCAATGACGTCTGAAACATTATTCCTGGTTGAATAACTTCAGAATAGTGATCAGTTAGATATACCAGGGAGGTGAGAACCCTACCTCCCTGGATATACGATGATTTGACCCTCGCGCATAATTGCGTTTCAATGAAAATCTGGAACTTTCAACATTTTATGTACAAACTGTATGGTAAATTGGGAAGTAATGACATGCTCATTTTACCATTTGCATATTCATATTGACTGTTCAAGAACTCCCCCCCCCCCTTGCCAAAAAAAAAAAAAAAATAGTGAAACTTCAAAATGTCATAACTTCCTTTATTTTTCATCCGATGTCGATTAAATGTATAACGTTGAACTCTTTCCTCCTTCTTATCAGACTAACTTATATTTGGACTGGATTTCCCCTTAACGCCTTCACGAGACTGATGATAATAAATATGATAGAAATTACTATAGCAATGACGGTGATAAAAGTAATAGTAACGATATCAATATAAATGATATTGCAAATGAGACATGACGGCAAATTAGTAGATAAGATACAAATACGAGAAAGTTAATTTTTTATACACACAATTAGGTCTAGATACATTTGAATGTTCCTACACTTCGTACCGACATGTCAACGGCTATAATAATAAATAGTTTATATCACCATTCACCTTCCATGAACTTTATACAAAGAATTTCGGAATTCAAAATTTAGAGTTTCTCATCTCTAGGCACTTGGAACTGAAATATTGCTAATGACCTTTCTTGGATATCAGTGCATTATTCTCAACGTTTGTAGAATACCTGTACCAGTCAGAAAGGGCTCACCGACGGTTGGAGCTAGGGGATTCCTGCCAGGTACACTTGTCGCCATTTGCAGGGAGAATGAAGGTAGGTATTTGATAATCAATAATGTTTCAAACAACTCGACAATCTAAAGGAAAATATCAAAATTGACCTATGTACTCTACTTTGACAGCTCTCAGGAAATTCAAACATTGGTGTTAATGATTTGTAACGGTTTTTAGTGGTCTTCTTATCAACCACCTACATGAAGAAATTTGTAAGCAGTCTTATATATGACTGTATTTTTTTTTTTGGGGGGGGGGGGTAACCTCTTTTTCTAATCTCCCGAGTTGAATACTGCCTGATATGGCTTGTGTCCTTATGAAATAAAGAATTATTTTACCTCGATCTTTATCTCTTTATTCAAAGTTCAGTAACTTAACCCATTGAGGATTGACTGATTTTCTTATAACACGCATTTCACATAGACGCCTGCCCGCGTATTCTCAGGATCGTCCTCAACGGGTTAATAATCACTTGAGAAGTTTCACCCCATCGGCTTATGCTAAACAGTCGAATCGCTGGGTCGAAATTAGCCGGGAAAAATGAATGGTGTCTTGAAGGGGACACAAAAGAGTTCATGTCACATTGTGAAAACCGATCGAAAGATACGAAGACAAATGAAAGAGAAGATAACACGGTTCGTAATAGATTTAGAACAGAAGATAATAAAATAACTTGTAGAAAAGTACGAGAAGGAGAAAGGATATAGGTAGGAGAGATTAGAAAATTAGAATGTTTAAAGTAAGAAAAAAATGAAGAATGTCCAAATATAAAGAATATGAATAAGTATCAGGATTCTTCTGTCGCTATCAAGAGTTTTAAATGCAATGTTAAAAGTGAATATCCCTTCCGTCCACTCTAAATCACATTCTTTATATCATGTTAACAAAACATAAAAAAAAAAAAACTGCATGGCATATGAGTCGTTCATGAACTGGTAACGGGAATTGGATCTTCATGTGTGACATGAAACATCTAAGTCGCGTTGCCTAAACAAGGATCCCCATATTATTTTTGGTCATCATTCGTAAATTCAGTACTCATTCTAGAGAGTGATTCCCTTCGAATATCCATTATCTGTTCCAAACTCATCGGGGTCCAGCAGTGCTTTTGTCCAAAGTGAAAGCTTCAAGTTGTTACAGTTTTCATCTTCATAGGTATTCAGTCAATACGTATATCTATTATATTTATACTTTTCTGAGTAGAAACAATAACAACAACTGTTGGATCTTCTTCGTTGCTTTTCACAACGTGAAAACTATCGGTGCCAGTTATTACTTGTGTGTGTGTGTGTGTGTGTGTGTGTGTGTGTGTGTGTGTATGTGTGTGAGTGTAAAACCGTCCATTATATCGCCTTGTTTTACTTTCACCATATCACTGTTTTCTTTCGAACTCTTGACCTTAAAGTTTCTCTCTCTCTCTCTCTGTCTCTCTTGTCTCTGTACGTCGCCATCAGAAGTGACTGGAGAGATCACCCATGTTTCAAGTTCCGGTGATGCAACTGTAAAACTGGATGGCTCATCTACTTCAGTGGAAGAGTTTAACGTGTATGAAAAGATTGACGATGACAAGAAAATCAGCATCAAATCACCCAAAGAACATCCTGTGTTCATGGAACATCTTCCGTTGCTTGGTGAGAGTAGGGAAGACTAAAACTAACAGTAAAATAATCGTTCCAGAATGTTTCTGTTTAGGGAAAATACAGTTTTAAGAGAAACTCTACAAATTTTAATTCTGCGTCTTTTTTGATAAATACATTAATCATGGAGTCCATAGCGTTTAATTGCTGTCTGGCCTCGTGCTCTGAGGATTGTCGGGGAAAAGCACCTTCGAAAACGAAATCATTCAAACGAAATAAGGTGAATATCTGTAGGTCTACTGGTTGGGCAAGCTATGTTTAAAACTGTTTGACTGCTAATGTCAAACAGACGTGCTTCTTTTGCTTCTTCCGTTCAAGTAATTGACTTAATTCTGAAGTTGATAATTCATACATCTAAGTATATGTGTATTTATTTACATATCATGTACACACTAAAAAATAAAGGTTCACATTTCCACCCTATTTGTCCCTACAGCAGTACAGTCTGGGGTGCACAATAGCACATTTTATTATGCAAGTAGAAAATTAAATCTCATAATATTTATATGTGTACCTACAAAGATGCAGACATACCCATCAAAAATGGAGGTGAGTTGGCTTTATTTAGGCAATGAGCTGACTCAGTTGGTAGCGCATCTGCCTCACAATCCAAGGCCTAGGTTCGAACCCGAGTCTGGATTGAGCAATGTTGTGTGTAATCATACCGTCCCCTCTAGCAAGAGGCAAAATACTCTGTCCCTCGGATAAGACATAAAACGGAGGTCCCGTGTATATGAGAGAGTCACAACTCATGCACGTAAAAGATACCGCTTCATTCATTCATCGCAAAGAGCAGGGTGTTTAACCCGGTAAAGTGGTCCCATCTCACATCCAGCTGAACCCCATGGAAGACCAGCTTAATGAAGCTGAAAATAGTCTATCCAGCCATCTTCTCAGATGGAAATGAACAAGCAAAAACCAGTGTGTAAGTTCGATCTTACGAGTAAAACCTTGGTACTCGTGGTCCAAATTTTAAATTCATTAAAATGCATTAATGTTTATAATGCATGTTTGCACCCTTGATTAGCACAAAGCTGAGGGTGCACTCAGCGTATTCAGCGTAATGCACCTCTGGTAAATGGTGCAGATTGCTTATTGGGGTGCAAAGTTGCACCATAGGGTGGTTGTATAGAGACAATTTTGGGGTTCAAATTTGAACCCGTATTTCTATGTGTGTACAGTGTATAAAGATATAGTATATGTATGTAATGTAATGTGATCATATATCGTGGTCTATTCATTCATAGCTACACACTGTCAATGAAGGCTATTTTATTTCTATTGATGTTACTTGCAGATTGCCTGTAATCTTTACAATATGTGACCGTGCACCTCAAAAGAACATAAAGTCGCACACACTGATTTTGCGTGAGGACTGAAAATAAGTGAAATGGGTCAACCTAGCCGAAC
Source organism: Diadema setosum (assembly GCA_033980235.1). Taxonomy (NCBI): domain Eukaryota; kingdom Metazoa; phylum Echinodermata; class Echinoidea; order Diadematoida; family Diadematidae; genus Diadema; species Diadema setosum. The sequence continues at coordinate 11,346,222 of CM067077.1, read as the reverse complement.
TTGACTTTTTCATATTTTCTGAAAGAGCGGGTCTTCTTTTACATTATGCTCAAATTTGGTATCATTAAACGGGCAGGAAAGTGTGTTTTTTTAGCAGTTTATCTCGAACATATTTGGTAGAATAGTGTGATTAGGTGTGTCTTTAGAATCCCTTTTTCATTTCTGAAAAACCTTGTCCACACTCTTCACTTTCAACTCTAATAACTTTTAAAAGGATAGTGCTACTGCTTTAACAGTTGACATTAATTATGGACAGAATGTGTTAATGAGGCATGCTCAATTTCAGTTTAATCTGATAATCCCTTCATTGTTGTTACTCTGGTGGTTTACTTCCTGTTTTTTTGTCCCATTCATCGCACAGCCAGTATGGTTTGGTAAAGATTAAGCGCTTGAGTAGACACTGTACTTCAGAGCCTCTTTTCTCATTTCACACTTTTCCTGAGTTTGTGCTTTCTTTCCAATATTTAGATAGGTTAGGAGAGTCCATTTGATTTGAGTTATATATCATTTTAAAGCTTAAAGTCTGCTCTTTCAGAAAATGGTCTAAACTAAAAATTAATGTCTGGCGACTTTTTGTTTGTTTTGAGGTGCACTGTCACATATGCCCTTAATGACAAAACAACCCCCCCCCCCAAAAAAAAAAAAAAAAAAAAAAAAAAAAACTCTCAAAATTTGAATCATTCGTTCTCTCACATAAGTTTCTTGAATTCAATCTCATTAAACGCTGGTATCTTAATCAAGAATCCCAAAGCTTCCACTTTTTTTCCAGTGGCACATTTATCGCGCTGGCAGCATTGTTATAATGGAATAAAAAACCCAAATCATACTCAGAAATTGATGTATACTAAGATAAGGTGAAGGCCTTTCAAAACTACATTGTATTCCATGTTCGAGCAGGCATGTGTTTACACTTTAGACACATTTTTATCATTGATCACATTTTGTCCTTTATTGCCTGTTTTCAATTTTTGCTTGGAGGAGACGACCAGGACATCCATCCAGGTGACAGGGTGGTCGTCTCCGTACCCGCAGAGGACTTCGAACGACTTCAGAGACTGCACCAGTCAAAGTGGAGACCAGATATGATGGAGGTAAGGAGATCACCAGACGTATAACACCTTTGTTTAAACTACAAACAGTATAATCTCCAAAATTGTTTTCAATAAAAAAAAATAATTTGAAGCGTACGTCGTGCGACGTTTCCACTTGATGAATAAGAATCTACATCAGTTTACAAACAGTATGAAATGTCACAATTATGCTTGTGTACGATACATGGATGCGCGCATTTTATTAAAAGTGTGCATTATTTGTTTTGTTAGACTCCATTGCCCCTTCATATTTTGACGATACAAATCGTTATGCGAGTGTGCCGCTTTCTCCATATTTGACATGTACAGCACTGAGTGGAGATTGTTCGAAGCTTGAAACACATGCTACCAAATTTTAGGGGCATATTAATTTTGTTCTCATCCGCAGGTGTTGGGACACATCGGGATTGTTTTTGGGGTTAGAAGTTACGGCTGTTATGTCACTTATGGCAACGGTTCCAAAATCATTCTTAACCCGGAAGTTTGCATGAAGGTACAGTATGTTATCGGAAGGTCATCGAATAATTTTATGAAGTAACTCTATGCAATTTGCCAGAACAGTATTTCCAGTGTTTTGTTGAAGTTGTTTTGTTAAAGTTGTCGTTTTTTTTTTTTTTTTTTTGTATAATCAACTAATGCATTAGATTTTTTTTTACTGACGATAAAGTTATGATGCTTAATAACTGTGTTCTTAAGGATTTTGTTTATCTTTCTACTATCTTTTTGTTGAAGAGTTGCTCGAAGATATTCAATTGCTTGTTTGTATTTCAGAATATAATGTTATCTTCTATAACCAGCTCCATTTGTCTGTAGTTAAAGTTATCGATAGCATAGTCACGTGATCAAATTGTTGCTGTGAATGCATCACTCAAGTTTTAGACTTTTCATTTTCCTGTATTGCTGTTATTCACAAGACAGACCAGTAGACCCGTCAGCTTTACTTAAAAATGATTTATTTTTAATTATTTCAGAATAAAGCAACGACAAAAACAAAAACAATTACGACAACATAAATCGTGAGTAATATGCATGACAAGTCAGTAAACGATTAGTGTGCATCTCATTGTGTTGAGAGTTCTTTTTATACCTTCCATAGTACTTAGCATTCAATTTTGTACTTTTTTTTCTTCAAAACAGTATGATACCAATCCTATTTCAGTCTTTTTACGATCTGTCACACTGATTTGTGTTTTGAATGTCTTTATTGTAATATGTATGTTTTTTTATTTACAATACCATAGCTGCACAACTTCAGTCGGCTCGCCATCGTGCGAATCAAAGACGACGTGGAGACATTGCTGCGAATGCAACAAGCGTTTGGACTTGAAGCAGGAAATTTGGTTGATGTACATAAAGTCTATAATAGTATAGTATCGTATTGAAGATGTGCTTCTGCGCACGAAGACGGGGTCAAGGAGAAAATACGGGCCACGGACTGGGTACATGTAGCTGAAAAGAGACAAATCTAGAGAGGGGTTGTGAAGATTTAAGCGTAGAAATCAATGATGTTATAAGAACACGCGGTTGATGGAAATACAGAAATGAAGGTCTTGTTATAATATATGCTTGGCATACAGTCTTGGTGCCTATGTATTCTCACAACATATGTTAGCGTATGTAATAGCTATAAGAGAGATTGTATTCGATGTTATGTCTACAACTCATCTCTCGACAAAGTCCAAGATGGCCGAAAACTAGAGAATATGAATTATAAATTGACCATACAACTATATCATTATACGTGATATACCACAATGAGGAGGAAAATTAATTCTGAGTTCTTCAAGAAAATTTAAATCAGATGGTAAGGCCATGCTGATTACCTATATTTCATTTCCGTAAATAGTTTAGCATTTCTTAAATCATATGTTGTTCATAGCAGTATAATGTATTTACATTTTCATTTACGCAGTGTGTTCACAATGTAATTATGACAATTGAATCATCACCTTGGTTTTTTCATAGACAAACTGAATGATCTTTCTCACAATTTCCCGGATGCAGTGGCTTGGACGGGAAGTACAAGTGCGCAAAGTCCATATCGATGGAAGGTTGTCGATCCGTCTTGTTACGGATGTGGATATTCATCCTGCCTGTGTAGAATACGTTCGCCAAGCTACTGTTGAAGGTACACTGTATACGTTCGCGCATGACAGAATGCTCGTTTTACCAACAACATGATACCGTTTGTTGCTGTTGTTGTTGTTGTTGTTGTTTCACTCAGGTCGAATTTCGTGCATAGCACTGGATCAGGCTTTTGGATTAGGTAATGTAAAAGGGAAAGGCCGTAAAATGTGCGTAATCAATTACAATGTAATGATTTTACCTGAGGGGCATTACAAATATATAGAGTTCTGAACTCATATCACAACAGTCAGTGGAAAAAAAAACCCGAAATGCATGCATGACCATGTTCTATTACTATTACACCATGGTGATACTTTCTCTTTAATAATTGTAACCAACCAACTGCACCGTGTCAAGTTGCATACGTCTTTGTGAAATATATCATGTGTAAGGTGTGTAATACATAATGTATGATAACATTCCCACTTGATGTGTACGGGCCTACATCGTAAAGTTAATTCGTTGAGAATGCTCTAACCACCCCACAAACACCATTCCTTCCTTTGATGGGGATTCAGAAAGTACCGATGTGGAAGCAGAAGCGACCGCATCCAGAGTGAAATCATCGAAGAAGAGGTCAACTTCGGATGCTGGCAGTACCAGCGACGACGACGGCGACACCGACGTGGATGACGAAAAGACAAAGCTTCTGTTCGACGCCTTACGATCAGGAAACCAAGACGTAGTGCGGGACATGCTGGCTGCTGATCCGACTCTGGTGAGTTGTCATTCTTACGCGACCTACTGTATAATTGTGATAATGAACACCAAGAATTAGTCGAGGTTAAGTCGATATAGCACATTATCACCGAGCACGATTTCAAAACGCTTGAACTCACAACACGTGTCACAATATCCTCAATATCCTCATCCTCAAACGCTCGTCCAGTGGAAGGCCAAGGAAATAGATTTTGAATAACAAATAAAAAAAGCAGATGATCAAAGAAGCACGCCATCCAACAATGTCAACAGAATTGGCCTGTCTTTTTTTTCACCTTTTGTTATCTTGTTTATCGTTGTTAAGGTATTTTTCTCCTCTTCCCAAGTACAGGTGAAAGCTAAACGCCATGGTGCCGGTGCAATCCACTACGCTGCGTCTCGCTCCGAGGTTGCTCTTAAGATGCTCATAGAAGCAGGGGCGGATACCAATATGAAGGACAAAATGGCAGCGCTCCGCTCCACTACGCTACGGAGGCGTAAGAGTCCTTCTAGCTCGTGATTCTACTTTGTTTACATGATACATGATTGGCTGACAATGACTTATAACCTCTTGACACTAGTGTTGATCAGCGTACTGATGACGCTTCGAAGTCTTGCAATTCTATACCTTTTCGGATTTCAGCTCTGAAGAAACAAGCCAGTTCTGTTGTGCGGAAAATGTCAAAAATATGACCTAGTCTAATGCATAACGGATCACGCCCTACATTATTCATACCGTAGAAAGAGTTAGCATTGTGTGTTATGTTTATCATATACCATGAATGACATTTTTTTTTTTTATTGTTATAAGTGCTTGGGCACTCACTACAATTCTAAGGGAGAACGTTAACATCACATTATCAATTAATATAATACATTTTATCATTTCGAGAGTGAAAGCATAGCAACTTTCCTGACACTGTGAAAACCAAACATAATACTCTTCAGCGTCACCAGCCATTGTGTTACAATTGTACATTTTGAGACAAATAATAAAAGTCCGTGTACTTCGAGTTTTATTGAGATTTCCTGTACAAACATAAAAGTTACAACACTGATAAATTGGGGGGAAACATTTTTTTTTTTCATTTTTAACCATAAGCGTTATAGAAAAATGAAGAGTTTGTTTGCAAAAACCGATAAGTCCGTATTTGCCAAATGGAGATATTTGCGATTAAAAGAAACATAAAGAGAATGATAAGAAAATTTTTGCTTCTGTTGACCATAACTTCAAAAATATAAATCTATATGTAGTGACCAATATATCATTTAAAAGGTATCATTTTGCACTTTATGACAGCGATCGTACTTCAAAATCTTAAAATATGGACTTATCGGTTTTTGCAAACAAACCCTTCAAATATACCATTAAAGCATGGAAGATTGAAAATTCCATTCCAACTTACATTAAAGCAGCTATATGTAGGGATAAGATTGCATGTGTACTTATATAAGAATGATTTCAATGGCCATCCAGAGCCTGTAGGATGTGTTGGTGTAGATGCGGCGTTGACAAGGTGTTTATTGCAAGATGTTACTGAGTACTAGGTTGTGACTTTGATTCTGTTACTGACTCCTATACTTGGCTTTGGATTCAATCATTGCGACAGAGACGAATCGGAATGCGTTCGCCTCTTGCTGGACAACCAGGCTGATGTCAATGCTACAAATGACCGGAAGGTGACCAGCCTACACGTGACGGCCACTAACGGCTACGACGAGATGGCCAGGATACTTCTCCAGGCTGGCGCTGATGTCAATGCCCAGGAAAACAAGAAATTGACCAGCCTCCACCTCGCTACCGTCAAGGGATTCGTTGAATGCGCCAGAGTCTACATCGAGTTCGGGTGCGACATCAACATGCAGGTGGGTTAAAAACGAGTCGTATTTCACAGCAGCTGTGATTTGATGTTTCTCTGCACAATGTACTTTGTTTTGCATAGGTCCTTTCGATTGGGTTTCTGTCTCTCTTTCTCTCTTTCTCTGTCTGTCTGTTTGTGTGTTTGTCTGTCTGTCTGTCTGTCTGTATGTCTCTCCCTTCTCTGTCATTTACATTCGAAGTCAATCTACAACAATAGTCAGCTACAGTAGTATCTCCAATAAACATAATCATACAATTGGATGGCATAAGTGAGGAGCGTTATACTTTACAATGACACTCGTCAAGTTTAGCTGCACAACAAAACTATGAAGATGTTGCACGACTATTATTATAGAAAGCAAGATCCTTTCCCCATTTTAGAAGACAATTATTTCCAACAATTTGCAACGTGAGCCCATCATAACCACACCTTGCCCTGAAGCTACAAGCGGTAATTAATAATCAGCGGCGTAAGCTATATCAACTTTAGAGGTACATGTAATAATTTGCATATTATGGACGAAAACACTGGGGATCTAAAAAACAAACTGAAATACGTCTGGAAGATTCTCAAATGTATATTGATATTTCCATTGTTATTATTACTATTATCATCATCACCATCAGTATCATAATGGTATAACAAACATACCATAATGTATCAATGTTTAATCAATGTTTATCTCGAACTCTTTCTACTTATCCCTTTTTATAATTTGTTCATACATCAGGATAAACACGGAGACACGCCTGCACATGATGCCATCCAGACAGACAGTGCCGTTTTCGACATCATCGTGAAGGAGGAGACATTTGACCCCAGCAGAGAGAACAAGAAAGGATTCAACCTTATTCACCACGCAGCACTGCGTGGGAAAGCTGCGTGAGTATTGCAATAGGCCTAATCACACCTACAGTCTACCAAAGACACTACCTCTTCTTTTTTTTTGTCCCGACGCGGTAACATCAACAATAGATATATATTTTTAAAATCTTAATATTTTTTTTTTGTAGCAAAATAGTCCCTCCTCTTCCCCCACCCCACATTGTCCTTCATCACGTGACTTTATTTTAGATACGATGTATTTATTAACATGATATCCAACGACAACAGCGTGATTTGGCTAGAAAGGAAAATTAAATGTCATTGAATTTTTTTCAGTTAATTCCCCACAAATCAAAATAATATAATAACAAAATTTCAAATATGAAATATCTTAGTTCGTATTTTGTGTTTATCACATTACTAGTTTGTTGGGTTTTTTTGAGTGAATAGCCATGTTCTAAATCAAAATTAATGCAAACAACAATCCAATCTATTTTCCTTAAAACCTTAAAGTATTCTGTAAAATGTGTCTGTCATTATGTATTGTGATGAAATTGATATATTCCATTTCTGTAAAATATTCATACACTTCTGTTTGGAATGAAAAAAAAATGAATGAATGAATGAATGAATGAATGAATGAATGAATGAATGAATGAATGAATGAATGAATGAATGAATGAATGAATTAATTGATTAATTAATTAATTAATCAATGATCTAATAAATGAATGAAGGAAGGAATGAGTTAGTGAGTGAGTGAGTGAACCAATGTCCTGTGTCCATCTGGTGCGTGGCCTTTAGGGCTAAAAGGCGTTCCCCTTGTAGGTTGCCAAAGTGAAAGTTGAACAAAAAGAACATTTACTCATCGGGGACCATATATAAGGTCTTTAGAATAGTGTAAAAGTGTAAACTACAATAGATATCGTGCAAATTTCTCAAAAAGGTTGTTACAAAGTAAACGAACGGACAAAACACGCACATGTATCCAAGTTCATGATATACTGGAGTAGTATACAGAATACCTGAAATAGCGAAACAAACTTCTGATGCTCCATCCTGTTATCCTCGAGTTATCTTCTCTCGATATATTATTTCAATCATTTTTCCACCGACATTATTATCATTATTATGTATTTTGGGGGCTACGTGCAGGCCTCTTGCCAAACTGCTTGACAGGGCGCCCGCTTTGATCAATCTGCAAAGGGATGACGGACATGCAGCCATCCATATCGCCGCCTACAACGGACATCTAGATTGTGTGAAGACCCTCCTCGAACACGTAATGTCCATGGCTATATTTATTATTCTTGTGTCTTAACGATGATTTCCAGAATAGTAACAGTATTTTGCCAAATAATTTAGATCATTTCCCTGTACTTGTTAGGTGTTGCAAGAAAGTCGAGTTGCAATTAGTTGCATATAATTGCTATAATTATCTATTTTTAACTTTGCAATTGATAAATGAATTGCAACTTGCGATTAGGCGCCTTGGCAGATTACATGTTCCGGCAAAACCGCGGCGCCGTCGATGAGCGTTCTTTTTTTTGTTCCGCCGGGGCCTTCTAAATCCTTCCTTTCAAAAGCCCGCATCGCGGTGCTTTTACATTTGGGCCGTCAACAGACCGCGGCGCTTTTAAAAGGGGCCGACAACATAACAAAAGCTGTACGTCCAAGAGCCCCGTTTTATTTAAACAAGGTAGCGCCCTCTGCGTCAGCGTTTGAATAATGCCGTCACATGATAACACGCTGCATGTTGTATTGTACGCGTAGCCTACATGTTGTATCAGCTGCCTTTCTCTGATCTCCATGGTTTGTGGTCTTACAGTTGCCATTTCTCACTGTGCGAGAAAACAAACGTGGACGCCAGAATCCACAGCTTCATTATACAATTGTACATTGAAAAATAAAACAACCAGAATACAAGATGATTTTTTTACAGCAAGACAAAAATGTTGTTTCGCCGCCAACCATTTCTGATTTTTATTGGTTGGTTGGTTTTGTAGCAGCTCAACTTTTCTCTGCTTCTTTCTCCTCCACAATCTCCTTCTCTCCGCTCCGACTTCTGATCTCCGTTTTCCACACATGCACTCTCTCTCTCTCTCTCTCTCTCTCTCTGTGGGTGTGACCCTCTCCGCTGTTTTGTTTCCCCTCGACAAGTTTCCTTTATCAGGTAATTATGTAGACAAACTCTCGCATGATTACTCGTGAGCCTCCGCTGACTGGTGTGTTTATCCTCAATGTTATTGATGACGGATACAATTCCTAGTATTGAAAGCCACTCGGCATAATATTTCTCTCTCGTGGCCGATCCCAGACACCGCTTGATAAGCACACGACTTCAGAGGCGGCCGCCGTATAATGGGTAAAGATAAGGCCGCCGATTGATAATATCCGAACACAGTAGACCCCTGTCAAAAGTGACAAGTGATCTGTAACTTTCTTTAACCCCATTGTTTCACCGCCTACCGGAGATGTGAGTCATCTCCCTGTTGAGATTGTGTATAAATAGTGATTGCTGGATATTGTAAAGTGGTTACTCGCACCACGAATCGTCGATTGATACCTCTTCGAATAAAAGCTGCAATACCTCATGTACTTCCTGCGTACCCCGAGTCTGATTTCTCTACAACTTTAATTAAGGAAGTAAGTGTGACTGTGGATCTGTGTATGCGTCTTGTAATTGCATCTGCAATACGAACAATACAACTCACTCACACACAATATCTACCCTCACTAAAGTTTGGTTGGTTTTATTTCCCGTCATAAAAGCAAACAATGAAATAACTTTACAAATATACAGAGTTTACAGAAATGCAATGTTATACAAACTATACAAAAAAAAAATTAACATCATTAAGCAGTACGAGTGTGAGTTTACAAACAAAGAACCTAAGCAACAATAACAAAGACAAAGTGATAGATGAGATGGTGGAAAACGGCTGGAAAACCCATATTCAGCGACACTGTTGTAGAGTCACTGGTCTTCCATGGGGACCAGAAGAAGAAGAAAAAGAAGAAGAAGAAGAAGAAGAAAAAGAAGAAGAAAAAAAATATAGAAAAAAAGAGGGAGGAAAGGGGTAATATCGTCTTGTAATAACAATAATGATATTCAATATTATCTTCTTATTCAAATTAAAAATCGATATACAGAATCTTTGAATTGTTCAAATAATAAACACCATTGAGTCTTAATACTCAGTCTAATTGTTTAACAATAATCGCTTAAATGTTACAATTGTTGGGCAGTACAATACGAATACAAATGGGAAGACTATTATGCAACTTTATACCTCTATAAAAAAATGTGCGTTTACAACTATTTGTTCGAGGTTTTGGTAAAGGAAGATTATTGTATCGAAAATGATAGGGTTTATCAACATATGATATATTTTCTTGCAAATAACTGGGTGTTAAATTGTTCAAAACTTTAAACATCATAATTTGAACGTGACGAATTTGACGAAATTTCAGAATTTCCCACTATAGTATTTCATGCATGGATGATACGGAAAAATGAGATTGTGGCTTAATCTTTAAAATGATTCTTCCTGCTCTATTTTGAAGCTTTTGTATTTGATCAAGAAGTTGCCCACGTGATGATTGAAATATAATATCTGCATAATCTAGATGAGGTAAAATAACCGTTCGATATATCAAATTTAAATATTTTCTACTGATAAATTGTCGTAAACGACGAAGAAATGAAATCATGCGAACCACCTTTTGACACAAATGATCAATATCAACATCCCATTTGAGTTCAGCATCGATATAAAGGCCCAAATATTTCACACTCTGTACTTGATTTATCACATGGCCTTTTATGCTAAGATCCAATCTATTATACCTTTTAATCATATGACGGTTCCCAATGAGCATACTCACATTTTTTTCATAATTGATTTTAAGTTTATTTTTGGAAATCCACTTGTCGAGTTTCAGAAGCTCATATCGCAAAATTGATTGTACTATACGCGGGTCTTTATGAGAAACATATAAAACTGTGTCGTCCGCATACAAATGTACGCTACATAAGTCAAATACAGAAGGTAAATCATTGATAAATATAATGAATAGCAAGGGACCTAAGATAGATCCTTGAGGCACCCCCAGCCCAATGGGTAATTCTTCAGAAAAACAATTCCCTATACTACTAACGATCCTCCGATCCGAGAGATAGCTATCAAACCATTTAAGCGAGGTGCTACTGATCCCTATTCTATGCATTGTATTGAGAAGGCATTTCACATTGACCAGGTCGAAAGCCTTTTGAAGATCGACAAATACGGCACCTGTATACATTCCTTCATCCATGGCTTTTAACCACGTATCCGTGACCTTAATCAGTGCTGTGGAAGTTGAATGATTCGGACGAAAACCCGATTGTTCTATTGTGAGTATATTATTCTGATTCAAATGCTGAATCAACTGCTTTTGTATGACTCTCTCAAGGATTTTGGATAAACATGACAATATAGAAATTGGTCGGTAGTTATTTGGAATCGATCTGTCACCCTTTTTATGTAAAGGAATAATTTTACCAACCTTCCATTTCTTGGGAACTATACGAAGGGTTATGGATTTATTAATCAAAAATGTTATAGGTTTAACAATTTCATTCTGAGAAATTTTCAAAATAATTTATGTACAGATATACAATCTAAACCTTCAGATTTCTTATCTTTTAATAAATGTATTTCTTTTAAAATATCTTCTTCGCTAACAGTACACAGTTTGAAAAGATTTTTAACACAGGTATCAGTAACTGAATTACAATTTTCAGGCTCATTCTCAGATGAATCAGAGATCAGTGCAGTCGCAACATTAGCGAAATGGTGGTTAAACTGATTTGCCATGCTCTTGCACTGACTGGGTGGAGGCTGGGAATTGGAACCTTCCTTTGGTAATAATGAAGCCAGTATTTTCCAAGACTTGCTGGCGTTTTGTTCCTTGGTTAAATGTTCAGTATAATAGCTTCTTTTTGATTTTTTAATCAAGGAGGTTACTTTGTTTTTCAGAACACGGTACATTTTCCAGTCGTTTTCGTTTTGGGACTTGATAGCTTTTCTTTTGGCTAAGTCTCATTTTTTCATGAGACCAAAAATCGAATCATTAAGCCATGGGGATTTATTTGCACGCACCCTCTTAGTTTTAAGAGGCATATGCTTGTTAACAACGTGAAACAAAAGCTTTTCGAAATTTGCAGTAGCTTGATCGATGTCATTCTCATCCTCAACCTCAATCCAATTCATTTGAGATAGATCAGACATGACCATTTCAATGTCAACACCTTTCGATTTTCTGTAAGTGATATAATTTACGCCTGACTGAGTTTGATGGGCTTTCCATACAAGGTAGCTCATTGAGTGGTCGCTTACACCATTGTGTATAACACCAGAAGACTTTATCATTTCAATACTGTTCGTTAACATATGATCGATAAGCGATGCAGATTCATTAGTGATTCGGGTACATTCAGTAGTGTTAACAAAATTCAGAGAGTATATATCATTTATCCGTATATATCGTTTAGTAGTACAATCACTAGCCTTCCTTTGAATGTCAAGATTTATATCGCCCATGATAATGAGGTGACACTCAAGACTTTCTGTAAATTCCAAAAAAAAAAAACGTTCATATTGGTCAAGAAGATCACTTTTAGAGTTTGGAGGCCGATACCAGTTGACAATCACAATAGGTTTTGACTTTTTAGTACGAATAATCAAAACAATTGCTTCCAGTCCTGACATAGGAGTATCTTCTATGATTTCGAATTCTAAACTCTCATGGATGTAAAATGATACCCCACCTCCAGATCTATACAAACATGATAGAGAGACGTTTCCTTTCAGCCATTGTTAGGAGTTCTTAACTTTTTGAGGTCGGTTTTGGACACGAAGGTAAGACGTCGGTCGTCTTGCGTACGTACATGAATTCGGCCATCTTGTGTCCAAATGTGTTTCACTGCTTGTTTGAAGTTTGATTTGATTTCCCAGAAGAGGTCCCCTCTCATCTTCGTCAAGCTCTCCTGAATGAAAATCGGGACTCCATCCATATTCCTCAGCTTCTTCCGCGACTGATATATACGATCACGCACTGCATAATTCGTGAATTTCACAATGATTCCTCTTACTTTCCCCTTCTTGGCTCCTAGTCTGTGGGATCGGTCAATGTCGTTTTCCCCAAGCTTAACACCCAGCTTGTCAGAACACAGATTCTTGACGAGAGTATCCGTCCTTTCGTTGTCCTTTTCTTCAATCCCATGAATAATCAAACAATTTCGCCGGGAATATTGTTCAGCTTCATCCTGTTTTTCTTTCATTCTGTCGATCTCCTTCTCGAGCTTTTCGATCTTGTCATCTCTCTCTGCTAGATTAAACTCAAACCGCTCCTTGATATTGTCAGTTACTTTCCGCGTAATGACGGTGGTGATTTCCTCAATCAATGAGTCTTTTACTTTACTTATGAGAGTGTCAAGAAGTTGACGATTGTCTTCAATTGCCTTAGACACCTCTTCACGAATATCTCTGGCAAGGTCACTGGCAGCAGCGTCCTCAGTCTGTCCCCGTTTCGACCTCATAGTGTCGTCGCAGGTGAACCATATAATCGAAGTACATGGGACTAAGCCGATTTCATGGGGTGCGCTGCCAGGTGTAGAGATATGCAAATCACTCAAACAAAATGTATATTTCGACAGTATAAGAGTGAGAAATATATGAGTATTACCGTCAGTATAAGTCAACAGAAGCAGGAATGACTTTGGAGTCCTTTATCGATGCATTTTTCAGAGTTAACACTTCACGGAAACGATGAAATAGAGAGCAGAGTTCAAACGCGTCCGATCATGCCGAATGACATGGCCTCAGGATTTTATGAGTTTTTATGTATTTTTTCTTCGGTGTAACTTCCAAAGTTGAATTCGGGTAAAATTATGCATGTCTTTCTAATGGCGGGGAAATGGTGTTCGGAAACCAGCCTACTCTACGTTATTTCATGGATGGGTTATTGTCTGACTTGCTTTCATGCTCTCATTGCGGTACGTTATTTTTCGTTATTACATTATCACAATCTCTGCATCCACACAAGTGTTAAATCACTAGTTAACGACTCGTCAAAATAGTGTTAAAGAAAAATTACCGTAATCGGCTTGGAAATCTGATTTCCTGTTTTCATTTTTCAGATCTTTTTCATTTCAAATAAGAAAGAAATCTACTTCGTCTTTCTCATATTCCTAGACTCTTGTGTATAATGCACTATGATTAAGTGTCCTCATGGTCATACTCTCGAGTGAAAATATTCGCGCCTAAAGGAGTGAATACAAAATAAAAAGAGTTAATTTAGAGTAAAATTGGAGTGAATTTTGAGTGAAAATGTTCAAAAAATACATAATAAATCATTATTGTTTTCATATCATAGGTTAGCAGATTTTTTTTTTTCTAAATCGCTGATGGCGACAATTAAACATGCATCTCTAGATGTGTTGGACTTTGATACATACCACTTCATATATCAAAACATGAATATCACGAATTTAAACTGGTATTAAAAATCTAATTGTTTTTGTAGAATGACAGTAAATTGCATTTTTCTATGTGTGGAGACGTGCCTATTATAACCCTTGTATATTACAATATCATACTTCTTGTATATTACAATAATTATTGTGCGAGGTTATCAGTTCGCACTGCTCTATGATGACTGCGTTGGATGTACATCTCTAGACCTTTCATCTTGCCCCAATCCATGACCCAGACAAAAACCCAAACCTCTCAACATTTTAGAAGTCATAAATAGCCTGTATTATCCTTGTGATGTGAACTGCCGATTTCATTCAGCTCACATGCTGACGCGCGTTAGATTTTCGTCATGAAGAGCAACGTATTAAAAAACGGACTGCCGCTGCCAAGGCAAAGTGATCGAAAAGGGCCGTGGCCAAAAACTAGTGAATGAAAGGGCCACAACAAAATCCATTGAAAGGCCGCGGCAAAACGATGAAAAAGGCTGCCCCAACTAGTGAATGAAAAGGACCACAACAAAGCCGCAGAAGGGTCGCTGCCAAACAAAATGGATTGCACCATAGTGAATACACACTGTAAAAGGGCCACAACCAAAGCTACTGAAGGACCGCGGCGAAACGATTAAGACTGCCCCAACTAGTGAATGAAAGGCCACTACCAACGCCGTGGCCAAAATAATGATCATAAGGGCTGCACAAGCTAGTGAATGAAAGGGCCGCGTCCAAAGCCACTGAAGGACCGCGGCGAAACAATTAAAAGCGCTGCCCCAACTAGTGAATGAAAGGCCGCAACCAAAGCCACCGAAGGGTTGCTGCCAAACAAAAAGGGCTGCATCAACTAGGGAATGAAAAGGCCCCCACCAAAGCCATGGAAGGGCCGCGGCCAAACAATTAAAAGGGCTGTGGTAACTTCTACTATAGTGATCGAAAGGGTCACAACCAAAGCCACCCGAAAGGCCGTGTATAGGGCTGTTAGCGTCAGAATAAGAAACGCAAAAAGATAGTTACCCTATAAAGGAGTACTAAAAGAAGGGAAATTATACTACATTATAATATATTACATCATAATGAGGCAAACCCTGAATGTTTATCTCCTGCTGTATATTCGCCGTTTATAAGTTTCCCTTCTCATGTCATACGTTTGTCTTAGGTTGTTTCTTATCCTCATTTCTTCTCAGAGTATTTTGCATAGCTTTCTGAAAAAAAAAGCCTTGAAACATGTAAACTGGTGATACAAGTGCGTTACCGCAAAGACATTGAATGAAATACGAACAATGGTAATACAGTGTAAGGCAGTAAGGCAATTATTAAAGGCAATTTTTATGTCGGCGGTATTCAGCATTATCCTATCTTTTCTGGGGGAGGGGGATAGAAGTTTAGGTCATTGGGAGGATTATGGCCATCGCTTCAATGCGTCCTTAAAGGTGGTTTGCGTAATGTGCGTTTGTTTGCAAATTGTATCACTGTTTATTGCCTTTCAAATGTGTGAAATTGTGAAAGAAATATGTTAAATGAAACTTTGGTGGAACCAGTTAGGCATTCTGTCTCGATTCGTTGTCGGGGCGATGGTGATAACTGAAGCAGCAGTAGTTATGGTACATTGCATTTCAGAAACATTTTAAAAATCTCTAGCAATATTGTGAGGAAGCGGTAACTTATATAAACTGAATGTTTCCTTTGTGAGTATTAACCTTCGTACAATCTCGACAAGTATATTGGGTTGTTACCATGCACTTTTGATTACATTGAACTGCTTTCGTTTTCGCATGGTCTTTCATAATTATCAGAATGATATCGGACATGGTTTAAAGACGCAATGAGCATGAACATATCACTCTGATATCCAAAGATTGATTAGGCCATCATGCCTGCATGCGATTCGGCATATGTCGAGACTGCACTACTCGTATACTGTACCGTATGTCCCCCCAAAAATTACAACGGGCCCTCCGCAATTATATCTTTTAAAATAGTGAGTCAATCTAAATACGAATTCAAAGTATGAAACTCAACTCATTTCCCACATCTTACAGAAAACCCCATTCGACTTGTTTCAGTGGTCAAAGAGAAATGAGGAATTTTGTAGAGGATGTCAGGAATCTCTTCCGTCCAAATTCTGTCTTCACACACAAGATCATTGGATTGCTAAAATTGGAAGAATCACACTCAGGACATGCTTTACAACAATCTACATTTCTCTGTGACCGTTTAACCAAATTGAATGGGATTTTCTGCAAAATATAGCTAAGATGTTATATTTTAAGACCCTGAGAGTAGCATTTAGCCAGGTTGATCATATTGGGTGCTATCAATTCGAAAATCTAATAATTTTGGGGCGACTTACTGCAGTATTTCCCCATAAAATTGCAATCACATTTTCGCATTGATAACACCCAATGTGATGACTTCTTTTAACTGCTACTTCAGGGCCTTTAAATATGAAATTTTAGCTCTATTTTTACAGAAAAACTCATTAAATTTGGTTAAGCGGTTACAGAGAAATGTGGATTGTTGTAGAGCATGTCATGAGTCTGATTCTTCCAATTTTAGCAATTCAATGCCCTTGTGTGTGTATAATAGACAGAATTTGGACGGAAGAGAAATTCTTTTAAATACCGACATCCTCTACAAAATTACTCATTTTCTCTTTGACCACTGAAGCAAATCGAATAGGGTTTTCTGAATAATCGCAAGTTTCCGTTGCTAGAAAGGAGCTTGCAATTGCAATTTGAAATCAACTCCATACGGAATCAATATCAACTTGCAATTGATTTGGGGATTTGCAATTGATTGCAACTTTCTTACAATAACTCCTTTGATGAGTGGGCGTACGGCGACTGAGCATATCGCAGGGAGAATAAACTTGCAACATCGTCTGTTGCGACAAGGATTGTCGCCCCCGGTTCGGTGCGACAATCCTTCACGGAGTTGGCGTCAAGGATTGTCACCCCGTCAAAGGAATGGTCGTCTGGCGACAATCTGTGACGCTTGTGCAGTTTCCAATTTTTGACCTCGATGGCGACAATTATGATGGAAAAAAAAAAAAATTGTTGCGACAAAGATTGTCGCCCCCGGCTCGGCCTTCTGTGGGTTGCTCCAGTGTTATGCTTTGGTGGGATGGGTATGACTGGTAAGTTATGCGTGTGTGTGTGTGTGTGCGTGTTGGGAGCTGTATGGTATGTGCTGTGTATGATTTGTAGGTACGTACAATAAGTGACTTGTGTATGAGTTTCCGTATAGCTGTGTGTGTGTGTGTGTGTGTGTGTGTGTGTGTGTGTGTGTTGGAGTATTAGAAACTGTGCATGTGTGGTGGTTGTATAGTGGTAGTGGTTTGTTTGTTTGTGTGTATACTTGTGCGTGTATGCGTAGGCAACCCTACCTGTGTCTGTTTGTGTTTGTCTTTTGATGTTTGTGCGAACGCACTTTTTGAGCAGCAGGCACTACTGTGGCAATGAAAATGCCTTCAACGTGAATGAGCACGTATTTATAGAGTTCACAGCAGCGTTGATTTCAAAATAAACACTAAACAAAAAGTAAGTTCCCCCTAAAACAAACCTCTGTAATTTATGAATCAGGAATCTTTTAGGAAATCTGAATACATGATTATGTAGCTGTATTTCTCGGCTACCTTTCATGTGAAATTCAGTGGACATCACTTGGTCACGCTTCAGTGAGCATGACTTAAAGTCAAAATGGTCACTTTTTGAAGTTCACAAGCCCAATCTTGCAACTTTGATTTAGTGATATCGAAACAAATTTCAATTTTCCAGGATAAAAAGGCATGCAACGTATAATTTATGTGCTTCTTATTGTACAATGTGGCTTGTGCACAAAATTTCACGGTTGAGTGAACACAGGGTGAAAATTACCAAAATGGCCAATTTGACATATTTCTCGTGGTAATTTCTGTCAATTGAGATTGAATTCGTGTGTTGAACAGTTTTTACACACAATTCACGTAATTTCACGGTTGAATGAGCACATTAAAAACAAAGAAAAATAACAATTTAAATTGTGCAGTAAGAATTGCGATAATCTTGCGCACTGAAATCAAGTGTTTAATGCTTTTTGTATTGTGTTTAATGCCACTGTGCATACAGTAATCACCTGACATTTCAGTCACGCTTCAATGAGCATGTGGGGCTGGAAAACCCGTTTTACCCTACATAATGAGAAATCGGCATTTTGGCCATAATCCCCATGGTAAGTTCATGTGAAGAGGAGGAATTTATGCTTTTGAAAGCTAACAATGGCTTATGCATGCAGTGTGGTTTATTTTACGGTTGAATGACCACATTATGAAACAATGATTTATCCTACTGAAATCATCCAGCAAGTGTTGCTTTAATATTCTGCATTTAAAATCAACTGAAAAAATTTCATTATTGCGTTTTAGGACCGATATAAATGTCTCAGTGATCCTTGGCATTCCTTCAAAATCTTACACGTCAAAGGGTACCTGGGGCTGGAAACCCCCCTTATAATCCATGGCTACCTTTGATTAAATATTGAAGTATTCCTGGGAAATTGGTCTGCCTTTAGTTTGATGACATTCCCTTGTTGGGGCAGAGATGAGAAATTATGCAAATTAAATCTCTGGGCCTTTGTCTTCGCTACTGAATACTGATTTTGGCATTAAGTTCTTGATGTCTTTGTGACGTCATGAAGTCATACATTAACTCAAGGGGAAATAAATGCAATTGGTCATTGACATGGTACCAAATTTCACTTTTGTTAAACATCAATATCCTCCCGTGCTGCAAATATGCACTGAGAGTCTGGAGACAGATATTGATTGTGGTGAGATTGTGGTCTTTGTTGTTCATGTGGTGTTGATGATTGTGATGGTAATGATAGTTGCTTAAAATGTTGGTTGAATATTATGCGATCGTTATGGCAATATAACACAGATTGGGTAGCATCTTCACTCACTTTTTAGGCTCTATCCGCTAACACCACTGAATACGTCTTCATAAACAAAGCAAATGTAAATCATATGGGAATTTCAGCCATGAAAATGGTTTTGACCCACACGCTTTGCTCATCTTATGTGCTCACTGAAGCATGTCACCATGTAATTTTTTATTGAAATGTTATCTTTTTCATTGAAATCAGAGTAATTTCCCAACATTGCAACTAAAACATTAAAAACAATGAATACTTTTTTATTATGTAGGGTAAAACGGGTTTTCCAGCCCCACATGCTCATTGAAGCGTGACTGAAATGTCAGGTGATTACTGTATGCACAGTGGCATTAAACACAATACAAAAAACATTAAACACTTGATTTCAGTGCGCAAGATTATCGCAATTCTTACTGCACAATTTAAATTGTTATTTTTCTTTGTTTTTAATGTGCTCATTCAACCGTGAAATTACGTGAATTGTGTGTAAAAACTGTTCAATATACGAATTCAATCTCAATTGACTGAAATTACCACAAGAAGCATGTCAAATCGGCCATTTTGGTAATTTTCACCCCGTGTTCACTCAACCGTGAAATTTATTGCACAAGTCACATGGTACGATCAGAAGCACAAAAATTATACGTTGCATGCCTTTTTATCCTGGAAAATTGAAATTTGTTTCGATATCACCAAATCAAAGTTGCAAAATTGGCCTTGTGAACTTCAAAAAGTGACCATTTTGACTTTAAGTCATGCTCACTCAAGCGTGACCAAGTGATATCTACTGAATTTCACATGAAAGGTAGCCGAGAAATACAGCTACATAATCATGTATTCAGATTTCCTCAAAGGTTCCTGATTCATAAATTACAGAGGTTTGTTTTAGGGGGAACTTACTTTTTGTTTAGTGTTTAGTATGGATGTGTCAATTTCAGCGGTGAAGCGGGCTAGGAGAGAGAGACCGAGAGAAAAGGCATACGAGGGAGTAGCCCCGGAGACCGCGCCGCAAGGCGCGGTCTTGGCGGCTACCTAGCAGCTGAGCGGGAGCAAAAATCACGAATAACTCCATTGCCACATTCACGGCGACTTCACATATAAACAGAGATGACAAGTTTAAAAAACTTTTATGAGTGAGATTTTTATAACTCGGCGTCTCGGCGCTCGCGCGCATGCGCACGCGAACAAGGGGGTTGGCCCCTCCCATGGTAGGGAGTTTTTTTTATAAGCTCCTAATGATGCGATCTGGTGCGTACTTAAGTGACTATTTTTTACTAATTTTGAAAGGCAAAATGGAAATATACCTTCAATTGCAACTATCACTTTAATCCTTTGAGCTATGCTCCTTATTTTTGGCCCAAATTGCAGAATTCACCAGATGCGTGAGAAAAATGGGTGCCATGCGTGAGATCGTGAGACAGACCCTAAATGCTTGAGTGTCACGCAGAATTCGTGAGACTTGGTAGCTCTGTATAAAGCACGGCTAAATTTCTATCATAAACACAGTGACAATAAAAAATGAAATATACGTTACCTTTTCGACTTGGTTTTTCTCACCCATTTATCTAGAAACTGCAAAATTTTCTACATTTTTAGGAGTAATAAGCGGCCTGCCCTAGTGCAACAGTAGTGGAGAGACTTGCTGCTATATCCGTTAGTACGCATTACGCCTGCTGTCAATTCACGCACTGCATGCGTGCTGTGCGCCTGTGCGAGTGATTGTGAGTTTCAGTGAGCATCGGTTAGCTGAAGATATTCGCGTTACAAGACAACATTTTCTGCATCATTAGCGATGAAATGCATCTAGCAGTCGTCGGAATTAATCATTTAGGTTTAATCGACCCATGTAAGTATTCCTAGTAGTTTTTGTTGAAAAATTAAGGAAATATAGCGCCGAAACGGCACCGTTTTGTACAACTCCTCGATCTGAATGCGAAAACGGCACAGCCCCAACGCTGCACGTTGGGGCTTCGCAGTTAACGAGGGAGGTGCCCTTCCTAAATGTTATCTGCCCTTGTTCATTTTTTTCACTGTAGTCATATTCTTCCATCAGTCTTAACTATAACTTCCATATCACTATTCTTTGTCATATGCACACCGCCAATACATACTTATTGTAAACAAACACCAACAAACACTCAAATCCTCATAATGCAAATAAACCACCTCAACATGCTTTTTTTTGGGGGGGGGAGGTTTCCTTGATATTAATTGATTTCATTCAAATCATTCATAAATCGACCCATTCTGGGTGTAACATGAACTAAAACGTGACAAATGGCAATTCGAATCACAAAGAAATCCATTTGTCAATTTATACTACAAATAATTTCACTTCAACATAGATAACTCGATTATAGACCAACCCTACTAACAATTTCTTCACGAGAAAGTTTTGACATGTAGGGCCCTACCAAACCTATATCCCTTGAATATATTGGTTTGGATCATGAAACACCTTCTTACTTACAAGGGCATATACATAAAAAAGCACAAAAACATTATACAAATCTAAAATGAAATCAGTCATAAAAAACCCGACCACCACCACCCCAAACCGAAACAAAACTACGTCTATCCTATAAATATTAAATCCTATCGAAATCTGTCATACCATTTATAACTATCCTTCTTCAAATCAAATCCCCAACCCACCAACCCCCGATTAACCTAAACCTAAAATCATCTCACACCCACATTCACCAACCCACATACACACACCTACACACATACACACACATGGGTGCTGAAGGTTCGTTATTCCGAAGGTACGTTTTTCCAAAGGTTCATTTATCCGAAACACACAATCCCCTATACTTAGAGGTTCATTAATCCGCAAATGAAAAAGGGTTCGTTAATCCGAACATTTGTGGCGTTATTCCGAAGGTTCGTTGATCCGAAAATGAAATTCGGAATGACGAACATTGGGACTAAAGAGCCTTCAGAATAACGAACCTTCGCAATAACGAAATATAACCCCACCCCCCCCCCCCCTACACACAAACCCGAACCTATACCAACTTCCTTCCTGATGAAACGAATTCTCAATGTTGATACTTAAAATGGACCCTATGCATAAAAGCAGCATCCATCCGCACTCCAGCACCACTCCGAATTCATATTCAAATCCATCAAACAAACTCATCAAAGTCAAGGACTTGAAGGTTGCCTATAAAATCAATATAACGTTTATGCCAGCAACAGCTTTATAGGTATCCCTCCCCTCGCGCAGCCAATAAAACACATTCTTCCATCATGTACACTAACACACACACACACACACGCTCGCGCGCGCACACACACACACGCACAAACGGACACTAAATTATCATGTGCGCGCGCACGTACACACGTCCTTGAAACCTCACCATAGTCTGGGTGCCAAAGCCACTTTTTGGGCCTAACCTTGTTTTACCGTCCACCCAATGTTTTCTTTTTTTTTGATGGTTTCACCCTATTTCGGGGGTGCTGAATTCGAATCTGGATGATGCAACTCTTCCATCCTTGAGGGTTTTGAGATATTCAAGATGGCCGCCAAAATGGCCGCCAAAACCGGAAATTCCCACGTATTTCCTTCTAAATGGTGAGATGTTGAAAACAATTGATGGTTTACCCTATTTCGAGGGTGCTGAATCTGGATGATGCAACTCATGCATCCTTGAGGGTTTTGAGATATTCAAGATGGCCGCCAAAAATGGCCGCCAAAACCGGAAATTCTCACGTATTTCCTTCTAAATGGTAAGACATTGAAAACAATTGCTGGTTTTACCCTATTTCGAGGGTGCTGAATCCGAATCTGGATGATGCAATACTTGCATCCTTGAGGGTTTTGAGATATTCAAGATGGCCGCCAAAATGGCCGCCAAAACTGAAAATTGCCACGTATTTCCTTCTAAATGGTGAGATGTTGAAAACAATTGATGGTTTTACCCTATTTCGAGGGTGCTGAATCTGAATCTGGATGATGCAACTCATGCATCCTTGAGGGTTTTGAGATATTCAAGATGGCCGCCAAAAATGGCCGCCAAAACCGGAAATTCTCACGTATTTCCTTCTAAATGGTAAGACATTGAAAACAATTGCTGGTTTTACCCTATTTCGAGGGTGCTGAATCCGAATCTGGATGATGCAATACTTGCATCCTTGAGGGTTTTGAGATATTCAAGATGGCCGCCAAAATGGCCGCCAAAACTGAAAATTGCCACGTACTTCCTTCTAAATGTTGCAAAATTGAAAATAATTGAAGATTCTCCATATTTGAAAGGTGCTGAATCCGAATCTGGATGATGCAACTCATGCATCCATGAAGTTTTTGAGATATTCAAGATGGCTGCCAAAATGGCTGCCAATTAAAACCGGAAATTCCCATGTATTTCCTTCTAAATGGTGAGAAATGCGAGAAATTGAAAACAATTGATGGATCTACCCTATTTCTAGGGTGTTGAATCCGAGTCTGGATGATGCAAACCTTGCATCCTTGAGGGTATTGAGATATTCAAGATGGCCGCCAAAATGGCCGCCAATTAAAACCGGAAATTTCTATATATTAGCTTTTAAATGGTGAGAAATAGAAAATAATTGATGGTTTTACCTATTTTGAGGGTGCTGAATCCGAATCTGGATGACGCACCTCGATATAGTCAAGATGGCCGCCAAAATGGCCGCCGAAACGGAAACTCTAATGTATTTCCTTCTTATAAATGGTGAAAAATTGATAACAATTGGTGGTTTTACCCCATTTTTTTTTTTGACTGAAAGATTTCAGTTTTTCGTCAATGGCACAGTTTGAACTTGCTGATTATACAGTGAAACCATCTCTACCGGATATCTTTGAGTTGGTACGATACAAGTGTGCCAGCAATGAACCCTTCAAGACTACGGATGCGGTCGAATAATTGCAAGATTACACTGTTTCCTCTACATATAATGGATAAGTTTTGAACTCTAACAATTAATGGACAAGACATGTTCATCTAAATCATATTGTGATAGTAATGTAGGGAAATGTACTGAAATTACCCAACATTACCTGTCTTAATCCATGAGCAGTTTTAATCTCTTCGTCCATATACACTCAAATTGGTTATTTGGTTTATATTGGTGGTCTTGATGACATTGTTGAAGACACGAGTGGGACATTTTAATAGTTATGCTTCAATTTTTTCTTCAATATGATGTAACATTATGTATGTGTATATGTATATATATATATATATATATATACATATATATATATATATATATATATATATATATATATATAATCTATTACAAACACACACGAGGGGAAAAAACTGAATAAAAAAAAAACAAACGACAACATGGAAGGTAATAGTTGTTAATCCAGTACTTACGAATATCATAATCGCGCAGAGTGCTTTTGAAATTACCCTTATTGATATCTACTATAGTGGTCATGGATGCAACCATTTCCAATGACCTAATCAGAATATGCGACAAGTTTCATAAGAATACGAGGCGAGACTCGTGAGAATACAAGACAAGTTTCAACACCAAATACCAACATGCCATAATTTGATTTTACTCTATTGATAGCTGAAAAGGATTAACTTCACATCTGTGGAGCCATATTATTGGCGACCACAAGCATTATTCTATAACAATTATGCATAAAGACATTTTCAGTCGTATCTTTCTTTGTGTTTGTACGTTTCAGTATGATGTCAATATCACTTTTTTTTTCAGTACGTGTTTAAGTTCCGTTTGAGACATATCGGAATATCTCAGTATATTACAATACCATTGTGACTGTCATTTTGGATGTCAATAACTTTTGGCTGATTTGACAAACTCGCTCAACTGAGTTGAATGTAAGAATAAGAATTATTGCTATTCACCCTGCATGGGTTTAATCCCCCGCTTCGCGTTAGAGCACAATACTTCACCATTTCAGTATTAGAAAATATTAAGGAGTTTCTGTTGATACAGGACATTTATAGATGTCCGAAAACATTCAAAGACCTTCAGCACCCTCGAAATAGGGTAAGACCATCAATTTATTTTAAAATTTTTACCATTAAGAAAAAATATATTAACATTTGAATTTCTGCCACTTATTTTGGCTGTCATCTTGGAGATCTAAAAACCTTAAAGAATGGACGAATTTCAGCAACCAAGTTTCGAGCGTGCTGAATAGGGCCTAAAACTTACCAATTTTTGACAGTTATTTTGGCGGTCATCTTGGACATCTCAAAACCCTTAAAAAAGAACACGAAAGTTGCATCAACCAGGTTCGGATTCAGCACCCTCGAAATAGAGTAAAACCGCCAATTGTTTTCAATTTTACACCATTTAGAAGGTAATCTAGGGCTTACATGGAAATTTTCGTTTTTGACGGCCATTTACGGGCCATTCTGGCGGCCATCTCAAAACCCTCAAGGAAGTAAGAGCTGTATCCTGGAGCTTCAAACTCAGCAAACTCAAAATAGTGTAAAACCACCAACTGTTTTATATTTTACACCATTTAGAAGGAAATAGGGGATCAACATATGAATTTCCGTTCTTGGCGGTCATTTTTGGCGACCATCTTTATCATCTCAAAACCCTTAAGGATGCAACAGTTCTATCCTGATCTTCGGATTCAGCACACTCAAAATAAGAAAAAAAAACATCAATTGCTTTCAAATTGTCACCATTTAGAAGGAAATACATGGGAATTTCCATTTTGGACGGCCATTTTCACGGCCATATTGAATATCTCAAAATCTTCAACAATGCAGGAGTTGCACGATCTAGACTCTGAGTCAGCAGCCTCGAAATAGGGTAAAACCATCAATTATTTTCAATTTCTCACCATTTAGAATGAAATACGTGAGAATTTTCGGTTTTGGTGGCCATTTTGGCGGCCATCTTGAATATTTCAAAATCCTCAAGGATGCAAGAGTTGCATCATCCAGATTCGGAATCAGCACCCTCGAAATAGGGTAAAGCCATCAATTGTTTTTTAATTTCTCAACATTAAGAAGGAAATACATGGGAATTTCCGGTTTTAATTGGCGGCCATATTGGCGGCCATCTTGAATATCTCAAAAACTTCATGGGTTCAAGAGTTGCATCATCCAGACTCGGATTCAACACCCTCGAAATAGGGTAAAACCATCGATTGTTTTTAATTTCTCAACATTTAGAAGGACATACATGGGAATTTCCGGTTTTAATTGGCGGGCATTTTGGCGGCCATCTTGAATATCTCAAAAACTTCATGGATGCATGAGTTGCATCATCCAGATTCGGATTCAGCACCTTCTAAATAGGGAAAATCATCAATTATTTTCAATTTCACACCATTTAGAACAAAATACGTGGGAATTACCGGTTGATTTGGCGGCCATTTTGGCGGCCATCTTGAATATCTCAAAACCCTCAAGGATGCAAGAGTTGCATCATCCAGATTCGGATTCAGCACCCTCGAAATAGGGTAAAACCAGCAATTGTTTTCAATATCTCACCATTTAGGTGGACGGTAAAACAAGGTTCAGCCTTTAGCACCCAGACTACTATGACTTCTTTTTCTTCTTCTTCTTCTTCTTCTTCTTCTTCTTCTTCTTCTTCTTCTTCTTCTTCTTCTTCTTCTTCTTCTGATTAAGTCTGCCTCCTTCAATATAGTCCATGGGCCAGGCCAGATATTGGTACCATCTGAGATGGCAATACCTCTTTGGTGTCATTTTGTTTGTCGGGCATAGATATGCTTATCAAGCTATGATAGCATTTCCAAATGAGTAGCTTAGTCATAATAAATGAATTTTAAACCAATTTGGTCTCGTTGTTATATCCCTGTACTTCTGAATCGAGACCAGCCGCTATACAAAGAAGAGCACTGTCTTCTGTATGTTCCACTTATCTCCCCTCGGAGATCAGTGGTATGTTCACAGGTGTTCTGTTGTAAACGCGGTGCGCTTAGTCTTTATTCAAAGCAGCGAAGGGAATATTCAAAGCTTATAATACAGTGTATATCCCTTTATCTAAAAACAACAACAACAAAACAATTTCTCGTGAATTTTAGCGTATTTTTCAATTATTTCTCATTTTCCGGTGAAAACGCTACGGTGAAAACGCTAATACCACGCCGATGTCGCTTTATTTCCACCCAACAATGAAAGATTATGCAAAAACAATGTACCGGTACACTACAATACATTATAATTAATAATGTTGTAAATGAACAGAGTGATTGTTGTTTAAAACTGATGT
Organism: Diadema setosum; assembly: GCA_033980235.1. Lineage (NCBI taxonomy): Eukaryota > Metazoa > Echinodermata > Echinoidea > Diadematoida > Diadematidae > Diadema > Diadema setosum. Next base: position 11,318,983 of record CM067077.1, on the reverse strand, counting down.
ATTTGTTGAGAGGGTGGTATAAAAACAGTATAGATAATCCCTTTTATGAGGAACTTTAGATATGATAACAGTACATTCATAGGCGTACCCAGGATTTTTTAGAGGGGGGTGTTCAGTGGCGTACCGTGGGTCAGGACATTGGGGGGTGGGGGCGCACCTCATGGAAGCAACATCAGAATTGCATAACTGTTAAATTAAATGCGAGCGAGCGAGCTTGAAAATTTTGACATTTTACAGTCCCCAAACTGCCGTTTGTAGCTATATATGATAATATATATATATATATATATATATATATATATATATATATATATATTATACATATATATATATATATATATATATATATATATATATATGCTTTGGAAATTAAGGGGGTTGCAAAAAGGTTTTGCCACCTCGGGTGGTACCAACAACCCATTTTTCGGGTCTTGGCCCATGGACTAATAGACTGAAGATTCTTGCAGACTGGTGCTATTTACATTATAATACAATTTATTTACAGATATTTACAAGCACATAGAAAATTTGACGAAAATAACTAGCCACTGTGATCAACCATTAGACGGTTTCGAAATGATCCCACAGATGGCGCTGAAACAATTTCTGACGACAGGGAATTCCAGTTCCTTACAGTTCTTGGGAAGAAAGAATGGCGATGCGATTCAGTTCTCAAATATGGTACCTGATAGGAGTGTGATTGCGAAGCTCTCGTTAAGTGAGTAGCCTGTTTGATAATATAGTCCTGTGCTGAAAGAGGAGTAAGATTATTGTGTATTTTGTACATCATAATTAGCCTGTATATTTTGTCTGCGCTGTTCCAGAGTGGTCCAATCAAGTTCTTGTAGCATTTTGGTGACACTCGAGGTGTTATGGTAGCGATCAGTTTAAAGTGAATCGCGCAGCTCTTCTCTGGACCATTTCCACTTGGTGGATTAGTTTCTTGGTAGATGGGTCCCAAACTGTGGAAGCATACTCAACAATTGGTCGAACCAGCGTTTTGTAACTGTGGCTTTAACATCAGAAGATTTTATGCGAAGATTGCGTTTTAGAAATGCAAGCACGTTATTGGCTTTATTGACAGTATTGTTGATGTGTTGGGTCCGCTTCAAATCAGAAGTGATGGTTTCACCCAAGTGCTTCACGGATTCAACAGATTCAAGAGGGACGTTATTTAGATGATACACATGTTGCGCCTTACTTCTTTTCCTGGATGTTGTCAAAACCTTACACTTATCTGTGTTCAAATCCATCATCCATTTTTTCGCCCAGTCACCAATTTTGTTTAGGTCCTCTTGAAGATTTTGCGTATGATGTTGATTGTCGATGGTCATGTAAGAAATTGCATCATCGGCAAAAGACGAACCTTTGACGCGAGACGATCAGGCAAGTCATTGATGTAAAGCAGACTTTTTACATGGCATGTTTGCATGGATGTAGCCATGTAATATTATGTGTTGGTATTTCCCAGCAAAATGTGCTTCCAGGGCGAGCGACAATCCTTGCCGCCAGCCCTCGTCACAGATTGTCGCCAGATGACAATCTTTGACGGGGCAACAATCCTTGATGCCAACTCTGTCAAGGATTGTCGCCCACGAGCCGGGGGCGACAATCCTTGTCACAACAATAGTCTATTTCAGAAAGAAACTGAATTTTGCATGTAGGTATAATAACAATGAAGTAAAGGTTATGAAAAAGTCTTAAAGGAAGAGTAAGAATCACTATCGTACAGTGTCGGAATATGTTAAAGAACTCTATGGAATGTCGTACTAGTTGCATTAATATGTTGATTATGAGGAGGGCTATCATGACACGCGGTGCAAATAGGTCGTTTGAATAAATATTTTCTTTTTTTACCTCAAGATTAACGAAATTTCGTCTTTTCATGCAAGCTGTTATATTTATATTTTGTTATTGAAACCATTCTCATATTTTCATGTAAATTTCAATTCATTTCAAATACAAAGATTGAGTGTCAAAGAAGACAACCTATGTGACCGTGCATCACAAAACGAACAAAAAATCGCACACACTGATTTTGCGTGAGGACTGAAAATAGGTGAAAGGGGTCAACCTAGCTGATCTTGAATTTTTCATATTTTCTGAAAAAGCAAGTCTTTTTCTACATTGTGTTAAAATTTGGGATCATAAAACGGTCAGGAAAGTGTGTTTTTTTTTGCAGTTTATTTCGAACAATTTTGGTAGAATATTGTGATTAGATGTGTCTTTAGAGCGCAATTTTCATTTCTGAGAAACCTTGCACACACTCTTCACTTTCAACTCTAATAACTTTTGAAAGGATGACGCTAATGCTTTGAAAGCTGTCGTTAATCATGGGCAGAGAGTGTTAATAAGGCATGATCTATTTCACTTCGATTATATAATCCCTTCATTGTTGATACTCCGGTGGTTTACTTCCTGATTTTGTCCCATTCATCGCACAGGCAGCACGGCTTGGTATGAGATTCAGCGCTTGAATACACACTGTACTTCAGAACCTCTTTTCTCAGTTCACACATTTCCTGAGTGTGTGCTTTCTTTCCAATATTTGTATAGGTTGGGAGAATCCATTGGAATTGAGTTATACGTCATTTTAAAGCTTAGAGTCTGTTCTTTCAGAATCTGCCCTTATACTAAAAATCCATGTCTGGCGACTTTTTGTGTGTTTTGTGGTGCAGGGTCAAATATTTTGAGGCAAATTCATCATTTTAATATCTCTGTGGAAAAAAAATTATCAAAGAAAATGTTTTTCCCGTGCGCGCCTTGCACTGTCATACTGTATTGTATTCAAAGAAATTTGCTTACGCCGTGCACGCATTGATAAGTCTGTGTGTGTGTGTCTCAATAGATTTTTAACGGGTGTTTGTTGTTGTTATTGTTTTTTCTGTATTCTTTTCTTTTAGACACCTGACAGAATTGCGACCCCGATCTGAAAAATACGACGGTTTAGTTTGCTAACGTATTGATGAACCTCTTTTTGTGCCCTTAAGTAGAATTTTGATGTGTTTGTCGTTGTTTTGTTTCTATTTTCCTTCTTTTTGGAAACCTGACAGTATTGCGACCTCGAACTGAAAAATATGCTAGGTGAGACTGCACTCTTCTTGGCCATTCAAAAGGGACATGCGAAAGAGGTCGAGAGCTTGCTCGAGGCTGAGGCGGACGTCAATATTCCCGCTGAAGATGGGAACACGTGCCTACACACTGCGGCCATACTAAGTAACGACAGCTCGTACACCGTAAGCGAAACGGCGACATTACGCGAGGTACGTCTGTTATTCATATTTTTATCATTATTGGTGATTTTCATTGCCATCATGATTTATCATCTTTATTCCGTTTCTCTCTGTCGTCATGCCCTTTGATGCGTATTTTCACATTTGTGTGACAAGCAAAAATAAGAAAAAAAAAGTTGGCGATTTAAATGAGATGCATTTCTCATTGCACACATTTTCTCACATTATAGTTTCAGAGAACTAAGGAAGACGAAACTAAATCATTCACTTTGATTGTTATAATACATAATTCCTAAGTTGCAATATCAATCAGCAATAAGACTTTTGAAGAGGTGTTTAAACTTACATTAAATCGTGATGGGGGGGGGGGGGAGGTCATCAAGTTAGCGCTGACAAGTTGCCAGTCTCTGACAATCACCATGGTAACAGTCAGTGACCAGTGCATCTCAGCCAATCAAAAACAAAGATTTTGTCTTAATTGTCAGCGCTGACTAAATTGATGAAACACCCCCAGTTAAAGGGTGTAACTCTTTATTTAAATGGAGTATTCACTTCTTGACGGTGCTCGTATTTACAAAAAAAAAAAAAAAAAAAAAAAAAAAAACACACACAGCTGAAGACCAAGTACAGAAAGTACGGAGTGACCACGAATGCAGTGGCTCTAGTCTGCTTGCTGACTCAGAGGGGCGCCGATATCACCGCCAGCAACAAGCAAGACAAAACGCCCCTCTCTCTGCTCGGAAATGACATACAGACCCTTCTAAAGAAGATGGCTGCTGGAGAAAGGTATATGTCATGTAACACCCCCCCCCCCCCCATCTCTCTCTTTCTTTCTCTCTCTCTCTCTTTCTATCAATCTATCTGTCTATCTATCTATCTATCTATTTATCTCTCATTCTGTCTTTACTATTTTCTTTATATCTCTTTCACTCTGTTTCCACACACCCACACAAAGTTAATCTAAACATTTTATATCTTATATGTGTCATTGTTTGTGTTAGTCTCTGTATGTTTTGTGTTTTTATATCTGATATTATTTATGTATAATATACATTATTCATTATGTAAGATATTACACAATGCCTTATATATATATATATATATATATATATATATATATATATATATATATATATATATATATATCACTGCAGCTTTATGTCAACGTAGTTCACAATCATATTATATATTATAGCCTGTGGCATAAGTCTTCATGACTTCAACTGAAGGAAAGCCTTACACTTGTTCACCCAGAATATCGAATAATTATGTTCCTTCCCGTATTGGAAAGGGCAATCCCGTAGGGTGTAACGTTCTTTTGTTAATCGACCTCTGTCACACACACGCACTCACATACTCGCACTCACACACGCGCGTTATTGGTTACAATATAATGCAGTAAAACACTTAGAGGTAAAATGGTTTCATACACACACATAATGTATCTACAAATATTTGTGTTAATACATTGCATGTCTGCTGTGACTCGGGAAATGTGCAATTACATCGTAATCATAGTAATAATGAGCGTTTAGCTTTTTTGAAATTTCGTGTTGGCTCCCAGCCACGCTTTAGATTGAAAACAACCATGCACATTATCATTTATGTTATTGAGCTGAGTGAATGAATATGGCTGTTCTTTGTCTTCGAGTTTATCGTTTATCATAACTTCATGTTCTCTGTCTTTACATGATACCAGCATTGACTTCGAGCCTACACAGACTTTGCAGAGGATAGACTCAGTGGAGGATCAAGCCACAATTATAGGTATCAAGCAAGAATCTTTTCCTCTGTTTTTTTTTCCACTCCATAGTCCGACTTTTGTAACAAAGTCTCTTTATGTTGTAAGTTACCCTCGTAACTGCATGGATGGAAATGTTTTATTGACCAAGACTTTTAATGCCCTGTATAGGTGTGCATAGGCGCCGGAAGTGGGGGGGGGGGGGGGGGGGGGGCAAAACGCATTTTTGCCCCCCGAAAAAGCCCCCCCCCCAAAAAAAAAAAAAAAAAAAAAGAAAAATAATAATAATGATAATAAAAATAAATGAATAAACAAAGAAAATAAAATAAATATGTATAAAAGGGAAAAATATGGCCACAAACGGCAGCTTTTGGACTGTAAAATGTCAAAATTTTCAAGCTCGCTCGCTTTGCTCGCTCGCATCCAGCAGTTGAGCTCGGTGCGCCTCCCCTTTAATTTCTAAAGCGAAAAACATAGCTACGACGCCAGTTGTTGGACTCTAGAATGTGAAAAATTTCAAGCTCGCTCGCTTCGCTCGCTCGCATTGAATCGTCATGCCATTCTCCTAATGTTGCTGACAGTAATTGCCAGTAGTTGCGCCCGATGCCCCCACCCCTTAATTTCCCAAGCGAAAGATAAATATAGCTACAAACGGGAGTTTTGGGACTGTAAAATGTCAAAATTTTCAAGCTCGCTCGCTTCGCTCGCTCGCATTGAATCGTTATGCCACTCTCCTAATGTTGCTGCCAGTAAATGCCAGCAGTTGCGTCCGATGCCCCCCCCCCTTAATTTCCAAAGCGAAAGATATAGCTACAAACGGGAGTTTTTGGACTGTAAAATGTCAAAATTCTCAAGCTCGCTCGCTTTGCTCGCTCGCATTGAATCGTTATGCCATTCTCCTAATGTTGCTGCCAGTAATTGCCAGCAGTTGCGCCCGATGCGCCGCCCCATCAATTTCCAAAGTGAAAGATAAAGCTACAAACCCCAGTTTTGGGACTGTAGAATGTCAAAATTTTCAAGCTTCAGCTCGCTTCGCTCGCTCGCATTGAATCGTTATGCCATTCTCCTAATGTTGCTGCCAATAATTGCCAGCAGTTGCGCCCGATGCGCCCCCATTATTTCAAAGCGAAATATGTAGCTACATTTAAAACTCCAGTTTTGGAACTGTAGAATATCAAAATATTAAAGCTCGCTCGCTTCGCTCGCTCGCATTTTATTGTTATGCCATTCACCTTATGTCGCTGACAGTATATAATTTGTCGATCGTTTCACACCGTCATTCCATAATCCACGTAAGGAAAACTTACAATGTTCCTCAATGACTGCGTTGTTGAATGTATCACATTCCGTAATGTATTGTAGTCCCATTATTGCTCAGGCACACACGCACAAGCATACAGACCGTCAAAATTACTTTATGGTTCCCCCATGTTTCGACCCACCGTACGCCACTTTATATATAATATATATATATATATATATATATATATATATATATATATATATATATATTATATATATATATATATATATATATATATGATAGATGTGTGTGCGTGTGTGTGTGTGTGTGTGTGTGTGTGTGTATGTGTATATTGTGTAACATATGCATGGTCTAATCTTGAGCCCCCTCCAATGTTTGCTCCACCCCCCCCCCCCCCCCCCCCCCCATCCAAAACTGCTTCCGGCGCGCCTGTAGGTGTGAATAAGTTTATTGTGAGAAGGTGCATGACTGTCATGTATACTTAGTTTCTTTGGTCATATTGCATGTATTCTGAAGCTCTAAAAAATCATTGCCAATTGCTCAAAAGAACAGTGCCCTGTATTGTCCGGAATTGAAGAATTGCTTCTATCAGTTTTTTTTTAGGAATTTCCTTTATTACCCTCACGCAACTCAAACCCTTTGATCATAACCACTAGCTACTATGTAAGTATTCATTGTAGTGCTTTCTCATGGTAGCATAAAGCCAGGGTTACACTAAAGCCGAATTCTCCCGAATAGATTAGGACCAATTCTGCCCGAATATGGCCTGAATCGGATCGATTCGGTGGATTCGGAAACTATTCGTCTCTGATTCGGTGAGCTCCCCGAATCAGAGACGAATAGGTTTTGAACGTTTCAAAACGAGCCGACTCCCTCCACAAATGTTCTACAATCCCTTCCGAATTATCACCCATTCGGGGAAGGAGCACAGAATGCTTCTGAATCGGCCCGAATACGTGTATTCAGGTGGATTCGCAGCTGATTTGCCTCCGGTATAACCGAGGTTTAAACCAGAAATCAAGCTGTTGGTATGTTCCTTGTACTCAGCTTGAAAATTGTTTTGAATTGGAGCTTGAATGGAATGACATGCAGCGAACTGAACTCTTTGGGAGCACTGCATGCTCCATTTGAGATGGAAATAGGGAAGCTGTCTCTTTCCCTATATCGCAATAGAGGGTCTTAGTCGGATATCCGTCGGCGAGATCCAGATGGAGGAACTGATCGGTACCGGATCGTTTGGTGACGTTCACAAGGCGAAGTGGAGAGGGACCAACGTAGCGGTTAAAACCATACAGATTGACGAGGAGCTGCGCGAGCGGGTTGAACAACAACTATCCGTTCACAGGTAACTACTATGGTTAACAACAACATCTGTAACAATGGTTACTACACGGGCAACTTCCTTTCGAAGTGGACATGAACAAGCATGACACAGTATTTCCAACTACAAACAAATTTGGAAATTACCAAAAGCAAAATATCATAATTTCTGTACCAGTGTGGATATCGTTGGTACTGTAATACTATTCTCTTCATTGTCATTATCATGTGGATATCGTTGTTAATACTATTCTCTTCATTGTCATTATCATATATAAGTAGATATCATGTATAAGTAGATTTGATTTGATTTGATTTAATTTGATTTGATTTGATTTATTCACAAAATTCATACACATACATTATACACAAATATGCACATAGTTTGTACATGAAACATATTATTATACATTTTGTTTGGATCGTCATAAGCTATGAAAAGCTTGCCTGGGACGTCCAGTATGGATAACGTACACTTGTTATGTACATAAAAAATGTGTTATGCGAGTTCAATTTGTTCATAGATAGGGAAATGAAAGAAGGAGAGAGAGAAAAAAAAGTGAGGGGAAGAAAAAAGGTGAGGGATACTCTACATCATAATGGTTAACGGTATACAAGATTGCCAATTCTGGTAACAACTAAACTAGAAAGACTCGCTGCTATTGCTTCTCAATGAAGTGTCCAGAAATTGTAAGTAAAGACTAATATTCGTCAACATCGCATGCGTGGGCATTGTTGCACTTGAGACGTTTGACCGTTTTGTTCACGATGTTCTTGTCGTTTCGTTCAGGCAAACCACTCATCCTAACATTGTCGAACTCATGGCCCTCAGCTACAATCCGACAAAATCCGAGATCATCATCGTCATGGAGTTCATTGACGGCCAGAATCTCCACCAGCTGATTTTCTTTTCTGAGGACGAGGACGAGGTAAGGTTATTGAGGCACGCTTATGCAGCTGATTAAACACCAAAAGATCTACACCGTGAAATTAAGAAAAGATCATAGGAGGAGGGTCGAGTCGTACCTTGTGCGTATGTCGCAGAACTAATAAAAAGAACAACCAACGGGATAACAACGAATACCCGGCTTTGTCGGGGCATGGGCAGTGGCAATGATAAGCCACCTCTGTAGGCCTTAGTGCTAAGAGAACTGTGCATAAACTGAAACCGTTGACTAGCAGCATATTCGTCTTCTTCTATTTTGTATTATCATTGTTTTGATTTATGTGTGAAATAATAGCAGTAGTAGCAGCAAGAGTAGCAGTGTTTAAATGTATTGATTGAAACAGTAGTAAAAACATAATTATTGTTCATTAACCCGCCACTGTATAAATGATGCTATTGTGCCCAATAATATAGGTTGAATAACATAGGACCCATGACATGTTATGCCATAAATCAGAATTGTGTCATCAACGTCAGCTTCACACTTAACCCTTCTCTGTGCCTGTGAGTCAAGTGTATACATATATACGTACTTGCGTATGGACAGGAAGTTCTTGTCGCACTCAGAGGGTTAAGGAGTACAGAAAAAAGGAGAGATTTGAGGGAGAGGCTGAAATTGAGAGAATGTGGCTACAAAGGTCGGCACACAAGAGTGCCTGATGTTTTAATGCCGCTGTGCAAACTCATAAGTCAAATGTATTTTTTTTTTTTTTTTGCGATGTCAATTTTATGAAATAATTTGGTGATTGAAGCGACAAGCTGTAGGCCTTATTTGGCACTCTTTTCTGTGATTGTAATTTCACTTTACTTTCCCTTCGAAATATCAATGGTGATGGAACCAAATGCTTTGCTATGTTAAAGATACGACAAATCTTCTCTATTTGTTCATCATTCTCTTGAATGATCATAGATCGACCTGAGCAAGGCTGACAAAATAAGCGTCGCTCAGCAGATTTGTCAGGCCATCAACTTCATTCATCAGTCTCGTATCCTGCATCTCGACATCAAGCCTTCCAACATCTTGGTAAGCTTTTGTAATTTTTTTCGTGGACAAATGTCAGCTTGTTTGACAGCTCAATAATTGTAGCATTTGCAACACCGAGCAGAGGCATATCACCCTACTGCAAATAAAAGTTTCCCACAGTGTGTTCACATAGTGAACTATGTGAAAACGCTCGAATGTAATAGTGTGAAAATGATTTCACACTGTGGTGTGTTTTTTTTTCACAGAGTGTTCACATAAATGCTTTGTTTCAAACTGTGATTTGATGACTCACATTGTGTTTCAGACTGTTAACACGCTCAAATTTAAGTGTAAAGAGATTTCACACTGTGTTCACACTGTGTTTCCCTCACGCTGTGAGACACTGTGTTCTCTTCAGCAGGGCACTTACGTTTTCTTATATCAATCATGGTGAGGTCATTAGCTAGATCCACAGTAGAAGGGAAATCAAAATCGAATCTACTACATTGCTTGAAATGAAAACCGACATGTGGACATACAATAACGACACATTTTGTTTACCTACTAATCTTTATTTTTCTTCTTTTTTTTTTGTGATAGTGATAATGTAGGGCTTAATCTCAATTATAGGCATATTCTTTTTAGATAAATTCCAATGTTGTTATAGCTGTCACCATGATTTTTCCTCACAGATTGAGAGTCAAACCAAGAAGCCTTACTTGTCCGACATCGGTCTCGCGCACATCAACTACACAAGCGACACCCCGGAGTCCAGCTTCGGGTTCCGTGGCACGCCCTACTACGTTCCGCCGGAGGCCGTCAACCAGTCCGTTGAGGACAAGGTCAAGTTCTCTCCTGCCTACGACATCTGGTCGCTAGGTGGCGCACTCCTCGAAATGTTCACGGAGAAGAGGCTTTGGGGAGATGACATGGAAGGGGCCTACCTCATGGTTACTCTGATGACGGGCGAGGCACGGCCCCCAGTTCTCGACAACGCAGATCAGAGACTAACAGAAATTCTCGAGCCATGTTTCTCCATCGAGCCAGAGAAGCGCCCGACGGCATCCCAGTTGCTAGAGCAGTTTCAGAAGCTTACATAAACTGTCCCCTCCCTCTATGACTATAATTATCTTGCTTTCCTATTTAGTTTGTTTGTATGTTTGCTTGGGTTTTTTTTTTTTTTTTGGTCTTTTTTTTTCGATATAGGTCGTACTTTAATAGCGAGGATGCCATGTCATTATGCTGTCCATTTCTATTCTAACAATGAATGAGAACTCGTCATTAGCAGAGTATAAGTTTTTTTTTTCTGTATTTCCTTTTAGTTATTTATAGTTAAATTGTATTCAACATCGTATTTTCGATTGTCTATTTCATAAATGATTATACATGTTTTAATGCTTTTAAAAGCTCTACATATAAAAGCCATGTATTGACCTGTTTGGAAAATTGGTTGAAAATTGCAGTGCATCGTGGCACAATTATCATAATATAGAAGCGTTGCTGGTAAAGGGGAGATGTGTGTGGGATTTCCCGTAGAGTATACAGCATGCCTGTACAGTGATGGGGCGAACGTTAACAGCCCGTTAATGATCGCCCTTTCACTGTACAGGCATGCTAACCTGGAAACATTGAACTGCACATTACTTGAATATGAAACCATTCAGAAGCAAATAATTTTCACACAATAATAGATATATAATGTACTGTTAATGAATCTCACAAGGATTGGAACAATCACCCCCCGCATCCCAACTGATCTTCACTGATCAGTTTGACTAGCCATAAAAACAGTTTACGTGCAGGTGCAAACGCCTAGTTCTCACAACTTTCGCTCTGGGCAGTTCCGTGAAAAAATGTTACCCAAGGGTGAAAAAATGAAAATTATGAGCCAACTTTGTTTTACCCTCGAAAGTATTCAGGAAGGGTCATATAAAACTTATAATAAAACAATTTTGCACAATTTAAAAAAAGATATAATTCTTTTAGATATTGAAATTATGGTGGTTTTTTTCTGAGACTTTGCAGAAAAATCCAGTACAATTTGCATTTAAATTCCTCTGAAGTAGAAATTTTCCCTATAAAATGACTTTCAGGAAACCATTTTTATGCTAATAAATAAAGCTGATCATTCATTTTTATATCATCCGTCTGGGCATTGAAAGAATATAATCCTTTTTTTATATGCTCATTTCAATATCTTGAATTTTCACCTCTTTCAAAGTGTAATGTCCGTAACGTTTTAGATGTAAATGAATTTGTAACACACTGTGTTTTGTTCTAATTTTGTTCTAAATTCAAATGCAAAGCTAAAATGGGATATCACACAATATGTCCACACAGTTTATGGGAACCTGCATAATGTATTTCAAAAAGCGTTACCGACATTACATAAGCAATGCGTTACGGACATTACACATTTGTGGCAAAAGTATTATCTACATATGATTTTGAAAAGTAGTTGGGATATTAACCTACAATATTGATATCTGTCACAATGAATGCTCCAGCCCTTGCATAAAAGTTGATCTGGGATTTTACTCAGCAACAAGTGCAGTGTTTCAACAAGGTTTTGAATAATCTGCATTCCTCTACAATCTTGTTACTCTGTTTATTTCTACATTGAAATACATGAATGCAAGCTCTTTTACAGCAGCAGCATATCAAGTTGAGTGATTATATTATGATGGCAAGAATGTTAAAACATTGTTAAAGAAGAGAAACAGTCAGAAAAATCCCTGGACAAGGCCTTTTACACTATGTATGGTTAGTTGTGGTCTGACTTGTCTGTTAAGGAAATACATTTCAACCTCAATATCTGACCATGTCGTGAACAGAGGCCATCTGAACAAAAAGATATTTCCGGATAAGGGAGATATGACATTTTAAGGAAATTGTGTAGAATATTGTAAATTGACTATTCAATATTATAATTCACATGAAAATCTATTGTTTTATTATTCAATATTGTGGAAATCAAATGGAATATGAATGAAATAAACTTCCTCATTATTTATTTTAGCAACAGTATTTTGGTTGATAGAAATATAATGTTGTAGCATAGCGATCAACATTTACGTCCTAAATTACAATTACTCTGCGAAGAATAAAGTGTTTAAATGTAGTTTTAATCATATTTTGCACCGAATTATACAAAGAAAATAATGTGCCAGTCCATATCTGGAAAATAGAGCAATCCAGAAAAGTGATTGCTTGATAACTTAGGCTGAACTTTACGTAATGAGGATAGTCTATTGATTATGGAATTTTTTAAAAGACAAGATCCATGAATATTTCTTTGAGTGTAGTGAAGGAGAGCCATTTTTACAACAGGATGGATAACAGTATTAGACCCTCTCCTCTATTTGGCCAAGAACACCTGTCTAGCTTCCAAGGTGATTTGGAAGCAGAATAAACGATATTCTCCAAAGCAGACTTTAACCCTTGAAGAGACTCTTATACTTCAACAAATTGTAGGGGGAAAAAGAAAGTAAAACAAAACATCCATTCTGTAAAAATACATACTGAGAATTTGTTTAACCATTATTTGAATTGATTTTGCTTATGCATTGGTTTTTATCGAAATAAAAGTTGTTTATTCATTCAGAGTTATGCTCAGTGATGGCCATGTAGATGTGAATAAAACGTGTAATATTTGTAACATTTCTGTGAAATCACATAATATTTACAAGTTTGAATACTTGAATATCATTATAGAAAGTCAAAAGACTGACCGTTATGTTTGGTATTTCTAAATCACAACTTTATTGCAGGCATAAAATAAGTTTCTTTTTTTTTTTAATTCCATTGTGGTAGAAAAGTCTACAAATTGTTCAAGTAGGGATCCATTCTGATCAAACAGTCCTCAAATTGACAATTCCTGAAATAAAAGATCGTATGAAAGGGCTATGGCAACATTGTCAAATGTTTATTGATAACCATCCAAGTGAAAATGATAAAATATATTAATACAAGAATGTGACTCGTGCCATTTAATGAAAGTGGACAAATCTGTAATGTCCGTAACGCTTAGAATTTAAAGTCTGTAACACCACAATTGTGGCTCTAGGAGGTACATAAGCCATCTATTTTACTAAATTTGATTTTATTTTCTTCAAATATTTCTTTACCTTTCAATTTATTCATACTTTGGTCTAATTATGTGCTTAAACTTACAGACTTTTCAATGATTGTATAGGCATGCAAAACGTCATGTCCAAAAAAATGTAATGTCCGTAACGGCCAACAGTTTATGCAATAAGTGCCATATATAATGTGGTGAAATGGATTGAAATTTTCACTGTTTATGATTTAGCCTCATATGTTACTAGTGATTCCATTGTATGAGTTCAGAATGAAAATATTTTATCTTAATGCCCTTTTGAAGTTGCAAATTTTGTCTGAAATGTAATGTGCGTTGGAAAGGCTGGAACTGCCCGTCTGCTTTGTTATTACAGCGCAATAAGGAGATGCAAACCGAGGTATGTAATGCTGTGATACTCAATGATTAAAGAACACAAAGTTAACTGCATTTATGCAGTTACATGATAAGAAATTTATCACTTTTAATGAGACGCTATTATGTTGTATCTATTCTGACAACATTTACCGTTTCCCTTATTTAATTTCCGAACATTTGTATTATGAGTTTACTCACTGACTGAATCGTTGGCATGTTTCGGAGGACCTTTCATCACAGGTCTGCAAGAAATCGTGTCATTTAAACTTATTGTTAATAAGATCTTTAATGGTTTGTACGGTTTTGTGTTAATAATAATAATGACAATTGATATGATTTATATAGCGCAAAATCCACTCTGCAGAGTGCTCTAGGCGCGGAAGGAAGAGAAAGTGAAGGAGATAAAGGACATACAAATATCAAGTACATGTAATGAGTAGTCAAATTGAGGCTTTGAACAAGTGAGTTTTTAGACTGCTTTTAAAGGAGTCTGATGAAGAACAATTTTTTACGGCTGAAGGTAAGTTATTCCATAAGGTGGGAGCAGCATGGCCAAAGGCACGTGTGCTCCATATTGTAGTGAATCTTGGAATTATCAGAGAACCGGAGTTGGATGAGCGTAAAGATCTAGCAGGGATGTAATTATGGAGTAAGTCAATATTATACTGAGGAGCAGCGCCCTGAAGGCAATGAAAAGTCAAAAGTAAAATCTTAAAAATAATGCGATCTTTGACTGGTAACCAATAAAGTGATCTTAAAATAGGGGTGATGTGAGTGTGTTTCTTGGATAGTGTGATGATGCGTGCTGCCGCATTTTGAAGTCTCTGTAGCATGGAGAGCAGAGTTTGTGGTAAGTTACATAAGACAGAGTTTCCAAAATCGAGCCTAGAGGATATCAAGGCATGGACTAATTTTTCGGTACAGGAGCGGTTCAAATATTTTCTGATGAAGCCGATATTACGAAGTTGGTATCTTACAGATCTACAAATGCTAGAAACTTGAAGAGACATAGTCATATTACAATCTAGCATTACACCCAGGTTGCGACAGGTTTGGGACACACTAATTGACATGCCGGAAAAGGAGATGAAATTAATGTCAAGTTTACCTAATTGTGTCTTCGAACCAAACATTAAAAACTCAGATTTATCCGTATTCAATTTCAAAGAATGTGAGTTGAGGCCTAACTTCAGGTCTCTAACATTTTTTGGTTAGATAATGAGAAAACGTGTATGAAATATGAAAGGACATGTAATTCCATGAAGAATTCAACATCTGTTTGAAAAAAAAAGTTTTGAAATGGTTGAGATATCCAAAAGAGAGCGATTCTAATAAAAAGCGGGATCCACTTTTTATTACGATCGGTTTTTTTTTTTACTTTGTTTTTGGGATGTTTCATCCATTTCAAAACTGATTTTAATCAAATAAACTTTAAATTCCTCTTCGAATGGTATGGTATAGATCTGTCACTATTTTATAAGTTTTTTCTTGTTATCTCGCTAAAAGTTAAAAGCCAAATTCTCATCTCAAGCAATAATACTGTACCATCACTTGTAGAGTGGAATTATCTCCAAGTAGACACTCTGGCAGATTTGAAACAAAAAATGAAAATGAAAAGAAAAACAAGGGCAGGATGGCAGAGAAGGATGACGTATTAATACATTATACCTTTGACACAAATTAGTGTCAGAGGTAATACAATAAAACATGTCGACATTTTAGAGGGCACCAGAGATGAAAAGTAATTTGTAGATTCATTTATGCACTGAAAATAACTACGAGATAGTGTTATAGTACCGGGGGCATGCCCACTGGAAATCTGAAGTAATTGGTAGGTACTGTATTCAACAAAAAGTGGACTGACACATTTACTCGTCATCCCGCCCCGTCACTTAATTTAAAAATGTCGGACACTTTCCTTAGTGACACATCACCTCTTATCATACTTACTGCTGGAGAGATGTTAATGTACTCGCTTAAATATCAAGAGAAAGGGATAACACTAATTTCGTATACAGCCGTTGGCAGAGTTGTAGCATCATCCTTCATCTATTATGTTTATGAAAGAAAGAACTACCTATATCAGTGTTCACTGATTTTTTTTTTTTTTTTTTTTTTTTTTTTTACAGTTATTATGTGAACCCATTCTTCTCCGCACTACTTGTGTTTTATTTAACCGGAAAGAAGCATTGTGCTTCCAGTCGTTTTCACTTTATCTGTTAATCATTCTCTGAGGTACAAATACAAATATTCTTCTGAAATACCATAGACACGTTTAAATGATATTGTAAGAAGCTACCTCAAGACTTGAGGAATGCTATGATGTGTTTAATAGTGGACTGTCCTGTTAGCATAATCTTTCTTTTTTCTCTCGTTGCCACGGATGATACCACATCTATTCTAGTGGAGGAAACTACAAAATATAACGGTTGTACACGTTTTCTCTCATCAGGGTGCGTCCAAGGTCGCCAAGCACTAACAAGCAATAGACGCTGCCGAGAAGGAAGGGAAACTGAAATCACTGAAGCAATTTTGACTTCTATGCAAAAGGAAAATTACTGTCTTAAGGTATTCCAGGACTACACATGAATTGTTCTTTTCGGGCATGGGTTATTCAGTCCGTGCATGGCAGACAGCGACTTGAGTCTTGGAATGTCGCAGCTTAAAAGGAATGTACAGTACTGGTTGAAGATTTGATGTTTATTTGATTTAAAAAAAAAGGGATTTTCAAATGGCTGGGATATCCATAAAAGTAATAATATAAAAGGCGACAGGCCACGCCTTTTACAAGGATATCTTTGTTTCAACTTGTTTTGGATATCTCGGTCAATTCAAAACCGATTTTCACTAAATAAACTTTTGATACCCCTTAGAATTGCATGCCCTTTGACATCTCATAGAGTTTCTGAATATCTCGCAAAACGTTAAAAGCTAAATCCTCACCTAATCCAGAACTGTACACTACCTTTAATTCACCCTTCGATATCCTCATGGTGTCATAAATGAGCACCGCCATAGACACTAAAGAGATGATTAAGTTTCGGTTAATTGAGATCATGGGACTTTCGGATTGCAACGTGTTTTTTGTGATTTTTTTTTTTTGAGACTACAAGAAATCTGTTAAGAAATATGGAAGAAAATATAACTCTAAATGGAATTGTGAAAGCTCTGTGCACAGTGGAAAAGAATCCCGACTCCCGATCGGAGGACCCGAGTTCGAATCCCGCCCAGTGCTTACTGTACGTCCTTGGACATGAAGATGTTTTTAGCGACTACGTCCCTCTTGACCCAGGTGTAAAGATGGGTACCTGGTAACGCTGGGGTAGGCTAATAATAATTGCAGGGGCCCTCTGGTAGAGCAGTGGCAACACTGGAGAGGCTACCCTTGATAACAAATAAAGACCTTATCATTATCATAACTTTTGACATAATTTTTATTATCATTATTGTTTTATGAATCTTTACAAAATTATTTGATTAAAATCGGGTTTGAAATGGCTGAGTTATCGTAAACAAAGCGATCCTAATTAAAGCTGGGACCCACATTTTATTAGGATTAATTTTTTCCTGTTTTTTTTTTTATCTTTCCCATTTCAAACCAATTTTCAAACCAAGTTTCGCTTCCTCTTAGAATTACATGCTCTGTGTATGCTCATAAAGTGGCTTCTGAGTATCTCGCAAAAAGTTAAAAGCTGAATCCTCACCTCAACCAATACTAAACTATCCCTTTAAGGCTAAATCTCATATACGACCGTCGTTATTATCATATTTCAAATGTCCTGTATGGATTTCTGTTATTGAAGAGAAGACCGAATATAGTCAACCTAGTTTGCACGCACTCGTGTCTTAAAAGGTTTGCTATTCGTCAA
Organism: Diadema setosum; assembly: GCA_033980235.1. NCBI lineage: Eukaryota > Metazoa > Echinodermata > Echinoidea > Diadematoida > Diadematidae > Diadema > Diadema setosum. Next base: position 11,301,190 of record CM067077.1, on the reverse strand, counting down.
ATCTGTTGTGACGTATTTTATTTTATAGTGTCTGACTAAAAAATTGCCTACATATCCTACAGAATGCAAATAACTACCATGTTTTGGTCATTTATTCCCGCATTGTGTATCTCCCTTTGCTTTGTCTGTTTCCATTCAGCAAATTCGATAATTTTACTGTATTGGCTTTGTCATTATTGTTGTGTAGCGGATGTTTCGCTACTTGGGATCGTTAATATTTATGAGAGGTACACATCACAGTAAAAATGAGTGGCGACACGGTTCAATTGTTTCCATGTGCACTTTATTTGAGAGGCGTTTCAGAGCGATCCTCTCTCTTAGAGCGTCAGAATCCAACTCTCCTTTCTCTGCATGTTATACAACTTGTAATTCACTTCATACATTAGTCACGAGGATTACACATTGGTCACTGGTTACACCGTTGTGACACACTATGAATGGGTGAATGGGGGTGGAGTCTTCATGTTAAAGAGGGGTTTTAATTGGGCAAAACTTTGGTTGTTATAGGAACAAAGGCGGGACTAGTTTTATCAAGGAGGTGGTATTCTTGGATTTGGAATGAACAACAATTCTAAGTAATCAATGGGGGAACGGTAGGATGTTTGGGTTTGGCTTAGCCTGGTCGTAAATTAGACGGGGCTAGAAGTACTCAAGGGATGATGAAGGTCGATGACTCACTGGATGAGGAGAGCATTGGTAGGGGTCATTGACTGGTGGAGGTGAACTGGTATATATGGGAAGAGGTAGTCATAAGTTTGTGTATCATTACACAACATTATCATAATACATTCATGTAGGGGTGAAAAAAAACGTATAGAAGGTCCACTTTCATCACAACGTCTACAATGAACAAACATAAATGGTATATAAAACATAGTTTTGCACGGCTGCCTCTTCAGATGCTCTCCAGGTGGCCTCAAGGAACAGTAGACGCTCTTTTTGTACTGGTGTAATTTTAGTTGGTCAAGACAAACGTATCCGTTCTCCGTGTAAAATTATATGACTATGAACTCGGGAACCTACAGTTTTACAAGCTTTAAAGCTTTTATGTAGGCCCCATCATATTTCTCATACTTACTAGTGACATTATCAAATCACACGATATGACCATGTACATTTGTGTCAAGTATATTTTCTATTTCTTTTTCTTCTACAATCATTTATAAAATAATAATTTTGTAATTTCATCATTGAGAAAATGGAAATATGAAGTAAATAAATTTGAATTAGACAGGCTTCGCAGCTTAGTCTTATCACTCTATAACTATGCATACTATGTCATACTATAAAATGAAAAGAATGTCTTCCCCTTTATATAAACTGCCATATTATTTTCAATACTCGCAGGACATTTATTAACTTCTCAAAGGAATGGTGTCGTTTTGGTCGAGATTGAGCTGCAAGTATCCAAGTTTTTTTCTTTTCGTGAGATGATGAGAAATCTCTTATGTATTATTAAAGAGCCTGCAGTTCTGAAGGAATTCAAAGTTTATTTCATAGATATTGGTTTTGTAGTGGCTGGGATATCAAAAAAGCAGGGGTCGTCAGCTTTTATGGGAATAATTGTGTTTTACTTCGTTTTGATGGATGTCTTGGCTATTTTCAAACCGATATTGAAGACAATGCATTAATCATATTTTTCTTCATCATATAATTTGTGCACTGCAGAATATCGAATACCAATCCTCATAATTCAATGTACATGTATATTGTATGTTTCATTCTCCATTATATCACCCGGTGCTCATTTCCTGTGATAAATGATTGCGCCTTTATAATTGTTTATTATAATGACATGTCCTTATTCAAGGAGTCAATAATGTGGATTCATATGTGACCTTGCACCTCAAAACAAACAAAAAGTCGCCAGACATGAATTTTTAGTTAAGACCATATTCTGAAAGAGTAGACTTTACGCTTTAAAATGATGTATAACTCAAATCAAATGAAAAAGTCAAGTTCGGCTAGGTTGACCCATTTCACTTATTTAAGTCCTCACGCAAATCAGTGTGTGCGACGACTTTATGTTCGTTTTGAGGTGCACGGTCACATATTATTGACCCATTTGTGCCCCGTTTCATTTATCTTTTATGAAAACACAATGATATTTATCAGAAATTATTTGTACTGTATATACAGAATATCCAACAGTGCTCATAATCCAATGTATTTTCAATCTTCATCATATTAGCAGGTGTCTATTGCCTGGGATAAAATGCTTGAATCTTATTGATTTGTTTTACAAGATATATAGTGTATAGTGACATCCCCAGGCATAATTTGCATGTAACAAACGATTGTAGCTTGTGCCCGTCTTGTATAATATGTCGTTTTGTTTTTATTAAGAAGTGAATTTAGATTTGCTTTTTCCTTGCATATAATTAGTGTGTAGTTTGTTGCGAAAAAAAAATAACTTTAAGCGTTGTGTCACATATGTTGTTTTCAGCGCATCTGAGTTAAAAAAGGTAAAAGATGAATCCTCACCGCAACCAATACTAAACCATCCATTGTAGGCTAAATTCCTTATATGACCGTCATCATTATATCCTGTTTCAAATGTCCTACTTGGGTTTCTGTTATTGATGAGGATCCCGAACGTAGTCAAACTTGATTCGCGAATATTCTTGTCCTAAGAGGTTTGCTTTTCGTCAAACCTTCCGTGACGTAAGCATGTACATGTACATCGTCAAATAAAAAGTTTTCTTACTTATCCCACAGAAGGCAAGATAATAACTTCAAAGTTTTGGCCATTTATTTCCGGAATGTGTATTTCACTTTGCTTTGTTTGTTTTCTTTCAGCAAATCAGACAATGTTCCTGTATTTACTTTATCTTTATCATATTATACATATGTAGGTGCGAAAATGTATAGACCTACTTCCACCACAACGTCTACAAAGAACATCATGTATGGTATCATGCACAAAACATAGTTTAACAAGACTGCCTCTTCAGATGCTGGCCAGGTGGCCTGTGTTTAAACACACTGCACACGACACCTTAGCATGGCTCGGCATCATAGATTTATCACTTTAACTAATTTCATGTCAATCGATAAGAAGAGGAACATCCTATTAGACCTATCACTCTTACTATTTCATGTCATACGATAGAAGTAGAACAATATTTTATTTCCTTATAAACTGCCATTAAAGGAAATGTTCGATGCTGACAGAATGTGCATTTTCTTCTGATAAGGGAAGGTATCGTTTCGGTCGAGATGAAGCTTCATTTTTCCAGGGTGTGTGTGTGTGTGTGTGTGTGTGTCATAATGAGAACTCTCATTTGACATATGTGACCCTGCACCTCAAAACAAACAAAAAGTCGCCAGACATGAATTTTTAGTTAAGACCATATTCTGAAAGAGCAGACCTTAAGTTTTAAAATGATGTATAACTCAAATCAAATGGACTCTCCTAACCTACACACTAAGAAAAAAATTAATGATTCATTCTTGCACCTTTCAAGGGTGCAAAGTGATGTCACACTGGTGGCTCCCTATGAGTGTTATCTTGCACCCTCAAGAAATGGGTGCAAACGTGGCACCATGCGCAAGGGTATAACCTTACACCCTGTGGGTGCACCTTTGCATCTCCAGAGAGGGTGCAACGTTGCATCTTTCATTGAGGGTGCATTCTTGTTCCCTTGGATGCATCTTTGCACCCACACGATTTGGCGTTAGGTTGCACCTTTTCTTGGGGTGCAATCGTTTGCCCTTTACGTTACGGCACAACTTCGCACCCCGACAAAGTGTGCTATCTTGCACCTTTTTTGAGGGTGCAATCTTGGTACTTGAACTTTTGGGAGCAACTTTGATCCCTTCGTTGGGGTGCAAAACAGCCCACAAAGTTCCACAATAGGGCCTTGGCTTAGGGTGCAATCTTGGAACTCTGGGTGTTGCTTTGCATCCGCAAAAAGGGTTCAAACCTGTAACCTTGGGATCAACTTTGACTCCTTCGTTTGGGTGCAAAGAAGCACCCAAAGTTCCAAGATTGTACCATCTCTTCAGGGTGCAATTTTGTGCCTTATATATTGGTATAATGTTGAACCTATGTGGTGCTTATTTGATCCATGGCTGCTGAAAAATTGCTTCTTTAAAGGAGTCAGTCAGTGTCACTGTCTACTCCTTTAGAGGCGCAATATTGCCCAGTAACCTCAAGTGCACCTTGAGATTACTGGGCAATATTGCGTCTCTAAAGGAACAGGCAGTGACACTGATTGGCTCCTTTAAAGAAGCAATTTTCCAGCAGTCATGGATCAAATAAGCACCACATATTTGCAACATTATACCTACAGTAATATATACTTTAATAGCATCACATAACCGGGTACAATTTAGTTACTTAACTAAATTAAAGCTTGAATAGTGCGAACTTATGTAAGCCTATTTGCTCAGTATATCAAACTTATGTTGTTCGTTGCACTCTGCAAAGTAAATAGGATTGGTGTAATTTGGATCCTGTGAATCATGAAATGTGTGTGTGTGTGTGTGTGTGTGTGTGGAATTTGTTAGTTTTGAAAATGTTAATGTAGAAGTTAACTTAGTTGTGTTTGAATGATATACTGAAACCAAATATTTACCCAATTACCTTTCCAATAAGGTGAGCACCATCACTATCTATCAAACAAACCCTCTAGGCAAGAGTATTTATCTGTATGAAGGAAGAGGTAAAAATATGATATGCAGTTGTCTGGATACGTTTTATTCAAAACGTTCTTGAAAGCGTACTTATTCACATAATCTATAAGAATAAGATATGCTTCTTACCAGTACACAAAGCCTCAAAAACAAGAGCATGCTACTTACAGTTCTAAAGTATGCACCATATCTCAAAAAAAAAAAAAATGTAAGAGGAGTTAACAAGTTGTTTGTATGCATTTAAACGAATAGGCCTACATATTTCAATGCGTACAATATTCATGTAACAGTCAGTGACGTCATCATGAATCATCAAAAAGATATGTTTTCCAGCATACATGTCTTATAATTAGGAGTTTGTTTTATAATGACGATGTCAATTGTCTTAAAGTCCTTATCACGACATGTCTTGGAGTTCACTCTTTGGCACGTAGATTACGACTACAATTTATTATGGTTTTTATAGATAGTTAACTGACATACGCATACCGTATACGTACCGTATACGGGCATTTCGATGAAAACATTTAAATACAAGGTATATAATATGAAAATCGAACTTGATACCAGCCCCTATGGGTTACCAATGGAGACTATGCAGGATCGCAGTGTTATGTGTTCAGATTTTGTTTTGGGTGATACACACACATTCCGACTGATTTGGGATCATTTCGAGTCTCTCGAGCTGAGATTCCGGAACGGCAATGAGCAAACCATCATTATGACTAACAAAGTGATTGAGAATAATGCATGCACCAGTTTCTGTTTCGTTGTTCTCTACACAGAAAGTTGTAACGTTTTCCAATCCTGTGTAGGCACACAAGGATTTGCAGATCCCCTTTTGCTATAACGCCATGGTCACGTGCAAAATGAATGCAGCCTAACTTGTAGTTTCCGAATTGGGGACTACCGTGCTTATCCATATTAATCGGATAGACCCCGTCAAAGAGTAAATTGCAGATATCATATACCATTTTCAAATCCACTTTCTGTTCTATACACAGTATCAATGGAATCTTATGAACCACTTAAGCTGTACCAAATCATGGAGTATATAAGAATATCATCCTTGAAACGGCTGCATTTGTATGAGCGGGAACAGTTTGGCATCATACATAGCCAGTGTCGTGACTACAAAACTAAATACATGTATCAGGACACTTTGAACCGTGCCCCCCCCCCCCCCTAAAAAGCAACAACACCAACAACTAGTGAAATGTTCTATACCCTAGGCCCATTAACCTATGATCTTTGAACTTTTAATACATTGCCCACATTTTTCAACGAATTGGCATCTGTATGCAACGTAGGTATATATAAAAGGAAAAATGTTTTAGGAAAATACATTTACCCACTTCAGAAATAACGTGGGAACAAATAGCATGATATTGACATGTTCAATTCTTCCTTAATGACATGACAGAAAACTTTCCTCACCGCATCATTCTGTCGTAATTCAAGTACAAGTCATTGATAATTATAAACCTAGCTCGATTAAAAGTATACATGGAGTCAGTGCAAGAGTATCTAATGAAAAATATGCTTCAGAACTGCATCATGGTCATTTAATATTCTATAACGCTAATAATAGAGTTATTGTTCCGCCATATAGCCTAGCAGGTTGTAGTCCTTCTACGACGTTTGTTCAGCAAATAAGGCACAAAATATTTTTTTTTTTGCGAATTTGGCGCAAAAAAAAAAATCTAAAAAAAAAAAAAGTCTCTAACCTTCTTTACCACTATTCTCAAACATGTATGCTGATGCTGTATGAATTAGAAACGGAAGCTTCACAAATATTCACCATCTAACAAGGTAAAAGCGAAGTGATGGCTTGCCCACATATCGAATTTGTGATTACACTGATTTTCAAATGTAAGCTAATTAACTTTTTAACTGTGAACGTAGTCGTACTTCACCAATATCAACACTTGACAGCCATCTTTAGATGATCTGAGGAGTGAATGTGGTGGTCATATAGCTCAAAAGTGTGGAAAGTTATTGAAAGAATACCACAATACTATGTCGACAGTGCTTACCAGGTGAGATACAAAGATAGAGCACGAAATGACATTGTAGAATTTGACAACGACCTGCAATTTTTGATCCTGAACGCTGGCACCAACATGGTGGTAGAGGTTACTTCGTCCAATCGTACATACATATGCAAAGTTTTATTTGGATACCTCAAACAGTACTTAAAGGGGAATGAAACCCAAATGTACACGTTGTCACAAATGTACACACTAGTAGTTATGTACATATGTATGATGTACTGTATGCATGGCTGTTTTAATGTGTATGTACACAGGTTGACTAGATTAATGGAGAACATTCTATGTGGTATAGATATAGTACATACAGGCTGACCAGATCAGTGGAGAATTTTCTAGGTGGTCACGTATAATGTGGTTGTACAGTACATGCATGTAACAGGAAATACATTATAACTCACTCAATCTAGAATGATTTCACCCATTTCCAGAAAGTTCTGGGAAGTGCTAACATATTTGGCTGAGTGAGGCACTGTCCCTGTAGCCCAATGTGATTGGTAGTTATTCTTGGTAATGATGTTTTGTACATAGTTAGGCAGTGAGTCATCCAGGTTTCCTGGAACTTGGACTGGCTAGTAGGTTGGAGAGAGTTATAGAATGTGCTAGAAGGGGGTGAATAGATAGTATATAAGCTAGAGAAATTCTGCAGTAGGCAGAGTACCCAACACCTCTGCTCTGAGAGTTACGTCACTTCTGGCTCTGAAGCGACTTGTTATAGTCAGTCCTGTGTTACCTGCTGACCTGTTATGTTTGTGGAGATACTTGGCCTGGGAGACATTTTGCCTGCAGAGAATTAATGTGCCTTCATTGGACTCCATATTTTAATGTCAACGGACATTGCTACGGCAAAGCTGTGATGGGCTGGATTCCTAGCTGGACAATATAAAGTGAATCATCATTCAACGCATCGACTGGACGTGGTCGTTGGATTCTGCACATTTTGCAGGGAACATTATACCGTGGACCTATCACATGGACATATACCTGGATTAATACCAAGGATTATCGCAACCTGCGTTTGGATTTACGTCGAAGGAATCATTCATCGGTGCATCGCGGATCATTCATTTGTGCATCGAACATCGTATTTGGACATTTCCAGGGATATTGCGTGTAATGCCTACGTAAGTAATTCCATTACTGACTTATATTTGTTTCTCGTGATCATTATTGTACTGATGTGACGCCGATTACCAGTCTGTACCCACAATATTACTGTTAATAAACCGCCTGAACATCAGTTGATTGTTTCTTTTGTGCGATCATTCTCAGAGTGATTTTGGTCGTAACAAAATTGGGGGCTTGTGTCCGGGAAGTGAATTTAAAGCCAAACTTAGAATTTGGAACGTTCCGGAATCCAGAATATTGGGACAGACAAAATACCGGTTGACTTGGTTGTTGAATTGCATATTGTGTGTAATACATTGTGACAATGTCAATCAGTACAATGGATGTTCAGGCATTTGTTCAGAGGACAGATTTGTCCCTCAAAGATTTGCAAAGGTTACGCAAATGTGATTTGACTGCTGTTGCACAGCATTTGAATGTAGATGTTCCACAAGGTGCAAGAAAGGCAGAGATTCTTGACTTAGTAGCTGGTCACATGGAGCTCAAAGAAGAAATTGACACTCCAGATCAAGCTCAAATGTCTGATCAAACACGGCTTGAGCTTGCTAAATTGCAACTGAAGGAGAAAGAAATGGAAATGGAGAAGGAGAAGATGAGATTAGAACTTGAAGTGAAGGAAAGAATGGAAATGAAGAAACTTGAAGTGGAGCAACAACTGAAATTGCGTGAGATGGAATTGACTCATGCACAAACTGTTGGAAATCGCGAAAGGGCTCCCTCTGAATTTGATTTGGCCAAGAACATTCGATTGGTGCCAAAGTTTGAAGAAAACAGAGTTGATGCATATTTTGTGTCATTTGAGAAGGTGGCTAACAGTTTGAACTGGCCACAGGAATTTTGGCCCTTGCTCCTGCAAAGTGTGTTTGTCGGCAAAGCAGCCGATGTGTAGGCCTACTCATCTCTCTCTGAAGAGCAATCACGTGACTATGCTACAGTCAAGAAGGCAGTGTTGAATGCTTATGAGTTGGTGCCAGAGGCGTACAGACACAAGTTCAGAAATTCGTACCGCAAACCAGGCCAGACACATGTTGAGTTTGCTCGTGAAAAAGAAATGATGTTTGATAGGTGGTACAGGTCCCTGAAAGTGGATCAGGATTTTGATAACCTACGTGAGGTTGTTCTCTTGGAAGAATTCAAAAAGAGTGTTGCTTTCAGTGTGAGGTCGCATTTGGATGATCACAAAGTGACAAGTTTGCATAAAGCAGCCTTGATGGCTGATGAGTATGAGTTGACCCACAGAAATGACAACAGACCACCTTTCAGGAATTTCTCTGGAAATAAGAGAGACAAAAATCAGTCGAGCAGTCCAAAGAATGCTGGTTCTGAAAAAGGCACGAGTTCTGAAACTTCATCGACACCAAAGCCTCAATCTGACAAAGGGTCCAGTACAAGTGCAAATCTCATCAAATGTTTTCACTGTAACAAGACAGGGCATGTGAAGTCACAGTGTTGGAAGTTGCAAAACAAAACAAAGAAGGACTTGGGATTTGTCATGTCAAAAAGTGTCCTACCCGAAAACAGTGTCCCGTTCAGTGAAACACAGGCCATTGAAAGTCAATCTCCCAAATTCAAAGATAGGCTGAAGCAGGTGGATGAGAGCTATCGTAGCTTTTTGTTTGATGGTGAGATGACCCCATGTACTTCTGGTGAGGCAGGTAAGCCAGTAGTCATCCTGCGGGATACGGGGGCCTCTCAGTCGTTTATGGTGGATGGTGGTATGACTTTTCCACCAGATAGTGCAGTGAATGCAAAAGTCTTGATTCAGACTGTTGATGGCAGTTATATGTCAGTGCCACTGTATAGAGTGGATTTGAAGTGTGACCTAGTTTCTGGTCCTGTTACTGTTGGAGTTGTTCCTGTGTTGCCCATGGCAGGCATTGACTTCCTGTTGGGGAATGACTTGGCTGGGGACAAGGTGGTTGCGTCTCCAGTTGTTTCGGAGAAACCAGTGGTGGTTGCTGAAACTGAGCAGTTGCAGGAGGAGGAGTTTCCTGGGATTTTCCCAGATTGTGTTGTGACTAGGTCTCAGGCTCGTAGAGCTGTTCAAGATGATGCGGATTCTATTGATGTGGAGGAGAATTCTGGTGTTTGGTTGGCAGAAACCTTTTTCAAGGATTTGAATGATGGGGTTGCTGTATTAGGCTCCGAGGCTAACAGTGATGGGCTGTTTAGCAAGTCTTCCTTGGTTGAAGCACAGCAGGCAGACTCTGAGTTGAAAGGCTTGTCTCAGACGGCGTGTTCTGAGGCTGAGGCTGAAAAGGTCCCTGAGTGCTATTATGTCAAAGATGGCATTTTGATGAGGAAGTGGAGACCTCCCCATAGGCCAGCTGATGAGGATTGGACGGTGGTCCGTCAAGTTGTTGTCCCTCCCTGTTACCGCGGTGAGATCTTGAGGATTGCTCACGAGTTACCTGTTGGCGGCCATTTAGGCGTCAGAAAGACTAAGGATCGGATCATGAGGCATTTCTATTGGCCAGGGTTGAATGTGGATGTGGCTGAGTTTTGCAAGACTTGTCACACATGTCAGGTGGCTGGTAAACCACAGCATTCAGTGAAGCCGGCGCCATTGATTCCGATACCTGCGTTTGAAGAACCATTCAGTCGGGTTCTAGTTGACTGTGTTGGACCTTTGCCTAGGACTAGGTCGGGTCATAAGTACCTCTTGACAATCATGGATATGTCTACACGGTTTCCAGAGGCTATCCCATTGAGAAATATCACTGCTAAGACTGTGGTAGATGCTCTAGTGCAGTTTTTCACTAGGTATGGGTTGCCCAAGGAAGTGCAGTCTGACCAAGGGTCAAATTTCATGTCAGGCATATTTCAAGAGGTGATGTATCGTTTGGGTGTGAAGCAGCTGAAGTCATCAGCCTATCATCCCCAGTCCCAAGGTGCGTTGGAGCGCTACCACCAGACCCTAAAGACAATGATTAGGGCATTTTTTGAGGAGTATCCCGAGGATTGGGATAAGGGCATCCCTTTCCTGCTGTTTGCAACGAGGGACTCCCCAAATGAGTCGACGGGTTTCAGCCCATTTGAGTTGGTGTACGGTCATTAAGTTAGGGGCCCACTGAAGCTCATCAAAGAGAAATTCATGACTGAGGATGATGAGGTCCACCTCCTTGACTATGTGTCAAAGTTTCGTGAAAGGCTTCCAAAGGCTTGTGAGGTAGCTAGGGAACACTTGAAAGTGTCACAAGACACTATGAAGAGAAAGGCAGACAAAAATGCTAAAGCCCGAACCTTCAAACCAGGTGACAAAGTTCTTGTACTGCTGCCCATACAAGGTGAACCACTGAAAGCCAAGTTCAGTGGCCCGTACTATGTCAAAAAGAAACTCAATGATGTGAATTATGTGATCAGTACGCCAGACAGACAAAAAGATCAGAGGGTGTGTCATGTAAACATGCTGAAAGAGTGCTATGACAGAAAGTCAGTTGGTGTGACATAGGTATAGTGGATAGCACAGTAGAATTCAAAGGTGAAAAGTTTTCACCGCGTATCATTTCCAGTGTATGTGTTTAGCATATTCATTAATGTGTACTAAACAGTTTGATATGATTGTATAAGCTCCAAGAATCCAAGCAATATCATTGTAAATGGTATCCATGAAAAGAGAACATGGAATTAATGCAGCCATCCAAAAGGCATGTGATAGTATGTGATTATTGTTGCTTGACTTGGATTTTACCTCACATTCATTGTAAATAATAATGAGAAATTGTGAAGGTAAAAGAAACCCTTGCTACGGCAAGGCTTTCTTTTTCCCATGGGGGATGGTGTCACAAATGTACACACTAGTAGTTATGTACATATGTATGATGTACTGTATGCATGGCTGTTTTAATGTGTATGTACACAGGTTGACTAGATTAATGGAGAACATTCTATGTGGTATAGATATAGTACATACAGGCTGACCAGATCAGTGGAGAATTTTCTAGGTGGTCACGTATAATGTGGTTGTACAGTACATGCATGTAACAGGAAATACATTATAACTCACTCAATCTAGAATGATTTCACCCATTTCCAGAAAGTTCTGGGAAGTGCTAACATATTTGGCTGAGTGAGGCACTGTCCCTGTAGCCCAATGTGATTGGTAGTTATTCTTGGTAATGATGTTTTGTACATAGTTAGGCAGTGAGTCATCCAGGTTTCCTGGAACTTGGACTGGCTAGTAGGTTGGAGAGAGTTATAGAATGTGCTAGAAGGGGGTGAATAGATAGTATATAAGCTAGAGAAATTCTGCAGTAGGCAGAGTACCCAACACCTCTGCTCTGAGAGTTACGTCACTTCTGGCTCTGAAGCGACTTGTTATAGTCAGTCCTGTGTTACCTGCTGACCTGTTATGTTTGTGGAGATACTTGGCCTGGGAGACATTTTGCCTGCAGAGAATTAATGTGCCTTCATTGGACTCCATATTTTAATGTCAACGGACATTGCTGCGGCAAAGCTGTGATGGGCTGGATTCCTAGCTGGACAATATAAAGTGAATCATCATTCAACGCATCGACTGGACGTGGTCGTTGGATTCTGCACATTTTGCAGGGAACATTATACCGTGGACCTATCACATGGACATATACCTGGATTAATACCAAGGATTATTGCAACCTGCGTTTGGATTTACGTCGAAGGAATCATTCATCGGTGCATCGCGGATCATTCATTTGTGCATCGAACATCGTATTTGGACATTTCCAGGGATATTGCGTGTAATGCCTACGTAAGTAATTCCATTACTGACTTATATTTGTTTCTCGTGATCATTATTGTACTGATGTGACGCCGATTACCAGTCTGTACCCACAATATTACTGTTAATAAACCGCCTGAACATCAGTTGATTGTTTCTTTTGTGCGATCATTCTCAGAGTGATTTTGGTCGTAACAACGTGGATTGGAGCAATATCATAAGAACACATAAGTGCACACGGAAAATCGGATGATCCGGTGCAAGTTATGCATTTTTAAAGTTTCAATGTCAGTTTCACGTATATATGGAAACGCATATGAATAAGATATCAAGGGAATTCCATAAAATCTGATTCTTAACGAAAAATACAAATTGCCTCGACTTATTTGTCGTTGCCATAATGTTAAAGGTAAAATTACCCCCTTCTGGAAGAAGTAAGTCAAGTGCTCCTTTTGTAATGCTAGAAAAGTGAAACTATGCCTATTTTCTTTACCTTTTTTTTTTTTATATCATTTTCCATGGTTGACGTCAAAGATGTAGCTTTCTCATCTAGTATGGCGGCACTGAAAATCTAAATATAGTATATATAGCTCTTCAACGGATTTTCCGATAATCCTCAGTTTGTAATGATGTGTTCAACTGCTACAGTAATCTCCCTGCATTAACTTGTCCACTTGTATAATTTCGTTTCATTTCCCTTCATGATACAATGTTGCCATATAATCGATTACAGACTGATGTACGGACGGATGGACAACGTGAACAACATCATTTCTCTGGCGACAATTCCTTGCGAAGTCATGAAAAAAAAATATACACCATGAAAGCTTTACCCTGGTAAACTATCAAGACAATTATTGAACAATATTGTTGATGAAATGCAGTAGGTTTTTTTTTTTCTTCTTTTTGATAGTTGCCTGTTCAAATCAAGGCTTGCTATGTACTGCTGAAGAATGAAGCATCCAGTGTTTCTGCCTTGCCTGGGATACTCAAAGCCGCAGAGCATAGAAGGCCGCAAACATTGTAGCGAAGGAAGACACAATTGTGTACAGGAATTCGGGCAGATTTCACAACCATCAAGCCAAATAGTGATGTCACTAGTGCGCAGCATTTCTCACATAGTGAAGATTGGGGGATTTAGTCCTGCCAGAAAGAGATTTTGGCATGAATAAATGATGACTGAATAAAATTTCGAAGGTAATAGGTCGTTTACACTACGCAGTTTTGTTGCTTACATAACTAACAGGTTGTAACTATGACCATTGAGCAGAAAATGGAAAGTTAAATTGATTGTATAGTTTTTGTTGAGATCTACTTCAAGTTTCTATAACATCTTTTGCTGAGATAATGAGGAATGGTTTTGAAATAGCTGCGATATCCAAAACAGAGCAATGATAATACAATGTGGGACCCACTTTTTTTACGATCGCTGCGTTTTACTTTGTTTTTGGATGCCTCAGCCATTCAAAACCAATTTTCATCAAATAATCTTTAGAATTCCTCTTAGAATGGCATACTCTCTATTATTTCATGAGTAGTTTCATGGTATATCACAAAAAGTTAAAAGCCCAATCCTCACCTCCACCAATACTATACCATCCATTTAAGTTTTGATATTGGTTTTAAACAGATCCTGTCGGATAGATTTATTTTAGCTATTGATCATAAAACGTAATAATGTTGCAAAGAAATATTCTTCTTATAATTTCTAGTCACAAAGCAGAGGGAATTCCTGTCTCCCATAAAAAAACAAAAACAAATGCAGCACTTACTTTGTCACAGACATACAGCATGTCCTCTCCAAGCAGACGGGGAATTAGGAGACAGCATGCAGACATCACTACGTTGGAGCTGAAAAAAAAAAGAATAGATGTGGAATAGTCTGAGAAAAGTCATGTTGGAAAAAAAAAATGTGGCGAATTTGAACTAAGATGAAAATACACAACTTTTAATTTAGGCCTGCATACATTTATGACATAAGGCATATTCAAATATTCCCACATTTTTCCTGACCAACTCAAAGTCTTCATAACATAAAATAACAAAGTAAGACAATAACATATTACATCCCAATTTAAAATCAGTTTGCTGTATATTTTACACAGTTAAGGAAGGGAGTTAAGACTGATAGACCTCAGCCATTCAGCCGTTGCTGAGCTTGCCACAGATGATGGCCCGGGTGCAGCTGGCCATGGCAGTGGGTGTAATGATGCCCATTATGGTTGACAACTCTAAACCTGTCACCACATAAAAAAGGTAAAAATATAGCCCCACTACTTATTCACAACATTGATTTGATTTATTTTGATAATACTGGTTACAGAAAAGAAAATTAACCCTCCCCCCCCCAAAAAAAAAAAAAAAAATAAAAAATAAATAAATAAATAAATAAAAAATTTAAAATTTAAAATAAAATAAAATAAAAGGCTATTCAGGGCATTTGAAGGTACTGCGGGGTAGATATGCTGCCTGTATGAGTGACAATCCACCATGGAGTTTTCAGGAAAACAAATCCAAAAAACTGAGAAGACGTAGAACGAAAAAGGCAAGGATGAATGATCGCAATGGTCCACTTGAGTAACATATCTCTCGATTATTGATGGTATTCAAAATTGCACTATACTTCGCAATCCACTAAATGATGGCTACTTTATAGTAACTGATATAACTGCGTTCATGTGTAAAAAGCTTTATATACTTCATGGATATCACATGCTGAAAATCTAGATGAATCAATAACCTGATATATTACGGATTAATCCATTAATGAAACTTAAATATTCTGTTGAGGAATCACTCTGTCCTTCAGAATTGCATAAGTTTACGTGATCAGAAGAATGCGCGCAACTTCATCATATTGTATCTTGCTTGAATACCTGAAAAGGAAAATCAAGTGTCATGAGTTCAAGGCCACTGCTCATGCGTGTGCAATAATTTTGCAGAAGAGCTGACTTATGTAAATGTGACGACATAACTCTCTCCATGGCAGCTCAATTCAATTCTTATGCACTGCCTTATGGCATAGGCCTACAGGGTGTACTTAAGTCCACCACTAACACTACCTGACTATACAGAGAGTTATCCCAGCATATCTAAGAGTGCAATGTTTGCCATTGTAAGTTTAGTTACACTGGTCTATTTATCCATACGTTTATCAACAATTCATCAACGTCCGTTCCTTTTATTCGTTATCAATCTAATGTGGTATGGCACGACGCGATGTATTATTCTTGGGAGTACGTGTGTGTGTGTTGGGGGGGGGGGGGTGTAAAGGTTATGTAAAGGATACACTTAGGAATATCCGACTCCACGTTTTCTTAACTATTGTGTTTTGTTGTTGATCTGTAAATATAAAGAATTATTTGACATTTGTGGTGATGTATGTGTTCACTTTATTGTGAGTATAAATTATGCTTGTATAATTGTGTATGTAGTGAAAATTGTATCATTTATATTATAATGTATACATGTACATGAATATAATTATGTATGCATGTATGTAGATATTCCTAGCTGCACGCCCATATGCCAGCAAAAAGAATGTACTAAATGGACAATAAATGAATCTGAAATCTGAAATCCTAATGCCATGACGTCTTTAGCAAGACATGTATCGTCAAAGCGGAAAGACTTCCATAATGTACCCCCACCATTTTACACCTACATTGTACATTGTTATATGACATGAGCTTCCCCTGAAGTCCGCATTTCCCTAGGACAGCGAGATCAATGACAATGTTACCCTAACTCTAACCCTAACCCTAATCCTAAACTGAGTAAACTCTATCTAATCCTAATCCCAAAGCCACCTAAACTTATTCGTGTTAGCGATTGATGACATTACTTGTAATGAATCATGATGCATAGCGGGGGGTATGGAATTCATGCCGTTAAAGCTGATCTAATTCCACAGAATGATTACGAAACAAAACGAAATGAAACAGACAACAGCACGCACAAAACTAGCCAATTTTAGCAGAAATCTAAAAGTATCATCTTACATTACTGCCTACCGGCCTATACTATACAACCAAAAACATAACAGATACAAGAAATTTGATGAAGGGTAATATCGAGAGTAAGGCCTTGGTCGAGAACATTGTGGATATTTCAAATCATGCTTTATGATGTTTAACTTACCATTTTCCACGAAGTAGGAATCTGCGGGGCCTTGATATTATGAAGTGGACAAATATAATGTTGAAGTCAGAGTTGCAGTGAGCCGCTACGAAAAGCTTCAGAAGAGCTGATCTGCTGTGGAAGTGGAATTTGCGCTACATGCTCAGCTCAAACACGCATGCACGAGCTGTACAATAAGCCAGTTGGGAGTCGTGCACATAAGTTCGCACGATTCAACAATTCATTGAATTCATAAATCATGTTCAAGAAAAGAATTAACATGCCCATAACAGGTAACCAGACGACTGGGTCCGTGAATTGACACTTGAGAAAACATCCATGTCATTATTTTGCATCAAATGTATTCTATGGATTAGGCGTTTTAAAAAACATTTTCCACTTTTGATTCTTAATAATTCAGTTACTGTATATCAGATAACACTGTCATTGATATGAGTGATATCTGTATAGTGTATACAAGTTTGTTGGAGGTGGTTTAAATATGAAAGCATAATTCAGTTTCGTGACAACCGTGATCAATTTCACAGTCAGGTTACAGATTTTGCTCGATTTCCAACCCTCTGTACAAAACTTTCACTTTGCACAGGGGTCAATCTGTGTGTATGGGAGTTTGTGGTTAACACCCTGACAATGGTCCTGAACAATGGCCAGGGTTTGAATGCTCTATTGTATATTCATGAGAAATTCCAGTATCACAGCTAGTCTTTATTCATTCTGAAATGTGGTATTTGCAAGCACATGGAAACATGTGCTTACATTTTTCATGTGCATGCATTTTACCTTTGGGCTTTACCGTGCATGAATCCATGAAAAAAGGGGGGAAAATCAACCATTACAAATAAATTGTGTAGTTTGCACCCATATGTATTCGCGATTTTGCTCTCTAAATGATTTCATTCTATCATTTCATTTATTTTCACTTAATAAAATAAGCATACATAAAATGTGACAATGGTATGGCAAGTATAACATTACAATGTGACAAACAAACAAGCAAAGCAAACAAACAACCAAAGATATCAAGTGAAGGGGCGAGTGAGAAGGCAATGGCCTTATCTAAAACTAATCCCGGAAAAGTAAATACATCGTATATACAGAGAAAAACGTTGGCACACACACACACTCACACATACATACACATGCATACACAGACAAAAACATGGACCAGCACATTAACAATACACAAGATGTCATTTTCACAAACACACCCTATCTTGCTAGTCTCTTATAAATTCGTAAAATGATATTGCTAACTTCCAGAATCTCTTTCAAGTAAAATACCCTTGAAAGCTTTCTTAAAACTTTGTTACGTTTTCTTACATTTCACATCAGAGTGGCCAGTGGAATTCCAGATTTGAGGGCCTTGAGAAAATATAGACTTTTTAATATTTTTTTAAATTTATTTTCATTATTATTTTTTGGGGGGCTGTCCCGAGATCGAGTCACAACGAAAATCTTTATCGTGTAGTAGGGTTTGACTCCATCATCGCACAGTAAGCATGCAGGGAATGCTGTGACATATTCCATTTTGATTGGTCAATACCACACGAGCAGTCAGGTATTCTTCGTTAGCTTGTTCGCAGACCCTTTAATCAGGGGCTCAACTTCATTTAAAAATGCTCCGATGAATGATTATGAAATTATGGGAGAACATCAAGTTTTATGATGTCTTAAAAAAAAACATGTACATAGTAGCACCACTACGGTATGCAGTATTGTATTCAAGTGTCGATCATGGATGTGTATAAAGTCTGTCTTTGAGACTAGTTACGGGCACAATATTGCACCTTAGTAAGAATAGTCCACTGCCTGGACTGTTTTGTGTGATCATTTACCGCGCGCACACACCGCTACAGCACGCGTATGCCCCACCGTACGCTCGTGTATTCATTTGCCGCGCACGCACGCATCTCGACCTCCAAAACAGTCCAGTCTGGTTTGCCAAGTCTCCCCGAAATATTTCGGAAAAATTTGGCCCCACCCCCACCACCTAATTCATTTCGAGCATCCTGATTGGTCGATGAGATCGCGTCCAGCTGGCAATTTGCGGGATCGAAAAAAGTCGATTGATCTCATATCTTGTAGTCTTATTGCAAACAGGTATATTGCATTTAGCAATATAACATACGTATTTTACGCCAATATTTGTATCAATCTCCACATATATTAATGGAATTTCAAAATAATTTTTCTTTTTATTGAAAATTGCTCAAATAATATATCTTAGAGATCATAAGAGGAGAATGAAATTAGAACGTACATAAACCGTGCGTAAGATCAAGACTAACTTCTACTCGTTCCCATAACTGTTATAAACTAAATTATAATATCACAATTAACAACATTTTAAATCCATTTTTCGACAAAGAATAATAATTTAGAAATTATAAACGAAAAATTTAGAAATATGTGTAGAAAAGATGTTCGCCCATGTAAAGCATCGTGACCTATCGTACATGTCAATTTCGAGGTGGCTTTTACTTCTCGATCGGGGATCCCCCGGATCGCATGTACAGCATACAGCTTGTGCAACAATGTGTTTTTCGTATTGATTCCGTGTTCAAAGTTCAAAGTTCAAAGTTTATTTCATTTTTCACAAAAACATATGTTTCACTTCATTTGGTAACAGAAAATAAGGTAAGTAGAACATAGTGTAATAAAAATAGAGTATAACAATTGAGGACGTAAAGTAATCATACATTGTATTGCAAGAAAGAAACATAAGTGATCAAAGCGAAATACATGTATACCATTGTTTTAAATGCGAAAAATGGAGGGACCCACTAAAAAGACAGAGCTTGTAGTATGTGGGTCCCTCTGGAGAGGAACATCAACGAAAAGATAAATTGAACCGTCGTATATACAAAAAGATAACAAAGTGCAAGAAGTCTGGAAGCCCACTAGAAATTAGATTAACAAATAAATACATTTATATAGACGCGAACTAACATAAAACAAGACTAGACAGCAAGACAACTACTAAAGAAAAGGTTGTAAAGGACAAAACGGGATGGACAAGACTGACGAACTGAAGACGAAATAGCAGACAAGAACGCAAAGAAGAGACAGAAATAGTAACAGAACAACAGAAACAACATAAACATAAACATAAACAGCGATCTTCGGCAGAAGCATGCCGAG
The DNA here is from genome assembly GCA_033980235.1 of Diadema setosum. Taxonomy (NCBI): domain Eukaryota; kingdom Metazoa; phylum Echinodermata; class Echinoidea; order Diadematoida; family Diadematidae; genus Diadema; species Diadema setosum. The sequence goes on along the minus strand of CM067077.1, from coordinate 11,281,393 downwards.
AGAAACAGAAGATAGTTACTGGGGAAAGCGAAATTTTGACGCCTTGAAGAAAGACAAGAAAATAGAAAATAGAGGGATATATGAGCCGAAGTAGCACACGGAGAGTCAGCTACTAGACTCTTTGGGTAAAAATTGGCATAGATGACAACACTGCAAACATCCAGGGGAAAAATACCATTAATTCTTCAAGTAGGGGACAAAGTAAACAGGTTAGTATAAAAAAAAAAAAGGCCAAGAGGTTAATTCAGTATTGTAGGGTCATACGATTGCAATAAAAAAGACTTCAGTCTCCTCTTGAAAGAGTATATGGATGGGGCATCTTTTAAGTCATGATTCAAATGATTCCAGTAACTTGGGCCTACATAAATAAGTGAGTTTTTAGCAAAAATCGTTCTTAAAAGAGGTAAATGAAATTCACCAGATCGCCTAGTGGGATATTTATGAAATGACTGATTTTTGAGGAACATAGAATCAAAAATAGATGGAAGCAAGTTATTACAATACTTGTACATAAATTGCCCTAAATTGAACAAAAACAAATCTGTCATTTTTAAGAGCTTGTTGGAGGCAAACAACATATTTGTATGAGAACATACAGAGGAATTACAGATAACACGAAGAGCTTTCTTTTGTAAAAGGAACACTTTGTCTAATAAATTCTGATGGGTGTTGCCCCAAACTAATACTCCATAATTAAGATGAGGCAATATTAACGATGAATATAACATAAGTAATGATTTGTGTGAAATATGAAATTTCAATCTGTTTATTATACCTATATTGCGTGATACTATATTACAAACATTATCAACATGTGATTTCCAGGAAAGTTTGTCGTCCACAATGACACCCAAAAATTTGGTATGTGAGACTCTTTGCAGATGAGAGTCATCTAATACTATATTCATACTTAAACTATCAACAGTGTTACTAAAAAGCATATATTTCGTTTTTTGAGCATTGAGTGATAGCCTATTGGCCCTGACCCAATTTGTCACTTTCTTCAACTCAATGTTGATTTTATGAACAAGAAAGTCAATATCATTATGGGCAAAAAATACATTTGTGTCATCTGCAAAATGAATAAAAGAGAGGCTGTCGGATACGCGACAAAAATCATTGATATAAATAATGAACAATAACGGCCCTAAAAGACTTCCCTGTGGGACGCCGCATTTGACTTCTCTGACAACTGAATCATAGTTTTTAATTGTTACAAATTGTTTTCTATCAACTAAATAACTCCTGAACCACTCCAAGGCCTTCCCACGTATTCCATAATGCGATAACTTATAAAGTAAAATATCATGATTGATAGTGTCGAAGGCCTTGGAGAAGTCCAGGAAAATACTAACTAAATGAGAATGGTTATCAATTGCATGAACAACTCTATTAACAAAATGCAAAAGAGCATGCGTAGTACTATGTTTCTCGCGAAAACCAAACTGATAATTCGTAATAACCTCATGTGCCTTCAAAAAATTAATCATTCTCTTATAAATGAGTTTTTCTAAGACCTTGGACAATGACGATAATAATGAAATTGGGCGATAATTGCTGATTTCAAACTTATCACCTGCCTTAAATATTGGGATTACTTTAGCTAATTTCATTTTATCGGGAAACACACCGTTAAAAATTGACAAATTGAATATATGAGCAAGTGGATCAGCAACCGAGGAAATAACACCCTTAAGTACAAAATTATCTATCTCATCATAACCAGAACTACGTTTATTTTCAAAAGAGGAAACTATATCAATAATTTCAAATCTGTTAGTTGGTGTGAAAAATATGGAATCGGAGTTACGCTGACCTAAAAATTCAGTAAAATGAGTCTCTGTTGCAGGAATGTTATAAGCATAATTTTCGCCTATTTTTGAAAAATAAGTATTAAAAATATTTGCAATATAAAGGGGATCATTAATCAATTCATCATTCACTTTAACTCTATCAATGTCAGAGTTTTTACTCGGAACATTCATGGCCTGTTTTAAAACTTTCCAGGTGTTTTTCATATCAAACTTATATCTCGATAATTGCTTAGAATAATATCTTTTCTTTTCAGAACGTAAAATCATTGTCAAAGTATTTTTGTATGATGTATATCTATTCTTCGATCGCTCAGTTTTTTCCATTTTGTACTTATAATACAAACGATTTTTCCTATTAATTGAACGAAGAATTGATCTTGAAATCCAAGGTAACCTGGGTGTTTTTTTATACTCTGTTCTATTTCTTTGTTTTGGAATTACATCATCTAAATGATGATTGAAAATTTCCATAAAATTATGAAAAGATATATTAACGTCATCGCTGCCAAATACTCCTGACCAGTCAGCATTCTCGAGAGCCGCATCAAAACTAGCTAACTTTTCAGGTGAAACTCTACGTCTGAACAAAAAAGATGAAACAGGTTTAGTATTAGCTGGTGTTTTAGGTGTAAAACAAGTCATTATTGGAAAATGATCGGTCATATCTGAAAGAATTATAAAAGAATCGGGGAGGGGTAAAATATTACAAAACAAGTTGTCAATGAGGGTGGCAGAGCGATCTGTAACACGTGTGGGTTTAGAAATAAGCGGAAGAAAAGACGAGGACAAAAGTGTGTGGAGAAACTCACTAGAGATACTATCATGCTCAGACTTCAGCAAATCAATATTAAAATCACCGAGTAAGAAGCAATCCTTATTTTGAAAAACGTGTGAATTAGCCAGATCTGAAAAATAATCTAAAAAATCATTAGAATTTGAATTAGGGGGTCTGTATATAACGCCTACCATAAGATTTCTACATCCTGGGATAAAAATTTCTATAAACAAAGATTCAACAATATTGTCCATTCTAGAGATATCTTCATGAATAATAGTATCATAGGAACGTGCTACATACAATGCAACCCCCCCCTCCATTCTTATCAGACCTATTGTTAACAAATAAATTATAACCCTCGATTGCGAAATAATTTTCTGCATTGGAAGCTAACCATGTCTCACTTAATCCGATAACGGATAGCGACTGACTTGCATCAGATTCTAATAAGAATTTTAAATCATCAAAATGTTTATTCAAACTCCTTATATTTAAATGCAAAAAAGAAAATGTATCCTCAGAAAAATTATGAATTATATTTTTGTATTGATTCATTGTAATATAATTGCACAACTTATTTTGGGTGATATTATCATTACTAAAATCAAAAGGCAATTCATTTGCAGCAGTGTTCAGGCTATCGGTAACAAAATTATCGTAAGGGGTGGTTCGTATACTGGTTGACCCAGTCACTGGGTCAGAGTCTAAGCCTGTGTCCCTAAACAATTCAAAAAAATCATCGTTCGATAAGGAATAAAATGGAGCATTCAAAAAATTAGCCATAATTACGAATACAAGACGAATCTTTTAAATTCTGCGTCATCAACGAAACTAGGATGTAGTGAACGAGTGGACAATACAAGAAAATACCCGGTCGCCGTAATGTGGCAAGACACTGTAGTAAGTTACGAACATGGGTGACGTCAAAGTCATGATAAGCAGAAGATCGCTGAGGAGACGTAGAACGTGAAACGAGAAGGGGAAGAATGAGGTAAGAGCAGTGAGAAGAATCGACAGAAAAGGACATAGAACACACACAACACAGTAACAAGAATAAATCCAGTGTCTCAGTGGGCTTCCGTCATGCGTTTTCCGACCGTCATGCGTTTTCCGACCAAAATCTGTGCAGCATTTCTAGTATTTCCTCCAAACCTTGTTTACATGATCAATGGATGTCAACATCAGCGTCTCCGCGTCGCTTTTCTGACAGTGATAATGAGAAGAGCATTCAATGCAATGTGCTACTGAGAAGCTTGGATTCGTTGACGGTTTCGGGGAGCAGTACTACACGTACTCGTTTCTCCGTGCGTGGTCATGATTTGTTTATCTCCCTGCCGACTGGTTTCGGCAATAGTGTGGTGTTCCAACTTCCAAGCTGCACCGTTATGCGCTGATATTCTTCGCAAACTAGATCTACATGATGGACCAGACTCTCCGAAAGCTGTGGCTCTTGTTGACATGCCTTTTAGTCTCTACTTTCGGACCAGATGAGCAGGCCGGGCTATTGATCTTGCTTGGCCTGCGTGACAAAGTCGAAGACTCAAGCGGCCTAGCGGTAAGCTAATCATTTAACGTTAGATCTATCCAGTTTCTAAAAATGATTCGTCAAGGCAACTTTCATTACGTGTCTCTTGGCTTGAATTACAAACTGTAACTGTAGGCCCCTAGTTGAACAAAAAAAAAAAAAAAAATGATTGTAAAACTAAATGTAGTTAAATGTCTGGCCTCTGGGCCGGGTAGGGTAAACACATGTCAGGCTTCTACTACAGTACTACTCTTGTGAGTGTTCCTAGGTGTACTCTTCTGAGTTAAATCCTGTGTAATTGTGATAAATTGTTAACACTGTAACTGCGCTGGTTTAATTGTTTTGTACAGTACAGTAACTACTGTAACTTTCTCGCATACAAATCGATTACACATAGGCCTACTGCCTTAGCTTTAGTCTGTGAGCAACAGCCTGTGTCTCGTCGGCTTTGCTCCTCTACACAGAGGAGCAATCGAGACACACGCTGTGGCCCACAGACTAATTTTTTTCATGTGCAAAAAACTCAAATAGGAACATGCTTCAGTATATGCAAATGTACTCATTCTTGTTCATCTATAGATTAAAATTATGCAGTCTTATGGCTATGCGATATGCATTGTAGAGACTGCAGGCATTATTAAAATCACATGTGCAATGTAGAATTTTTTATTTTTTTTTTAATCTTACTGTTTTGTTTTGTTTTTTGTTGTTTTGTTTTTCAAATAGGGGGACTGCATCTGGAGACACCATTTGAAGCATTTCGAGCAGTGTATGGAAAATTGGGTGAATTACGATCGAAACTCAAGTCGTCAGTCCCGCTGTTGCCCTGACAGCCACTGCAACCACAGATGTGCGTAGCGGTATCATCGAAAAGTTTGGTCTTCGCAATTATGTGTGGGTAAATCAGTTGCCGGACAAGCAAAATATAAAGCATGTTGTCAAGTCTACTGCAAGAGATTATTTTAGATACAATGTTCAAGTGGCTGACAGATGACTTGAAGATCCATGGTGCATGTTGTGAAAGGATAATAAGAAAAATGTGCAGTAATGTGTACGCGACCTTTATGGCACTGCTGGGCTTCCAGAAGGTTGCCACAGGTATGTTAATAAGTTAAAGGACAAGTTCACCTTCATAAACATAAGGATTGAGAAAATGCAACAATATTAGTAGAACACATCAGTGAAAGTTTGAGGAAAATTGGACAATCAATGCAAAAGTTATGAATTTTTTAAATTTTTGTGTTGGAACCGCTGGATGAGGAGACTACTACAGTTTGTGAGTCATATGCGTACAACAGTATAAAGGAAATGTAAAAGAAAATTCAACATATTTCCACTTTTTTCGCATAATAAAAGAGCACTTGACTTGCCTCTTTCTAAAGGCAGGGGGAATAATATTACCCATAACATTTGTCGGTAACGAGTCAGGGGAATGTGTACTTTTTTCAAAAGATGGAATTTTGTGAAATTCTCTTTATATTTTCCTTATATTGTTGTACGCATGTGACATCGTACACTGCAGTAGACTCCTCATCCAGCGGTTACTGCACAAAAACTTCAAAAAATCATAACTTTTGAACGGATTGTCCGATTTTCCTCAAACTTTCACTGATGTGTTCTACTAATATTGCTACATTCTGTCAATCCTTATGTTTATGAAGGTGAACTTGTCCTTTAATAAGTACCACCGGAACACGGAAAATGATATCCAAAAGGAAATTGTTGATAGCATGTTACCAACAAATGGTGAAATCAGAGTTCCGATAGCTACCATTGCGTCTGGCCTGGGTGTTGACGTAAGCAACGTACACAGTACGGTTTTGTGTGGATGCCCAAGTGATCTAGACGATTATATCCACTTTTTAAAAGCACTCAATTTTCAGGCCTTATCAGATATACTGGTAACATGAGGAATCATGTACATCTGTACAGCTGTACATTGTAGCTCAGATTTTTTTTTTAATGAAAAATGTTACGTATACACGTGTACATGTAGCTTAGCTTGTACCTTTGGGCTCTGAAAATTGTTTTTTAGAGAATTCATATGATTGTTTTAAAACAAGAATCCACTGTGGGTGTTTTTCCTCCTTGGTTTGTAATGGTGAGTGGTTGGTACATTGGTTTCTGGTGTTCCTAAATTTTTGCAGTTCCGTGCTACATGTACAATAATTTTCTTTTTATCACTGCAATTACTGTACCTTGCTCTTATTCATAGAAACAAATACAATGTACATTTGTACACACCTACTTTTCATACTGTACTTTGTTTTTTAGGCGTGAATATTTTCATTTCATTGGACATGTTGATGGGTACATATCATAATTACAGTGATAAAATTATGGAAAATTGGAAATATTTTAGTTCAAGGTTGTGTTTTTGTGATGTAGTGGATTACATGTACATGTACATACAGACCATGCCAAGTGGGGATGGGCTGTGTCTTTTGGGTGTTTGAAAATTGAACTGTTATGCTGTTTGTCTGCACATGTAATTGTATATCGCATGTTCCTCTATGTATACATATACATACAAGTGTACACATGTGTATAGTATGTTTTTGAGTTGTACAACTACCAAGAACTTGTTGACATATACTTTCTTTACATACAAAATCATTCATGAGAAGTACAGTATGTTCTTTGGCCCATTTTGATAAAAATAAAACTAGTTGTGGTAATGCACATGAACATTCATTGCTACACATTTCAAACTATAGTTTGAAATGTGTAGCAATGAATTTATTTTCTTTTTTGAACTTCGAAGGAACTTTTTTTTTTCCAAGAGTTGTTGTAAAGCGCAACAAATGAAAAAAACAAATCTACAGTAGGACCAGGAAGATATCTTTGTCATAACTTGTAACCAGTTTGTGTTAATCCTGTGTTTTTGATGTGTAATGAGAGTCTACTACACATGGTAATCAGATTGAAATGTGACATATCTAATTATTTTTCTGACATCAAAATTCAAAGTCAAACAGTTTACAATGTATTTTGTTTGAAATAATGCACTGATGTTGAACAATGATCATGAACTATCATGAATATACAGTGAATATATTGTATATTACAGTACGTGTACATGTTCATGTACAAATGAAAGTGAATAATAAAGGTATTTCAAGAGCATGGAGAAACAACTGAAATATGCCTAATATTTTATCAACTATAGAACATTTAATTTCAGTTCCTTATGAGTACTTGGTGGCACAGAATATCCAACTTTAAAGACACTTATACACCTGAGGAATTATTTTGAACGTCCTTCCCAGAGTGACAACTTTTTGAAGTCATTATTGACAGTTGGGAGTGGGATGCTAGCTTTGGAACTTCCTTGGTAGTTGGCACAACATTAACAGTTTTACCATCATGACCAAATTTTTATAATGAAGGCATGAGAAGAAATGTGATTAAAAGAAATGTACAAATTATACATATGTTCAAATTATACATATGTTCAAATTACACTACCGGTACTCGTAGTCCATTTGTTTTCACTTTGCTGTCTGCTCTTACTGTACATGAAATGATGAAGACTACACAGTGTATTTAACAGTACATATATAGCACATGTACACTGTACATTGTACATTTCAAAGTACAATAGTGATGAATTGATGTCTTTCCTGACCACACCTCAACACTGAAAAAACAACAACATATGAGTGTGTGTGTGTGTGTGCACATGCGTGTATGCGTCTGTGTGTGTTGTGTGCATGGCCCACACATTTCCCAAGCATAATTTCACGCTGATAACCCCCTTAAATGCTTGTGAATTAGAAACAAACAAGTTGTTCTGTCAGACTGTCTTTTGATATGAATAGGCCTACTTATTTAACCCGTTGAGGACGGTTTGATTTTGCTACAACACGCATTTCCCATAGACACCTGCCCGAGTATACTCGGGACTCGTCCTCAACGGGTTAATAATGTATATATTATACATAGAGCTACTATTTGAGCAAATGCAGGTACATTGTATGGTTTGCCAAAAAAAAAAGGAAGATATAAATATATATATATATATATATATATATATATATATATATATATGCAGAAGGGCAGTTCAACCAAAACTGTTCACTTCTGTAATGCCAGAGACAAATGGACCAATATCTCTAGCAAAAATGCCCTTAAGCGTCTTCATCTTGGTTTACTAAATTTAGCTTTATTATCATGAAGACTAACAAACAAAAGACTGAGTGGCGGAGTATTCTTACAACAGGGATATTGGTCTGATTGTCTCTGTTACAGAAATTATCAAAGTGAATAGTTTCGGTCTAACTGCCCAGTAGGCCCTACATGAAGTGGTAAGATAAAAGTTGTACAAACTTAGCGCAATTATTTAAATTTAGACTGCTCTCTACTAACATTTGGGGAAAAGAACAAACAAAAAAGGCACCTTCTGGTTCCTTACATGTACTTCAAATTTGCACTACAAATTGTTTAATGTACCTTATCCCATTCACCTCCACCACCCCTGAATATGCTTGATATCTTGTATACCATAGCTAAGTACTGGTTCATAGAACCCACATCTCACAGCCCTGAGCTTACATTACAAAATTACATTGTTATTTAGGAGGCCAGATAATAGTGAAAGCAGGTGCATACAAGTGCCTATGTCAAGTAAAGAATTTCTTTAATTTCTGAATATTTCTTCATACAATATTATTAATGAAGAATAACTGATGACAAAATTATTTCCTTTAATGAATACGATTGGCACAATCCCCCCCCCAAAAAAAAAAAAAAAAAAAAAACATATTGACCCCTTTACCAACAATAACATCGCCAAACAAATCTGCCAACTTTTCTTGAGGTCCACATCTCACGACCTTCACAGAGTTCTTTGCAGTTTTATGTAATGTTTGGACGTTAGAAGTGGCACATCACAAGTCATACATTGGCGAGTTGGCGATTTGTATCTCGCCATTTTCAATCTAAAGAATAATATTCAAGTCATCATCGAATCTGGGCACAACAAAGTCCAAAACACCACTTGAAAGTAGGTCGGACATGACTGCACCATAACTTTCAGCCAGTCAAAAACGTTGCACGAATCAGCTGCGCAACAATGCATGGTACGGATCACTGAAGTACGGAGTATAGCATTGCGTTGTGATCAAAGAGTTGGCTCTTTGATTGTGATAATGTGTGTTGTGCCAAAATGCAGGCATCTCTGTGCACGTAATTAGTAATTGTTGCAGATCGCACTGTATTCACGGTGCAATGCACACAGCTGGCTGCAGATAGATCGATCCCACAAGAACTTTTTTTTGTTTCAAACAATATTTTATTTCGATTTCATCATCCATCATTGATTACAATTCAATATTTAATTGTGTTGCTTGCAGCGTGACATTTCAAACGTATATATTACAAAATAATTCTTAGGACTGTCATTGTGTAAATTTCCGGTTGTTCTACTACTAGTATACAATACACAGTAACTGCTTCACAAATATAATCATCTCCGCAATAATTATAAAATCAATTGTTAATGCCTAATGGGTCAGCAAAACCAAAATGTATGTACAATGCACATTACAAAATATACCCATTGACTGCGTCCGTATACTCGTCACAGCAGTGATTATGAGATAATGAAATCAATATTGTTAAGGGGTCAAACACAAGGTCTGCATACCTATGCATCAGGTGTCAACAAAAAGCCTACATACCTATGTACACACAATCCAATATACAAACATTTTACAAATCTTCATGATCAATGTCTGTACATAATTCATACCTATAAACATTACCCCTTCATCGCTCACCCGTATAACCTCAACAACACTTCCCCCTCTAATAGGCATACTCCAGGTATACCTCACTCCAGCACAGATACACACACATATTTGCACGCCCACACACACACACACACACACACTCACGCCCACAAACATCGAACCTGTTCACCAAACACTCAACAACAAAAAGCACAAAAAAAGGTATCAAATAGTAGTGCAGTAAGTATCCCGTGCCATTAAATGATTCCATTTCCTGCTGTGCAGGGCCAGCGTACCTCGTTTCATTGCTAATTTCCTTTCTTCTTCTCTACTTTCTAACATTCTTTCTCTAATTTCTCTTATCAAAGGGGGAACTCTTTTCTGTGATCGATCCCTTACTTTTCATGCATACGCAATGAGCTTGCGAGAGATAGGGCAATACGTCAGCATACCTAATATGAACTTTTGACCCAACGCACAGTCAAACCATTCTGGACGTTCTTTTCGGACAGGTTTGTTGGCACCGAGCGGTTACAGGGGATAGCGCGATAAGCTGTGGAGCGGCGCGTGGATGCGTAATGACAAAGAACGTCCAGAATCTGGACTATAGTAAGAATGAACCACAAACAGGAAGATACGTCTTTGTAATGGTAATTACGTTTCGACATCGCAACTAATAAGAGACAGGTTAGGTGAATGTTAAAGACACGGGGATACACGAATAGAAATTGCACAAAACAAAAAATAAAAATAAAACGAACATTATTCGAATAGGCATGCCTGGGCAGTAATCTGATATATCTATTGATAAAGAATTATATTTGAAGATTCTCAGAATCATGAGGAAAAGTGATAAAATAAAACCGGCTATCCAGGGTACAGTTTAAACACTTTCACAGGAAACAGCTCTGATTTACACTTTTGCACAATAATACTTCTGTTCAGAATTTACTTTTATTTTATAAGACTTTTATTTGATAAATAAACAAGCAAAATTGAGCCAACACTATGTTCACGTTCAAAATGAATCTTCAGATTGCTTAGCAAGACGGCGGTATGGAACATTGATCATCAAAGGCACAAGGGCACTTGTGGAATATTTTTGTACATCAAATAGAAAGCTGAAAACCATTTGAATAATTACAGCTAGTTGGAACTCCACCTGTTTAACCTCCTTGGTTATGCGTACGATGCGATTGGACACTACCAGACGGGTAATCATGTATTCTGCGTTATTTTTTCGCAGACCCTTTTCATCATGGACTCAACTTAATTTGAAAAAAAAAAGATACTTTCGATGAATGATTATAGAATACTAAAGAAAAAGTTTTCCGATATCAAAAAAAATGCGTGTACATAATACGAGCAGGAGGATATGTAATATTGTATTAAGTGTCGAGCAACACCATATGAGGTCTTTGTTTGAGACTAGTTGGGGACCCAATATTGCACCGTCAATGACTGTCGCAAGATCGAACCCCAAATGCACCTTATAAGATACAAAGTTCCACCATTTTCTGAAATCGTGTAGTTTGCACCCATTTTCGCGACTTCGAACCCTTCTAGCTCCCTTTTTGAACCTTTTTTTTTTTCTAAGTGTGTTCTTCTGACTTTCACGAGTCTATTCTATGCTCTCAACACTTTGGCCTTCTGCTCACTTGTTCTTCTGACCTTCTGACCTTCACAAGTCCATTCTGTGTTGACCTCGCTTTGACCTTCTGTTCACTCCAGTACTTTCGCTCTGTCCCTTCTCACTTTGTCTTTGCTTGGTCTTTCAGAACTCTTGTCTTTGTCTCCTATAAGTTCAACTTTGCCTTGACTTTCAGAGTCCTTGCCCTAACCCTTCACCCTTACCTCTCACTGTCCTTCAGCCTTTCTTTTTATCTTAAATTTCTCCTGTCCCTGTATCCTCTCCTTCCCTACGACTTTGACAAGTTTGAGATTCTTATTTATGTGCTCAAAGACGTCCTTCTCCAATAATTATACGTATGTACTCCGCAGCGCGGTAAACGTCTTCTAGTGACCTTCATGACTGGTCCTCTCTATCTCTCTCGAACAAGAGGAACTTATTTGAAAGGGGTATATATCTATAAAACAGACTTCATGCTTATCTTTAAAATAGTTAACCAGAGGAGATGGAGTAAAGAGCTTGTCAGCTTGGAGTGAAACTCGCGTGTTAACAGCGAGAGAGTTACCAAGGAAGAGATAGAGAGTCGACCAGTCCATGCAGAAACGGTCTCGAGTTACTGTACGTTAGCTTATTGTATTAGCCGGTCATAGTTCCTTCACCGTATGTCACTGAAGGACAGTAAATGGCTTATGGGAATCTATATATGAAATAACAGGTAAAAATAACAAGGAAACGTCGTCCGTTTTTTTTTATAATGACAACAAGGAACTCACAAACCCTGATGAAATATCTGATGCTTTTAACTCATACCTTGTAAATATTGGCCCCCTATTAGCTTCAAAAAATATAGGTTTTCCCGGCCAATTTCGCACTGTCAGTCCAATTTCTAATTGCTGCATTCAATTTAGCAAAATTTAGCGTAGATGACATGTTCGGTAGTTCAATTTTATGATCTCTTCATTCAAATTCATTTTGGAGCATTCAAATTACCTTTAGCCTCATTCTAATTAACACTTTTTCGATTGAAATTCGTAAAACAAGCACCATTTCGTTATTCGTTCATTCAATTTAGAATGATATAGTCATGTGATCACGGACATGTCGCACTCGTTCATTCAAATTCATTTTGGGGCATTAGTAACATCTTTTGCAGTCAATTTAGCACACATGTTTATGCTTTGGTTCTTTCTTTTTTTTGTCAACATAGTTATTGTTTTGCAAACGTCATTACATTTCATTTTTTCGTACTTATTTTAGAGATTTTGGCAACAGTTTTTTTTTTTCTTTAATGTGATTAGTGATTCTTCCAGTCCGAAGATAAGATTATATCTGGCCACTGAGTGCTTTATTCCGAGCGTGTCGGCCAGTTCTAGGAAGTCAAGGTTATGGTCATCAAATGTTTCTATAATTCTTTTTCTGTCTTCTTGAGAAATGCGTCTGTATCTAACTTGTGCTGTCATGACTGTAAGAAGATGAAGTTAATCTGTAGTATTGGTACATGTAGGCCTAAAATGACATGTATGAAAGAAAAGGGGCGTTACAGAACAACAAACTCGAGTTATATGGTAAAAAATATGATACTTTTACTGCTTAACAGTGCGTGGATGAAACAAAAAGTCACACAGAAATACGCGTTTAAATGTTCTCACCTTTTCAAAAAAAGAAATAACATGACGTTTATTTGAATGAACATGTTAGGAATTTGACTGCCCATACGCGAAATTTGAATGACTGAAATACACCTTTCGGCCAGTGTTGGCGAATTTGAATGACTGAAGAGCACGTGCCAATTTGAATGCTCGTTTTACGAATTCGAATGGCACGTGTGCAAATTTCATTGATCGAAATGCTAAATTGAACGACCAACTTGTAATTTTGAATGACAGAATGTGCAGTGACGAGGATTTTCGCTAAATTGAATGAACCTTTTATCAAATGGACTGACAAAAGTGCGAAATTGGCCGGGAAAACCTATAATAAAAAACAAACATGTTCATTTAAAGTTTACTGAATTTCTTCCACTAAACTGCGACAAATCCCTTTACTTTACCCCAACAGATGAGGAAGAAATACTGGAGATTGTTAACAGATTAAAGCCAAGTAGATCTAGTGGCCATGATGAAATAAGTGTTTATATACTGAAGAAAATCATCAAATAAATAACCACACCTTTATCTCACATTTTCAATCTTTCACTGTCATTTGGAATATGCCCAAACTCATGAAGAAGTGCAGAAGTAGTTCCAATTTTCAAAAGAAAAGACAACCCTTCTCTTTTAACAAATTATAGACCAATATCGTTATTACCTAGTATTTCTAAAATTCTGGAAAAATTATTCATAAACGCCTGTACATTTTTCTTCATGTAAATGACCTACTTATACCTAATGAGTTTGGATTTAGAAAGGGCAATTCCACCGATTTAGCTATAATTCAATTGTTAGATAAGATTACTGAATCTTTTGCAAATAAAAAACACTTTATTTTCATGGATTTATCAAAGGGTTTTGATACCATAGATCATGATATATCAATTTACAAATTAAAAAGATATGGTATTCGTGGTTTAGCATTTTCTTGGATTATTGATTATTTATCCAATAGAAAGCAATATGTACTATTTAAGTCATCTAAATCTCCGAATTCTAATATTGTATGTGGTGTTCCCCAGGGATCAATTCTTGGCCCCCTACTGTTCCTTGTATATATCAATGATATAATAAATACATCAAAAACTCTTAAATTTATACTTTTTTGCGGATGATACTAATATTTTTACTCCCATGAGAACCTCCAAACACTGTTTAATACACTGAACACGGAAATAGACAAAGTCTCCCAATGGTTTATATGTAATTAATTATCCCTTAATGTCTCTAAAACAAATTTTAGACGTTTCAAACCTACTGCTTCACAGAACATTAACAGCAGTTATAATATTAATATTGATGGATTATCCTTAACTGAAGTAAGATCTACTAAATTTTTAGGAATCACAATTGACTCGAGTTTAACTTGGAACGATCACATTCATAATATCCACACGTCTGTCTCAAGAACTGTAGGAATTTTATATCGACTGAAAAACTTCATTTCTCAAAATTCCCTGACTATTCTATAATTGCATTGATCTTACCACATATCACATACTGCAATATCGTTAGGGGAAACTGTGGCTCAACTAAAATTAATCCAATTCTTACCCTCCAAAAACGTGCTGTACGTTTAATTACCAATTCCCGTTGCTTATCCCCATCCAATCCCCTATTTCGTCAACTAAAAACATTGAAAATTGAGGATCTTCACACCTTTCAAACTGCTGTTTTTATATATAAATATACATCTAATTGTCTTCCAAAAAATTTTGATGGCTTCTTCACTCCAAATTCCACCGTTCAATCATATCCAACACGTCAGTCGTCCGATTACCATTTCGAAAACCCCAGAATTATTTTAGCTCAAAAATCATTAAAACATAATGGACCAGATATTTGGAATTCTTTATACCCTAATTTAAAACAACGTACGTCGTTGAACATTTTCAAACGAGAACTAAAAAACACCCTCATCATCCAGTATACTTCTGACACATAAATATTCATACCACCTGGTCAACAAACACCCTAAACAATGAGTTCACGGCCATAACTGAAGTAACATTCACCTCATCACACTGATAACACAAAATAACACTCAACGTACAAACCAAGATTCATCCCAACACAATGCACACCGCACTGCACCGCACGTCCTTCGCACAATTACTTCCCACTCAGTGAGTGGCAAGATTTTCGTTATGTATCTCTTTATTGTGCCCTTCTCACAATTACCTCCCCCCCCCCCACGCAAGATTTTCTTTATGTATTTCTTTACCTGGGGCCATCTTCCTAGTCAAGCTTAGCTTATGATGATGGTCCCCTGCATTTCATTTTTATCATTTCCTATTGCTTCCTTTTATATTTGATACTCGTTCTTGAAAAAAGAAAATGTATGTATCATCCAACGTTACGAATATTAGCTCTGTAAATGACTATGTAAGTATTTTGTTGATTTGTTGATTGTATTGATATTGAAATGCAGATATAAAAACTGAACTGAACTGAACCTCTCTACCGGGCGAGACAATTCTCAAAATCCATCCCTAAATGTGTTTGAGTGATTCTTCGTAATAAACTACAACCACCGTGATTTCTGCCTGATGACTGTAATTTCTCCCTGACTCTCGGTTTCCTTGGCAATAAACTTCAAAATAAAACGGGGGACTTTATTTGGGGGACTTTTATAGAATAAGGAATATAATTATTCTGTGCATTATTGACAAATAAATGTATAGTAGGGCAGATAAGCCGAAAAATTGTGCAAAATTTGACTAAAGCATGAAACTTTCACCAGTGTTAGTATATGTTATAAGATTCATTTTAAGATCGGGAGGTAAGTCTGAATTGACCTCTGATGACCTCCAAAGGTCAATGACCTCAAAATTTGATAAAATTGATATTTTGCGTCATTGATTAATGTTAAACATGGTAATGATGCACTAAAAACTCATTTTTATTACAGTGGAATGGTCTTCATGTTCCATTGAACCCTGACAGGTTTCTACCTTTGACCTCTAATGACCTCCAGAGGTCAATTATTGACCTCAAATTATCAGAATTTTGATATTCGGTGCAATTGGTTGATGATAAACATTACGATGTCTAAAAATTCATTTGTGTTACAACTGAATCGTTTTCCTATTCCTCAGATCAAGGGAAATTATTTACATGTCTCTGCCTTTGACCTCTGAAGACTTTGGCAAGTCAATGACCTCAAAATATCAAAACATCGATGTTTGATGTATATTCAATGGTTTACTGTATACCTGGAGTGCAATCATGCATTATGCTATTAGCATTTATACTACATTGTACAAGAAGTGTCTTCTCATTTCACAGAACATTGGTCATTACCCTGTGTATATCCAACTTTGACCTCTAAGGACAATGTGAGGTCAGACTTGTAGGATATCACAAAAAAATATTGCAAATATTGATGTTTGGCTTCATTGGTTTAATCCTAAATGTTTAATCATGTACAAATCACGCCTTCACGTTATAATCAAAGTATGTATGCACATTCAACAAAGTATTGGTTCATAGTAACATGTCTCAGGAATGTGAGCGGTCAATTACTTCAGAAATGAAGCTTACGTGTCTTCAGTGATGGCTGTGACCTCAAATATAATATTTATGTTTGGGTTAGTTATGCAAACTAGCTTGCATGAAATTATGTGCAACATTATCCAATTTGCACAGGACAAGATTTGTACGCTTAAACATGGAAGGTGGGGAGAGGAGTACCATATTTTGGGTTGATGCTCAATAGTTTGTGAACAGGCGTATGGCAAAGTCCCTTGAACTGGATAAAACGGTGACAGATGCTAACCAGAAAACAACAGGCCCACCTCATCAGATGTAGGTCCTACGTCACGAGTCAAACAACCCGAGTCGTACAGCCCATGAGTTACGCAGCCCACGAGTCATACATCCCGTGACCTAAATACTATACTAGTAGATGAGCAAGGTCAATGAGCTCGACATCAAATATAATAGGCCCACAACCTGTGCGGTGAGGAAAAACAAGGCCCGCGAGATTATATGTATTACATCAGAAAGCTTAATCTATTCAGTGTATAAGGTCTTTTGGACCTCCCCCCTCCCCCAAGTGTCGGACTCTTATGGGCCTGGTTTGCCTAAGTGTCAAGCTCATGGGCAATGCTACCTAGTTTCGAGCTGGCGGGCCTGTGTTGGTCAGTGTCAAGTTCGTGGGCTGTATGGTTCCGCTGAATGACTCATGGTCCTGGAGCAACAGTGACGTCATGGACCATCTGGAAAGCGACATACGGTGAGGCATAACATGCATTCCACATATAAGCAACCCTGTGTCTTGCAACTTGCTATTGTCATTCATTTTAGTTTGGGTCATTACGTCAGGAAATTTTGGGCATTTTTTCAATGACTTGTATAGGAACCTCAATTCCAAATAGGAGTGGAACTATTATTTACTCTAATTGTCTTCTTTATGCTCGATACTCCTTAACACTTGGACCTGGCCAAGAGTTGTGCCCCCATGCCCAAATATTGTTTGTTTCCAATATGCCGCCATGCGGTTTGCATCCAATGACTGTGTGAATCAGGGTACGCTGGCAGCGGGTAATATCACCTACATGATCCGGTTAAGACTCTCTGCCAGCAAGTGATGATTCAGTTTAACCTGCTGAAATTGGTCTAGATCTATACCCTCGATCTCTTTCAAGACAGGGCAGCATCTGCGTCTTCAGTGAAGCACGCGATCGGCACACAGATCTCCTCCACGACTAAACTGGATAGACATCCTGAGGTCAGACCAGCGTTCTTATAGGTGCACAGCCACTGTATGCGATTATCAGAGTCTTCCAATGGCAATATCTAAACAGTTTGGGTGAAGGCAAGCTTGTCTCTATAATGAGTGCATTGCACATAGAGTACAGGATGCACGAGATGATAAGAAAGCTTCTTTTTGACTCGCGGGATAGGCTACAAGCCTTTCTCAGGCATAGGTTCTGAATTATCGGGTCGTGCTCAGTCTGCACACAGTGAGCTGAACACCATATCAAGTATACGTGTGTAATGATTGTTTATGATGATATGGGAAAAATGAATGGAAAAATCAAAACACATGTTTATGTATTTTACGTGGAATCAGTTCCTGTCTGTTGTCTTGGAAGAAATGCATCAATCTTGCAATGTTGTTGTTTATTATTTTCCCTCTCCATCACGAGTCTATAAATGTGACCCTGCACCACAAAACAAACAAAAAAGTCGCCAGACAAGGATTTCTAGTTGAGGACAGATTCTGAAAGAGCAGACTTTAATCTTTAAATGATGTATACATGTAAGTCAATTCAAATGAATTCCCCTAACCTATATAAATGTTGGAAAGAAAGCCCATACTCTTAGAAAAGTTGGAACTGAAAAAAGAGGCTCTGAGGTACAGGGTCTATCCAAGCGCTTAATCTTTACTAAGCCGTGCTACCAGTGCCATGAATGGGACCAAAAAAAAAAAAAAAAAAAAATGATGTAAACCACCGGAGAGACAACAATGAAAGGATAATTGGATTAAGCTGAAATTGAGCATGTTCTATCAACACATTCTGTCAATGATTAATGCCAACTTTCAAAGCAGTAGCATCATCCTTTCAAAAGTTATTAGAGTTGAGAGTGAAGAGTTTGCAGAGGATTTTCAAGTAATGAAAAGTAGCCTGTAAGAAAAACCTGGTCACACTTTTCCAGCAAAGAGGGGGTTGTAGAAAAATTGCTGAAAACCCACGTTCCCATCAAATTTATGATCCCGACCTCAAGAATTTTGTAGAAGAAGAATAGCTCTTTCAGAAAATATGAAAAACTCGAAATTGACATGGTTGACCCATTTCACCTTTCTTGAGTCATCACGTAAAATCAAGGGGTGCTACTTTTTGTTTGTTTTGTGATGCACGGTCACATAATAAATGGAGCGTGTTGATCAAAGTTTTTGTGATGTCGGAAAATGCGAGGCTGTATTGCAGGTGGCCTATTGAAGGTACCCTTCAATTTATTTTTCACAGTATATTGGCATGTTTAACAGACTATAACTCACCTAGATGCCTCTTGAAATGTTTTGAAAAACTTCTGCTTGATTTTACATGAGCGGATGATTATCAGTTGTCTTTCTGTTTTTTCATCTTGTGTGAAACAGAGTATTGTTTCTCTTCAAAAGATAGCGTGCCAATTGATCTGCACTTACTGTTGGTGATCTATCGGCCCTATAAGACACAAACCCACCTTCAGCCGAGACATCCGTAGGCGTTGTGGTGTCGAGCGGGATCTGAACACCTCTCATGAAGCGAGACTTCTCTTTTCTTTTCTTTTTTTCCACTAACAATGTGAAACAAAGATATTCGTAGGCGTTGTGGTATGAAGATGTGGTAGAGCGAGACTTCTCTTCTCTTTTCTTTTCCCCACTAACAGACAAGTTTAGCAGGAAACATAGAAGCATTCGCACGTACTGTTTACATTTCCCATCACATGCTTTTAACATCGGAATTTTCATATACACATTTTGCCTAGAAAGGAATTACTACGAACTTTTCAACACAATATATGTTCAAAAGAAGCCATTTGGTTCATATATAATTTACTCGACAGAGTGATTTATAGGGGCCTACTTATCACTGTCCACGTACTCGAACAGTTTTCGCGGAAGATATAAGTATGTTTACAAGACTGCAAACAGTAGAATGATTTGCCCCTTAACATATCAGACTACTACATCTCTTGAAATGTCTTCAAACGTAAATGAAAGTCATTCCTCTTAAATGATTACTCTCGGTCGACGAATGAGGTCGTCGTCTGCATGTCATTGTCGATCTCGTCAGTGTGACTGGGCCGTCCGTTGAGCGGTCTGCCGTCACGCTCTCAGTAGGCCTATTCTCTTCGTCACCATCACTCTCCACTTTGTATCAGTCTGACAGGGTGCTTGAACATCTCCATCTCCAATGACACCAGTTGACTATAATTATAGTTGTAATTGCACTCCAAATTCCTACTGTCCTGCTGCTGGCCAGTTCAGTCATGACAGTCAGATACTCATCACATTCACAGCGTAGGTCGATGGTGCATTCAGCATGTTCAGCGTCGATAAAGATTAGTTGGTTGACTTGGAGGGGGGGGGGGGGGGGGGGGGGTCATGATGTACCAAGAAAGGGGAACTCCTGACTTTATCTCTGTGGTCTCCAACTATTCTCAAAGTTCCTCAAAATTCTCTCAAAATCCTCAAAACTCTGCATCCTTTCCTTCACTACATAGCGTGAAGCCGCTCCGACTCTAACTGATTTCTCGGCTGAGACATTTTTTTTTTTTTTATAACTAATTTACTAACAAACTTCCTTTTCCTAAAGCATTTCATTGGCTCAATCTTATCTGGGGTGTGGCGTTCACTAGAAATTAATTCCTTACTGGTCAAATGTTCAATTTGCTCCTCCTATTCGTTTCTGTGAAAACTCAATTTTCTATGATTCCTCTCATTTTCCGATTAACTCGCCCACTGTCTTTTAGGATCTTCATTCACTTGTTCTCTGTAACCACTGGTAAAGACTTCATTGTTTCTTGGATATCAAAATGATAAACCAAATGAATATTAGTGTCCTTAGGGCAACCAGCGTCATCGTTGTTCTGGGTCATTATCCCTGAATTTGTCTTTGGAGTTCCTGTTTGACCCACTCCACTAAACAATAAATGCTAAAATAGAGGGATAAATTTTGACAGGAGGGCCACCTTCCAGCTCAGAGGGTAATTTACGTTTGGGGATCAGAGGGCAAAAACACGTCATGACGTCATTCTCCGTAATTTGGCGCGGGGCTCTTATGGAGAGTGCTGACCACTAGCGGGGAAAGTAGCCAACATCAAACTTTCTTGGAAGAGGTGGTTTTGACCAAAAAAAGAAAGAAAAAGAAAAAGAAAGGGAATAGCTGGAAAAAAGATAAACGTTTTCATAAACTCCAAGAAGGGTAAAAGACTGAGCATATATTGACCTCACAGGGTGTCTAGGAAAACGACTGCAGTGTTCTGTTTTCTTTTACTCTCTATCCTATCCTATTCTATTCTATTCTTTATCATAAACATGTGCTAGTAGCCATCTGGGCTACAATTGTGTTTGTTTCGTACATCCTCTAAAGGTCACCAGAGGTCAAAGGTAGAGCCCTATATGTGCTCTTTGGAATATGAAGACAATTTCTTGCAAAACAGGTATGCTTGTTTTGTACATCTTAACCATGTTTATCATTAACTAATGACACTACAGATCAATATTATGATATTTTGAGTGAGGTCATTGACCTCTAAAAGGTCACCAGAGGTCAGAGTTAGAAACCTGTCTTTGCTCTTTGGAATATGAAGATTTGTAGTACAAATGCATTTTAGTGCAGCATAACCAAGATCTATGCCTATCATTCACAAATGCCTCCAAACATCAATATTTTGATATTTAAAGTTCATTGACCTCTGGAGGTCATCAGAGGTCAAATCAGACTTAGGACCTACCTCCCGATCTTAAAATGAATCTTATGGTATGTACTAACACTGGTGAAAGCTTCATACTTGAGTCAAATTTTGCACAATTCTCATTAGTTTGAGGGCTTAACCACTCTACTAGCACAGGTGTGTACATGTAAATGTGTAATCTTCACTTTAACAGAGAATTTGTACTGGCGGAAATGTAATATTGCACGTGTATATTATCGTATTTGATTCCATAAAAAGACATATAATTTCAGAGGTTAAAGTAAAAAAAAAAAAAAAAACAAAAACAATTTAGCACATATTAGACTGAGCTATTCATGGTACAGCACCAGTTCTACCACATCTAGAGATAAAACTTGTATGAAAGAGTTGAAAATAATTCCGTCATTTCAAATTCATTCCATCTTCGAAGTTCACGGGATCAAACACTATTAGAATATCCATCAGGGAAATCAAAAGCTACCCTTGTGAGAGGGCGTTCTTGTATGCTGCACCGAAATTGCAGAATAATCTCCTTTGGTTTGTAAGACTAGCAACTATACAGTTGATGAGTTTAAGACGAGGCTAAAAAAAAAAAAAAAATAGATGTATGTATACACCTTTTGAACAAAGCATTTCATTATTGAATTGCGTATGTCGTGATTATTACTTTGTACTGTGCAGGGAGTATGTTGATATAACTGCGCAATATAAACGTCATTTATTATAATCATTATCATTATTCATTATTATCATTATTATTATTGCTATTGTTATCATTGTTATCACTATCATTATAACCAGTGCAACCGTAGCTTTGAGATAAAATGTTTGCTTATAAGAGAACTTTACAGAAGATAAATATTTAATTATGGGAAGGTTCTTGAAAAGAAATATTCTTTAAATTGACATCCTGTGCATACAATGAATATAGGATCTTTATATAGCCACTAAAATAATGTATAAACAAACTGCCTGAAGTTCTTAGTCACTTTTTATCAACAAAAAATAAATACAAATGCCTTATTATCTAACGTTCTCAGATAGAATGACGTATACGAAACAAAAAAAAAATTGCAAAATTGTTTCATTCATGATAGCCCCAAACTTTGGAATTATTCTAAGCTTCATACTTGAATACAACAAACTCCTTCATTAGATACTTACCAAACTTGTGTAAGCTAAAAAAAATGAACTGATTTTAAAGCAGGGTCTACTCTTACAGGAAACCAAAACCCAAGAGCAATGTGTATTGTGGGAAAGCAGCAACATTATTAGAACATATCAGCCAAAGTTTGAGTAAAATCAGACAATCGATGCAAAAGTTATGAATTCATAAAGGCTTGGTGTTGTAATGAGCGGATAAGGAGACTACTAGAGTTTATGATGTCATATGTGGACAATAATATAAAGAAAATAAAAGAAGAATTCTACAAAAATTCAATTTTCATAAAAATTACGCACTCCACCGACTTGTTACCGACATGTCAAAGGTAATTATCATTCCCCCTGCTTTTTGGAAGAGGTTAGTCTTGTGCTCTTTCATTACGATAGAAAAGTGAAAATATTTTGAATGTTCTTTATAGTTCCTTGTATTGTTGTCCACGCAATGATATCACAAACTTAACTAGTTTCCTCTCCAATCATTACAATACCAATATTTAAAAAAATCATAATTTTTGCATTGATTGTCCAATTTTCCACAAACTTTCGTTTGTTGCGACATAAATTGTCGCCCCGTCAAAAATTGTCGTCTGGCGACAATTTTTGATGCTTGTACAGTTCCCAATTTTTCACCTCGATGGCGACAATTTGTGATGGCAAAAACAATATTATCGTTGCGACATAAATTGTCGCCCCGTCAAAAATTGTCGCCCCCGGCTATGTACGCGTTTGCGTATAGCTGTGTGTGTGTGTGGGGGGGGGGTCTGTGTGT